>JABWDQ010000072.1:0-70593 GCA_014839995.1 Xenentodon cancila
AGCTCCTCTGCTCTGCTGGTTCTGGGGACGTTCACGTGACCAATGCCCCGGCTGACCACAGATGACACAGGCACCATCGCCTCCCCTCGGTGACCAGCCCCTTTTCTCCTGAAGCCCCCCCCCCCCCCCCCGGTCCACTGCAATCCCCGGTATATTTTTAATGTTCAGCTTTGAAGATGTTTTCACAGCTTCTCCGAATCAAATACGATGGTTGACATGAGTAGAGATCAGGTCTCTTCAGTCGGTCACTTTGTTTTAATTTATGCGTTTAAATGTTTAATTTACTTTATGGGTGTTTTGTCAGGTCACCTTTTGTGTGACACAAAGATTTAAGTCAGATTTCTCTCTGAACATCAGTTTTACGTCATTAACATGTTAGATATCCTGTTTCTGCATCCAGTTCTTTTCCAGGTTGTTCCAGAGTTTCCCCCTGAGCCTTTCCAGTCTTCAGTAAGTTTGTCTGACCATATTTCCATGTAGCAGACCTGCTTCTGGGATTTTCTGACTGTTTTTTCATTTACTGATATTTTGCTCGTTCACTGGACGACTGTGTTGGACTTGTGGATTTGTACCTCTGCTGGATTTCTACTCAGATTCCTTGAATTTTGAACCAGATTTGTTAGTCACTCTGATTGTGTTTTTGTCTTTGCTCTATAGCTTTGTGGAAAATGTATCTCCAGTTACTGCTTGTATCTTACCCAGGTCTGATTTTGGATTTGTATTTTCACAAACAACCTTAACACCTTAACACACAATATTTTCCACGTTTACAAACTTAATTATGTTTTTTAGATTTGATGTAACAGACCAAGACAAATGTGCACATCATTTAGAATAGGAAAGAAAACTATACGTTTTTTTTTAACTTTTTGTCACTAATAAAAATATGAATTGTGGCGTGTATTTTTATTCAGTTCCCTGAACACAAATGCACCATCATGGTGTGGAGATGATTTTGTTCAGCAGGGACAAGCAAGCTGGTCAAGTTTGATGCTGTTGCCATGGTAACCATGGTATTCATAACAACGTGTGTCCATCTGCCCCAACAATACTGTATCAGTGATGAAGTTAGTTTTGGAGAAGAGGATGTATCTCCATCTGATTGTTGATGGTTCCAAGATATCACTATGTTGTCGAGGATTAAACCTGATTGATATAATTTAGTGAGATTGTTGAAAAATCACAACCAGGACTTTGGGAAGGTGGGACAAATTTAGCTGTGATTGCAGGTTTTACATTGATATGGAAAGATTTCACGATATTAAAGATAAAAAATAAAATAAACATAAATGACCACAATTTCTTCTGGTTGTTCCATATGAGAAACACCACATTCAATCTGTCATCAGTTTTTCTTTTGCAGCCACTGCAGGGAGTTCAGCTACTGTCCCACGGAGCCGAAACTTCACAGCCTGCTTTAAGAGCTGTCCTCTGTGTCGGGATTTTTAATTCCAGTTATCCTTAAAGTGGGTGCAAACTTCTGCCTCTGTACTGCAGATGAACTGACTGATGTGCAGCTCTCAAAATATCAGTTTGAATCTTAATCTTTCACAGTTTTGACAGACACTCAAGTTTTAGGATGCAGAAGCGGCAGCAGCAGCTGTGTGTGGAGCAACACTGACTTTGAAGTTCTCGCCTCTTTAGTCTTAAATACACTGTTTAAAGTAAAATACAGAAAAGTTGTGAGCACTTATTTCTCCACCTGCCACGGCGGTTCCTCATTTTCTCACTTTGCGTGTTTGTGTCTGGTTGCTTCGACAACAGTTTTACTATTTGTCACTTGTCACCTCACTGTTGTCCAACTCCAACCAGCCTTGCTTTAAAACAACTGCATGTCAGTATTGAGACATCACAGAAGGCCTTCAATCATGTATAAACATGGGCAGTGACTTCTCCCAGCTTGACGACATTCCTTCAAACTAAAATCCAGATCCTTTCTAACAGTGTAGTTTGGATCAACTATCTGAAGATGGGTTGAGAATAGTTGAAGCCCGCCTGAAAACCAGTGTGTTCTTGTGACATTGTGCTACATATTGTACACACAGAGTCTAAAATAAGAGGGTGTGAATGTGTGAATAGGAATTAAGTCACTTTGCAGAGCCTATAAACGGTTAAGCTGAATAAATGAAATATATGAGTTGTCCCCAAATGACAGATTATGAAACCCCTTTAAAGATGAACAAACTTCCATTTCACATGATGTCTTGGAATGAAGGATTAGTTAGTGTACACGTGGGTTTACAGCATTTATTTATGTTGTGTTTTACTACAATCAGTCATCCTGGTCAAACCACACAGAGTCCTGGGGCTCGTCCGGGAATTTAACCACCAGAGACCTCTCGCACCCACAACCGGAATCATACCACCAACAAGCCACAAAATGCTAAAGTAAAAAATGTTTTTCTAAAAAAGAAAAAAGAAAAAGAAATATAGAAAACGCATCTCACATCATCAAAAGCAGGTGATGTCACTAATGATGTCACGAAGGATGATGGTCCTTGAGGTCATAAACAACATTCATTAAAATAATCATTAGTAACAATAGAAGTTTGAATAAATCAATCAATCCCACGCCTCCAGGGCAGACTGCGACCTGGCCATCCTGACTGTGTAAAGATGCCGTAGAACAGTAGAACCACCTGCACAGCACAAACCCGAGGAACGTCCTCATGTGTCTCCAAGAGAAACATGAGGACAGTGTTGCTCCACAAACAAATCCTAATGCACCTCAAAATAAGACATAAGGAGGGAAGCACAGGCATAGTGCTCACTTTGATGGATTTTTAAGACACAACTGAGAGCGATTCCTAATTTACTGCAAATTAAATTGAATTGGTTCTTTCAAGATGACCAGTGATTTTCCTTATACCTCCTCCCTGGTTGATTATTGTTCAACCGGTAGATGGTTGATCTGATATGATTCTCCCAGTGTATGTGTGAAGGTCTCTGTGATGGCTGCAGTTGCTGCTACACCCGATGCAGGTGAGGATTGCTGCAGCAGCTGCTCTTGATGAAGATGAGAAAGATGCAGGCATGGGCGCGGCACTCCTAAATACCAGACATTGCCAATCAAGGCATACCAAGTCCTGGACTATGATGGAGGGAGGAAAGCCAAGTTTATTACTTTATTCATTTGCTTTTATTGTTGTGTTTAGAATTGTAGTTTAAAATATTATTTGATTTGCTTTGCTTGCTAAGTATAAGAGATTGATTAACCTTTAATTCCGGTTCCGGGATGGCGGCGCGTGCCTCACGCTGCGGCTTCTCTCTCTCCCGACGGTGCGACGTTTCGTGTTTTTCGTTCGTGTTTTTGTCAACAAAGTTGTGTTTTTACAAGTCATATGCATACCAAACCAAAGTACAGCCGGGGGTTTCTGCTCGACGTTGGAAACAGCTACACTGTCGAGCTGAACTCTGAACTCGCCGGCCAACTTCGGGAACGCGGTCTGCTCCGGGAACCAACACTTCCGCCGACCCCCGCGCCTCGACCTCCGCCGCAATGGAAGCGCCACAAGCGGCGCTACAGGAAGCAGAAGAGGGGCAAGCGAGCCGGTATCCGGACGAGACTGGCAGAGAACCCGAACAAACCGACGGTTCCCTCCATCGTGTTGGCCAACGTTCGTTCGCTGGACAACAAACTGGACCACATCCGACTACTCTGCTCCGCCGAGAGGACCGTGAGAGAGAGCTGTGTTTTGTGTTCACGGAAACATGGCTCAACGACAGCATACCGGACCACGCCATCCAGCTCGACCAGCTGACCTGCTACCGGGCGGACCGAGCACACACCGAGGCAGGTAAGGGCCGCGGCGGCGGCCTTTGTGTTTTCCTCCGTGATGCTTGGTGTAGAGATGCTGTGGTGGTCTGCAAACACTGCTCACCCCTGGCGGAGTTTATGATTATTAAATGTCGTCCTTTCTATCTACCGCGCGAATACTCGGTCATACTACTCACTGCTGTTTACATCCCCCCCAGCCCCTCCACCCACACCAGGAGAGAGGCGCTGACCGAGCTGTACCAGCGGATCAGCGAGCAGCAGACAGCCCACCCTTAGGCCTTCCTCATCCTGGCGGGGGACTTCAACCACGCAGACCCAAGGACCATCTTTTCAAATCTTCACCACCACATCAAGTTCCCCACGCGAGGAGACAACATTCTGGACCAAGTCTACACCAACAACAAGACAGCCTACAAAGCCCACCCCCTCCCCCACCTCGGTGCCTCAGACCACATCACTGTCATGCTACTGCCAGCATACAGGCCACTGGTTAAAGTTGTCAGACCAGTCTGGAAGCAGGTCCGGGTGTGGCCAGAGGGGTCCACAGAGGCACTTCGAGACTGCTTCAACACCACAGACTGGAGCATGTTCAGAGAAGCTGCCACCATCAACAACACCACAGACCTCCAGGAGTACACAGAGTCTGTTACCGCCTACATCGCCAAGTGCATCGATGATGTAACAGACTCCAGAACCATCAAAGTCAGAGCCAACCAGAAGCCGTGGATGACAAAGGAAGTCTACAGACTCGTAAAGGCTCGGAACGCTGCCTTCAGAGCTGGAGACAAAGTGGGTCTAAAGACAACTACGACCAACCTGTCCCATGGCATCAGGGAGGCTAAGAGACGGTACTCCAGGAGGATAGCCCGCCGTTTCAGCAACAGCAGGGACACACAGAGCCTGTGGCGAGGGATTCAGACCATTACGGACTACAAGCCCCCACCAGCAGACCTGTGAGAGCAGCACATCCCTGCTGAATGAGCTGAACACCTTCTTCGCCCTGCTTCGAGGCACACAACACCATCGCCGCACAGAAAGCACCACTCCCCTCCCAGCGACCAGGTGCTGACGCTGTCACCGGACACTTGTGAGGAGATCCCTCAGCAGGATCAACGCCCGCAAAGCTCCGGGTCCTGACAACATACCTGGTCGTGTACTGAGAGACTGTGCAGGAGAACTCACGGATGTCTTCACAGACATCTTTAACATGTCACTGAGTCAGGCGGTGGTTCCCACGTGCTTCAAAGCCACCAACATCCGTCCGGTCCCAAAACGGTCATCTCCCTCCTGCTCCAACGACTACCGTCCAGTCGCACTGACTCCCATCATCATGAAGTGCTTTGAACGGCTAGTCATGCATCACATCAAGGCTGCTCTCCCCCCCCTCTCTGGACCCCTACCAGTTCGCATATCGCTCCAACCGGTCCACTGACGACGCCATCTCCACTGCCCTCCACACAGCCCTCATACATATGGACACCAGAAATGCTTATGTAAGAATGCTTTTCATCGACTTCAGTTCAGCATTCAACACCATCATCCCCCAGCAGCTCGTTCACAAACTGGACCAGCTGGGGATCAGCACCTCGCTGTGCAACTGGCTGTTGGACTTCCTGACTGGGAGACCACAGGCAGTACGGGTCGGCGGCAACACATCCAGCACCATCACACTGAGCACAGGGGCCCCCCAGGGATGTGTGCTGAGCCCCCTCCTCTTCACCCTGCTGACCCACGACTGCACACCGATGCACAGCTCCAACCTCTTCGTAAAGTTTGCGGACGACACGACTGTGGTGGGTCTCATCAACAACAACGATGAGTCAAACTACAGGAGCGAAGTGAGCCGCCTGGCTGAGTGGTGCAGCAACAACAATCTCTCTCTGAATGTGGAGAAGACCAAGGAGATTGTTGTTGACTTCAGGAGACAACACACCCAGCATGCTCCTCTGACCATCAACGGTGCCACTGTGGAGAGGGTGAGCAGCACCAAGTTCCTGGGTGTCCACATCTCAGAGGACCTCTCCTGGACTGTTAACACTGCATCACTCGCCAAGAAGGCACAGCAGCGTCTCTACTTCCTCCACAAACTGCGAAGAGCCAGAGCCCCGACCCCCATCAGGTACACCTTCTACAGAGGCACCATCGAGAGCATCCTGACCAGCTGCATCACCGTGTGGTACGGATCCTGCACCGCAACCTGCCGCAAGTCTCTCCAACGCGTCGTGAGAGCAGCTGAGAAGATCGTTGGTGTCTCTCTCCCCTCACTTCAGGACATTTACAGCAGCCGTCTTACTCGCAAAGCCCTCAGCATTGTGAGAGACCCCACCCACCCGTCACACAGCCTCTTCAGTCTGCTGCCATCAGGGAGGAGGTTGCGGACCCTCCGGGCCAGAACCAGCCGACTGAAGGACAGCTTCGTCCACCAGGCCGTCAGGACGATGAACACTCTCCCTGCTCTTCCACCGTTTCCCGCCTTGCCCCCCCCTCACTCACTCTGATCTCAGTATCTGCATCAGGCACTTTTGGCAGAACTGGACCGCTTGCTTTGCACCCTGTCACTTTAATCAAACCGAAAAACTGTTGTACAAATGTCATGTCACAACTTGTTTCTTGTCTCTTTTTAATTTGCACTTTGTGTTTAAAATTTATTTATTGTGTAGCACCGAGGGTTTGAGAGTAACGTAATTTCAGATCTCTGTATGTATCTCACATGTGGTAGAATTGACAATAAACTTGACTTTGACTCTGACTCTTTATTTATGTTTACATATTATATTATAGTTTCGTTGAGTTTGTTAACCCCTTGTGTGTGTTAATGGTCTGACCAGCCATTATATATGTCTTCCCCTTGTGTCTAATCAGGTCAGTTTCTTTGTTTGGTGATCAGTTCAGTTGTGCTTAGTTGCCGTGTTAAATAGTTAAGTTGGATTTAGTTGACCTCTTTTATGGATTCAGTTTTGCAAGTTATGTTAAATTTGTTGGAAAATAAATTCCTTTTTGGATTTTGAACCTTTTTCCTGATTCCTTGTTTTACTAGCCAAGCCATGTCTCTCACACTCCTGTTTGAGTCGAGGCTGTCCTTGTGTGCAGGCTCCACACAAAAGACCTATGGTGCTAAATGTACATTACAGAGAAATAAAAAAAGGCATGAATAATAACCTATTAAGCCTACAATAGTTGTTTTTTTTCCTTCTATTTCTGCCGCTTTAACATGCATAATCATACTCAGTCATTAAGGCTAAACACTGCAGGCAATATCTTCAAACTCCAGGATTAGATGATTGTTTTTTTAAGACTTTATGTGACTGGCGTTCAGTCTGTTCATAAATGTGAAGTCAGAATGTGCAAATTTGGGTCCTGTGGATATACGGGAGGACTGAATTATTATAAGCCTGTTTGTCGCCTCACCAGACCAGAGTGAGACTTGAAATTTGCATGCTTGTGCTTAATCTAACCAATACTCAAGAGTAAATAATGGCCTGATAATGAGTCAGCATGTTGTTGTTAATTAACCTTGTATAAAGCTTCTCTGACGTTTAGACGCCACCATTTTGCTATTATTGTTGTCTCCGCCCTGCTGTCCCCTCTTAGTCCTGCTGCCCCGTCACCTTGACAGGTTGAGCTGTTTCTGATTCTGCTGGTGGTTTATTCCCATTTTTGCCAAGTGCATGGGCTCATGGAGTTGACGGCTAGTTCTGTGTAAAGTCTCCTGAGATTATTTCATATGTGAATTGTTGTTATATTAGTAAAACTGAAACAGACCCATTATGTACAGCGTTCATTTTAGTAAGTAGTACTAAGTGAGCCTTTCATTGAATGACCCACACTTGGAAGACAAATAAAAATAGTCAAGTTATGCTTTAATAACAGATTTGGCCTGAACTCCCTAGATGCCCAGAGTCAGTACTGGGTATAAAGAGGATTTTGTAGTGTGGTGACAAGATTAGTGTAACATTTTTGATACAAACTAAGTCTTACTAAGTCAGACTTGATAACACAATAGTCATACTTTCAGTACAGTAAAAAAGTGCTGCAGTCGCGTTGGCGGACAAACGCAAACAGCTGTTGGTGAATTTGGCCTGGGAAGAGTTTAACAGATTTCACTATTAAAGGTGGCATTTTCTGTGCTTTAAAGCAAATATTAGTGAGTCTGCAGTAACAACAAACTCAGGATCAGATTAGTGTGTGTGCGTGTGTGTTGTTTTTCTTTTTTTTCCAGTGGCTTAAATAAAACTATTCCATCCATCCATCCATTGTCTGGTTTCCTGTGGAGAATACAGTCTTGCTTCATTTTGCACCAATGCAGCCCTTTCACCCCTCTCTGCATGCAGGGTCCTGGACTCTCTGGTGAAACCATCAGGATTTGCTTTCTAGAAAGGCTTCCAGTTTGATTGCCAATGTTGAGATTACACTTGATCCCTTTCTGGAATTGACAATGGTTGCTCATTTCTAAATCGTGTCCTTAAAATACAACTTATACAAGTGGCATTAAATCTGCAAACTTCCTCTCAGTCTGTGTGTGTGTGACTGGTACAGATGCAGGCAATTTTTCTATGACATATGTAACATGCAACAGAAATGCTGTGATGTCATAAAGAGGAGAACATTCTACATTTGAACATTCTAAAATCTGCTAACATTCCATGTTTCCATGGGTTTCACATGCATAATGTCTTTCTATTTTTTTCAGCCTGTGTCTGATTTCAAGCTTTTATTTGTCAGACAACAGGACATTTATCCACTTCACCTCAGTTAACAGTAAATTGGCTCATTTCCTATTTATTAAACATGACTACGTTTTTTCAGCTGACCATTTATCAACATGTTAGTACCATCAAACTGAAAAAAAGAGTTCATCTTTTGAAAGTATAATGAAATATCTCAGTTTTGACATCTACGTAATGATTTATTAATTCATTTATTAAATATATAGATATATCATATATTAAATCTATATAAAGTTTATATAAAGTTTATGTTGAATTGCTGAGTCAACTCAATGTAACTGGGGTCAGGGGTCAAAGGGCACCTGTCAAAATGCGTTTGACGAAAAGTGTATTCCTATTCTCTCTGAGCAGTGATCCCAAACTCCCAAAAACAAGTTTTGAACCTGTTAAAGTAAAATACAGACAAGTCGTGAGCTCTTATTTCTCCACCTGCCACGGCGGTCCTGTAGACCGGAGTCATTTACCTGCTGCTGCTGTTGTTGTCAATGAGAGAGGTTTTACACCAGGAAGTGGTTTACAAGAGTCCCAGAGTTGAAATCCATCTCATTTTACTGCTGTTCCTCATTTCCTCACCTTTGCAGCGTGTTTGTGTCTGGTTGCTACGACAACAGTTTTACTTTTTGTCACTTGTCACCTCACTGTTGTCCAACTCCAACCAGCCTTGCTTTAAAACAACTGCATGTCAGTATCGAGACATCACAGAAGGCCTTCAATCATATATAAACATGGGCAGTGACTTCTCCCAGCTTGACAACATTCCTTCAAACTGTTCTCGTTTTTTATCACATTTTTCAGGTTTGAACTGGGAAACTAAACTGAACTGGTCCCAGCTGAATGAAAACATCCAGATAATGTGGTTGATGTCCGGATGATCCCAGCATGTGAACGTTGAACTGGACTGAAACTGGTCTGAACGCTCTGCACATGATCAACTATTCCTTCCCAGGGATCGGACACAGATGTAGCAGAAGAAACCGAGAATGGAAAAGGAAAGAGGTGGGTTTCAGGTGAAGACCACAAACACCCACAACAACATCTTCTTGTGTCTCTTTTCCTGGTGCTTAATCAGTCTTTAATTGAAAACAAGCTGATGTCACCTTTTGTTACGTCAGGAATGAGATTCACGTCTATCAAAAAAAAGTTGTTTCCAGCAAGTTTCTGAACCTCTGAGCTGAAAAGAGAAGAAGCTGCAGAAGTTGTAGGTGGCTGAGCACTGCCTGCACAGAAGAGAGGTCCTCATCATGGCTTGATGAACAAGGTGAGAGGCAGGGGTCCATCCTGGACAGGTCGCCAGTCCATCACAGGCCACATACAATACAAACAACCACACACACTCACACTCACACCTACGGACAATCAAGAATTATCAATCAACTTAGTTCGCATGTTTGTGGACTGTGGGAGGAAGCCGGAGTTTGACAACATTCCTTCAACCTAAAATCACAAATCCTTTCTAACAGTGTAGTTTGGATCAACTATATGAAGATGGGTTGGAAATAGTTGAAGGCCGCCTGAAAATCTAGTACACAAAAAAGGAGACTGGACATTTATGTCCCTTTGGATGAGTAACTGCAGCTGCACAACTGCAGCTTTCTTTTTGTAGCACTCTTTTTTTATCCTGAAGAAGAGAAGAAGCTGCAGACGTTGTAGGTGGCTGAGCTCTGCCTGCACAGAGAGGTCCTCATCATGGCTCGATGTGGGTGAAGACCTGACCGAAGACAAGTAACATCCCTCTAACAAGTGTCGCTGGAACACAGACAGCCGTGTTGTTGTGGCCGAGTGGTTAAGGTGATGGACTAGAAATCCATTGGGGTTTCCCCGCGCAGGTTCAAATCCTGCCAGCAACGGTTAGTGTTTGTTCCTTCTCAAGAAGAGGACTGACCTCCTGGAGATTAGATCTTTTCAACATAAGCAGCATCATTCAATACTCATCCAGATAATGTGGTTTATGTCAGGATCATCCCAGCATGGAAACATTCAACTGAATTCTTTCCAGGGATTGGATGTAGCAGAAAAAAACTGATGAAGAGGTGGGTTTCAGCTGCTACATCCAATCCCTGGAAAGAATTCAGTCCAGCTGAACGTTTCCATGCTGGGATCATCCTGACATCAACCACATTATCTGGATGGACGTGCAGAGACCACTGACTTATAATCTTACAATGTTCTGCTGCATCAGATACATCTTGAAAGTTAAATGTTCTCAGATATGGGACAGAATGATCTCTCAGAAATTCATGAAATGTAACCAGATGTTTACCTCCAAACACACTTACCAAGGATAACACCTTGTTTTGAGTAGTGCATGATGTTTTCCAGCCAAATGACAGCATCTCAAATGTTGGAAAAGAAAATGTAGGCAAAAAGTGGGATTTCAAGCACAATAACAACAATAGCTGCTTCTCTGATTCAGAAATGACTTAAACTAAAACATGAGTTGGACCAGAAAGAGGAGGAAATAAAGAAAAAGAAAAGAGAGATTTGTGTTTGTAGTGGAGATAACAGCTGTTCAGGTAGGATGGAGGTCCTCAGCAGCTGGTATGTTCATCCCTGGACTGGTCGGTCCTGATCCAGACTTGTGGCTCAGCTGCCAGAAGAAGTTGTCTTCAAACGTTCATGACTGTATCAACGTCGTCCCCGTCTACTCTGGACCAACAAAAGGACAGAAGGACCTGCTTCCGCCTGGAATCGGACCAGGGACCTGTTGTGTGTAAGACGAATGTGATAACCACTACACTACGGAAACGGTTCTGTTTAAAAACATATAAAAGTACATTTTAAAAACTTATGAGAATCACTGTGACCCCTGAACTGATCTGATCCCAGTGATCCGGTTGGGGTCTCGGGGGGACAATTCTCTGCTGGTCACCAGTCAGTTATAAAGTTTGACCCCAAAACGTCCTCTGTCTGTTTTAGTCTGGGTCTCATCACGGTCCTCAGCTCCACTGTGGGACCTGTAGTGTTTTTGACCCCAGGTCCTTGGTCCCCTGGGAACTAGGGACCCCCAAAGTTCCCTTTGCATATGACTGTAGAAAGATAACGGTGATGGACATGCTGCTCACTGCCAAACCAACTGCTCTTTGTTGATCATTTGGCTCCAACACTATAGAAACTTTTGAATAAAAAAAAAAGCTACATTCTTTTGAGACATTTGGAGAATCTGTGTGAAATCTGTGTAAAGCTGACAGCAGCAAACTATGTATAAGTGTAGAGTCCAGAAACTGCACCTGACCTTCTGACAGAGATGATGCAGTTTTTCTGTCTCGGGCTGGTCTGGTGCAGCATCTGAGGACCAGACGTCAGTGCTGACAAATGTCCTCATCTTACCGTCCACTCGCCGTCCCCCATCTAGTGAGAACATCAGATAATAATCACGTAAGAACGTGAACTTGACTGCATAGAAAACAAGTTAGAAGACCAGGTAACTTAGGACACTTACACTCGTTAGCAGCCCACTGCTCACTAGTGAAACTAGTTGATGGGTTAAAAGCAGAGGTCCAATGTCGGTGTGTATCGTACATACATCGTGTGCACAATGTCCAAACTGACAAGAATGGTAATGAAAAAAAAAACTGAAGTTATTAAGTTTGATTATTTTCATGGCAATCTCAAGGTTGAAGCATCATCACTTGGGTTTGTGCAAACACCTTGTGAGCTGTAAATAAGAGGGTGTGAACAGGAAGTAGGTTCAACTGCTTTGCAGAGTAAACAAGTGGGTAAAGTAAATGAATAAACTATATGATTGCAATGACGTATTTTAAAAGGTAATTCAGTAATGACATGACAGCATACACATGTTTGTGTTTGGTCATGATGATGAAAACAGAACGGTGACAGCAGACGTAGTAAGTGTTTGTCTAAAAGACAGTTGTGAAGCCGTGCTGGTCGTTTACAGCCAGACCAGCCTGAACACGTCTGATCTCATCTGATGTGAGAAGTTAAACCGGAGGGAGTCTGATTAGTACTTGGAGGGGAGACGGTGAAACATGTGGTTATTAATCTAGTGGTAATAAATTCAAACGTGAGTCAGCTGCTTGGAGGACGGCTGTACTCACCACTTTACCATCACCACAAGCAAAAGCTGCTGAAACAGCTGTTTCTTCAGGAAATGAACTGAATGTGATGTCACTTATATTACTGCATGTTGGAGTAAAAACGCTCATAATATCACAAGTGATGTAAACAGACGGAGTATTAAATGATCCAATCTCCAGCATGTCAGTCCTCTGATTGAGAAGGAGCAAACACCAACCGTTGTTGGCAGGATTTGAACCTGCGCGGGGAAACCCCAATGGATTTCTGGTACATCACCTTAACCACTCGGCCACAACAACAATCACGCGTTCCCAAACGCAGCAGCAGCACCGTCTGCTGTGTTGGTGGCGGTTTGAGAGTAAGTGACGGCGGCGGCTTCACTACTGACTTTTCCAGCACGTCTGCTGTCACGTTTCTGTTGTTGATCTGAACAAACAACACAAACATGTGTGGTGTGATTTTACCAGTGAAGCACTTGTTAAAATAAATAATAAAGGTAAATAACATAGTTTATTTCTTTAGTTTATCCACTTCTAGGCTGTGCAGAGATGTCAGCTGTTTCCTGTTCACAGCCTCTTATTTTGGAGACTCTGTGTCCAAAATGCAGCACAATGTGACAAGACGACAGCGATGAAGATGTGGGAGGGAAGTTGGGCGTCTCATCCTGAGACTCTGACACACGGCAGGCTGCAGGATTTCAGATCCACTCGGACCCGACCAGATCCACTTGTGAAGGAGCTCCACGTGACTCTTGAAGACACCATTTAAAACTACATTTAAAGAGAAAAGCTGAGGGTTATCCTATATGCCAAATTATTGTTTCTTTAATAAAGTGATTGAACGCACCAGAAACGCGATCTCAGACAAATAATCAATAATCACGGGAAGAGAGGGTTTGTGGCACCACAAGCAGCAGTCCTGGTGAGGTCACAGATGCTGTGTCCCAGGAATCGTCCTTGTGAAGGAAGGAAGTCTCTGATTGGCTTCCGCTCTTTTAGGCAGTAATCGTCTGTCCTCAGCAGAGACGACCCAGAATGGGTTTTATGCCCCACAAATGTGACTTGTTGCTGCACAAACTGGAGTTCTGACAAACTGGCTTCATGGTCCTCTGCAGCCGGGTCTTTTAAAAGTGTTATTGTGTCGGCCTCACACTGTCTCACACTGCCTCACACTCTCTCACACTGTCTCACACTCTCTCACACTGTCTCACACTGTCTCACACTGCCTCACACTGCCTCACACTGTCTCACACTGTCTCACACTGCCTCACACTGCCTCACACTGCCTCACAATGACTTACACTGTCTCACACTGTCTCACACTGCCTCACACTGTCTCACACTGTCTCACACCGCCTCACACTGCCTCACACTGTCTCACACTGCCTCACACTGTCTAACTCTGTACATGTGGAGCCTGCTGTCATGACCCCATCACACTGATGCACCGAGACCCTGTCTGCCTCTCAACGCTCCAAACAGAGGAGCTTCTTTGTTTGAGGAAAAAATGCAATAAACATTTTGAAAACTCTTAACTCACTAAATCTAATTTTGAAACGTGTCAGGCAACAAGCTTTCTTCCTAAGTAAGACGGTGTGTTGATACACCACGTCTACATTCGGACGACGGCGGCCTGAATGTCTGCATGCAAACCCGTGGATCAAACTTCAGTTTGGACTCACCTCTGTTTTTGGAGGAACGACTCCCATAACGACGGATCGAGAGGCAGATCATTGAGAAGATCTGAAAAATCACAAGTGACACAGGTCAGAAACACCGAGAGAACTTGAAAAGCCACAGAAAAAAAGATAGAACTTCCTTAAAGCTCTCCGTGATACATTTTCAGTTTTGTCACATATGATTAACAATAAGACACATTTCAGGCCAGATTCCACACAAAAACCAAAACTGGAACTCTTCACTTTAAATTCACTCATTGTTCTTGTTTGAACCAAAGAGCTTCATAAGCAGACCTGCAGCGTCACACAAAGCACTGAGCTCAACGTTCACGAGGAGAAACACTTGTTTTAGTAAAGAATTACAGCACAGGAGGCGTTTTTGTTTTTGCCAGAAGTTTCAGGTCCCATCAAAAAGAAGATTACCAGCATATCTGATTAACTGGAGAGGCTCCATCTGAACCAGCCGCAGCAAAACCATCACTTTGACAACACACACTTGAGGATTATTTGGAAAACGAATCTGTCGAGCTGGAAATCTTCTAGTGTAGCCAGCAAAAAAGAAAGAAAAAGCATGAACGTTGAACACGAGGAAAACATTCCCCAAGCTGACATTGGACATGTATCCAGAAGTAGCACCGATCCAGGCATCTTTCCCACACTGCAGATGAAAATGTAAGTGTACTGCACATGTGGTTTTGGAAAGTTCAGGACACGTGAGCAGTGCAGTTTGTGGTATCTGAGACGGCCCTCATCTGTGTATGTGCATGAAATTCAAACAACATCATCCTACTGTGTTACTGACAAGATGTTTAACTATATTTATAGCTTCACCAGCACTTTTACAAACTTTCAGTTCATTCACATGTTCCCATGTTCATCAGTAACACAAAGGAAAACTTCAGACGCTTCTCATTTAACCAGTGATTTCACAACCAGGATGAGCTGCAGCACAGATGAACTACTTTTAAAAGAAACACAAGTGGAGACCGAAATAATGGTGACAATAAAATAAAATAATAGCATGTGTGCACACAGAAAATAAATTATTTCACACATACCTGAACTACGATCTCAGTATCTCAGAAAAGTCCTGGCATCTGTCCTCCTCCTCCTCCCCACTGCCCCAGACATCTGCAGTCCTGGTCCCAAGTCCAGATCCACATCTGGAACTGCTTGATTGTCTAGATTATATTAAAACATGGTTTTCTGTCAGTTGTCAAACACAAAAGAAGACAGAGATGATTGTGTTTGTTTCTTCTCCGTTTCAACATTTATAAGTACTTCATTCAATATTTATTAAATAAACAGTGAACATAATTTTACTTAACTGTCAATTCAAATTTTTTTATCTAAATATATTTATTGAGAGCTTGATTATATGCAATAAGGGAAGCATCCAAGGTGCTTCACTGGAGCTGCATTTGCACTTGAAAAGTTATTTAAATGTTCTCACACTATGTAGACTGTAAAGGTTTATAGTGAAAATGTCAGTTGATTCAGTCAAACAGGATCTAGTCTAACTGATGAACTTCATCAGACAATGTTTCAGATGTCCAGTAATGCAAGTTGGTGTTAGAGCTCATATAAACCCAGCTGATGGGACGTAATTATTATCTGCAATAACATAAAATGGCCACTAGATGGAGACCTAAGACCACAAATGAATTAACCTCCATCTGCTCATCGTAAACTGAATTGCAGCAGGTTGAAACTAAACAGACAACGGACTGAAAGACAGTGGAGTTAACATTCAAGCTACAGAGTTGCAGTTACAGTAAACCTTTGCATAAGAAATACACAAATGGGCTGAACTAAGGACGCCCGTTGTAAACCACAGACCACGATTAGCATTAGCAACGAGCTAACTTATTACAATACAAAGTGGCATTCTTGAAAAGCAAAAGGACGATTAATCAAACATAACTCCAGCAAACACAGTACTTGTGTGGCAAAACCACGCACAGGATTCATACATACGGAAACGAAGATATAAAATGCTCCTCCGCCACATACAAATACTGTAGGCCACACCCACATACAATAGGGCACACACACTTACAGTAGGCCACGCCTCGTTAATCTGCAGCCGCTTGCTGCAAAACTACAACCGAGATGCGTTCTGGGTAATGTGGTCTTTACTCTGCGGGTAACTCGGGGACTTTTAGCAGTTCATAAATGGAAACTAAACTGAACAAGAAATTAAATGTAAAAGAAACTATTAGATAAGACTGTAAGGCGGATTTTGTCTTATTCTGCTTTAGTCTGTTGCTGGTAGCATACTGTTATATTTGTTTCACTTATGACGCTGTTATTTTTATTATTTTATAAAATGTATGTAAATTATATATTACTACAATATATAATTCCGACACACCATCTCCGGGAAAATCCTCTTTTATAACTCAAAGTGAACGGACTGGAGATAAGTGGGATATTTAAGCTTTATAGGACAAAAGCAGTTTTGCAGATTGACAATAAATTTAAAAGGTTGTTTTCAAACAGAAAAAAAAATAAAGCAATAATTTTGTATAGTGTTTCTATACTTTCTGTATGTTGTTCAAGTTATCGGGTACAACGTCTAATATTCAACCTTTATGACTTAATCAGGTTAGAAATAAGGATAGTGGACGTCACGATCTACTTACTGAAATTAAATCAAACATCATTTTGTAATAAATTCCTGACTGTGTAAAGTGAAACCTGTTACCTTAACTTTTATTTTTATTAATAATAATTATTATTTCACAGGTCCGTCTGTCAGGTGGTCAGATTCTTTTTTCTTTCAGTGGTATTTTTCTAACATCACAACACAATATGCCTGTGTTTTTTAAAACCTTCTGTTATATTTGTTTCACTTATGACACTGTTATTATTATTATTTTATAAAATGTATGTAAATTATATATTACTACAATATATAATTCACACACCATCTCCGGGAAAATCCTCTTTTATAACTCAAAGTGAACGGACTGGAGATAAGTGGGATATTTAAGCTTTATAGCTCGTGAATTCTTATTTGACACAAATCCTACACACTTTAGCTGAGTATTTGTAATTATATAAAGTTCATATTTTATTTATATATATAGTTATATAAAGTATTTCATGGTGTGAGGTTTATGTGGTCAGTTTGATGCTGGTGTTGGATCAGTATTTGATATTATGATATGAATGTGGACACCGGCGCGTTCATGTTCATAACTGTATGTGACTTGAGTGTTTTTAGAGCCAGAAGCCGTCAGATTTGTCACATTTCACTGTGATCACATGATTGAAACATGCTCCTCTCCTGCCTGGCAGTTCCCAGCTTAGTATCTTTTTCCCAGTAAACTCATTATCTCTCCTCTGTACATGTCCAAACCATCTCAATCTGGCCTCTCTGACTTTATATTTAAAACATCTAACATGTGCCGTCCCTCTGATGTACTCATTCCTGATCCTGTCCATCCTCGTCACTCCCAAAGAGAACCTCAACATTTTCATTTCTGCTGCCTCCAGCTCTGCCTCCTGTCTCTTCCTCAGTGCCACTGTCTCCAAACCATCCAACATCGCTGGTCTCACCACTGTCTCGTAGACCTTTCCTTTCATTCTTGTTGGTAATCTTTTGTCACAGTAAAAAAAACTAAGGTGATTTCCTACATGGTCTGTTAGAACAAATAATCTGGATAAAATCCAAAAATGAAAACTTGGAGTAAGCAGGTCACAATGCTACACAGAAGAACCAGAGCAGTGGCTGTTGTACTGCAGAGTCACTTGGATATGATTGTTGGGAATAATGGTGGGAACACTGAACCCAGGTGGGAGAAGTCATTTCAAATGAACGTTGTTCTTAAAGATGATGTTTGTCTGAATGTTCCTAGTGGAGAAGTTTGAGTCCAAAACAATCGTGTCAGAAGTGGGATTTGAACCCACGCCTCCAGTGGAGACTGCGACCTGAACACAGCGCCTTAGACCGCTCGGCCATCCTGACTGTATCTGGCACCCCCACAGGTTTCACTAGAACCACCTTCCAAGCACAAACCTGAGGAAAGCCCAGTTATGTGTCTTGAAGAGAAACATGAGTGTACACGCTGGGAAAGCGATCCGGTTCCAGTCAACTGGAACTGGATCTTTGGGAGCGAGAAGTCTCTGGTTAAATTCCCGGACGAGCCCCAGGACTTTGTGTGGTTTGACCAGGATGACTGATTGTAGTAAAACACAACATAAATAAATGCTGTAAACCCACGTGTACGCTTACTAATCCTTCATTCCAAGACAACATGTGAAATGGAAGTTTGTTCATCATTAAAGGGGTTTCATAATCTGTCATTTGGGGACATCTCATATATTTCATTTATTCAGTTTAACCGATTATAGGCTCTGCAAAGTGACTTAATTCCTATTCACACATTCCAACAGACATCCATACAGACAGGTGAAGGCAGACACTGGGATGGTCAGAGGCGGAACATATTTCATTATACTTTCAAAAGATGAACTCTTTTTTTCAGTTTGATGGTACTAACATGTTGATAAATGGTCAGCTGAAAAAACGTAGTCATGTTTAATAAATAGGAAATGAGCCAATTTACTGTTAACTGAGGTGAAGTGGATAAATGTCCTGTTGTCTGACAAATAAAAGCTTGAAATCAGACACAGGCTGAAAAAAATAGAAAGACATTATGCATGTGAAACCCATGGAAACATGGAATGTTACCAGATTTTAGAATGTTCAAATGTAGAATGTTCTCCTCTTTATGACATCACAGCATTTCTGTTGCATGTTACATATGTCATAGAAAAATTGCCTGCATCTGTACCAGTCACACACACACAGACTGAGAGGAAGTTTGCAGATTTAATGCCACTTCTATAAGTTGTATTTTAAGGACACGATTTAGAAATTAGCAACCATCGTCAATTCCAGAAAGGGATCAAGTGTAATGTCAACATTGGCAATCAAACTGGAAGCCTTTCTAGAAAGCAAATCCTGATGGTTTCACCAGAGAGTCCAGGACCCTGCATGCAGAGAGGGGTGAAAGGGCTGCATTGGTGCAAAATGAAGCAAGACTGTATTCTCCACAGGAAACCAGACAATGGATGGATGGATTGAATAGTTTCATTTAAGCCACTGGAAAAAAAGGAAAAACAACACACACGCACACACACTAATCTGATCCTGAGTTTGTTGTTACTGCAGACTCACTAATATATGCTTTAAAGCACAGAAAATGCCACCTTTAATAGTGAAATCTGTTAAACTCTTCCCAGGCCAAATTCACCAACAGCTGTTTGCGTTTGTCCGCCAACGCGACTGCAGCACTTTTTTACTGTACTGAAAGTATGACTATTGTGTTATCAAGTCTGACTTAGTAAGACTTAGTTTGTATCAAAAATGTTACCCTTATCTTGTCACCACACTACAAACTCCTCTTTATACCCAGTACTGACTCTGGGCATCTCGGGAGTTCAGGCCAAATCTGTTATTAAAGCATAACTTGACTATTTTTATTTGTCTTCCAAGTGTGGGTCATTCAATGAAAGGCTCACTTAGTACTACTTACTAAAATGAACGCTGTACATAATGGGTCTGTTTCAGTTTTACTAATATAACAACAATTCACATATGAAATAATCTCAGGAGACTTTACACAGAACTAGCCGTCAATTCCATGAGCCCATGCACTTGGCAAAAATGGGAATAAACCACCAGCAGAATCAGAAACAGCTCAACCTGTCAAGGTGAGGGGGCAGCAGGACTAAGAGGGGACAGCGGGGCGGAGACAACAATAATAGCAAAATGGTGGCGTCTAAACGTCAGAGAAGCTTTATACAAGGTTAATTAACAACAACATGCTGACTCATTATCAGGCCATTATTTACTCTTGAGTATTGGTTAGATTAAGCACAAGCATGCAAATTTCAAGTCTCACTCTGGTCTGGTGAGGGGACAAACAGGCTTATAATAATTCAGTCCTCCCGTATATCCACAGGACCCAAATTTGCACATTCTGACTTCACATTTATGAACAGACTGAACGCCAGTCACATAAAGTCTTAAAAAAACAATCATCTAATCCTGGAGTTTGAAGATATTGCCTGCAGTGTTTTGCCTTAATGACTGAGTATGATTATGCATGTTAAAGCGGCAGAAATAGAAGAAAAAAAAACAACTATTGTAGGCTTAATAGGTTATTATTCATGCCTTTTTTTATTTCTCTGTAATGTACATTTAGCACCATACGTCTTTTGTGTGGAGCCTGCACACAAGGACAGCCTCGACTCAAACAGGAGTGTGAGAGACATGGCTTGGCTAGTAAAACAAGGAATCAGGAAAAAGGTTCAAAATCCAAAAAGGAATTTATTTTCCAACAAATTTAACATAACTCGCAAAACTGAATCCATAAAAGCGGTCAACTAAATCCAACTTAACGATTTAACATGGCAACTAAGCATAACTGAACTGATCACCAAACAAAGAAACTGACCTCCTGATTAGACACAAGGGGAAGACATATATAATGGCTGATCAGACCATTAACACACACAAGGGGTTAACAAACTCAACGAAACTACAATATAATATGTATAAGTGCTCACGACTTGTCTGTATTTTACTTTAAACAGTGTTGAGTAATTAAGACTAAAGAGACGAGAACTTCAAAGTCAGTGTTTCTCCACACACAGCTGCTGCTGCCGCTTCTGCATCCTAAAACTTGAGTGTCTGTGTCAAAACTGTGAAAGATTAAGATTCAAATTGATATTTTGAGAGCTGGACATCAGTCAGTTCATCTGCAGTACAGAGGCAGAAGTTTGCACCCACTTTAAGGATAACTGGAATTAAAAATCCCGACACAGAGGACAGCTCAGAGACAGTCTGACGACTTAAAGCAGGCTGTGAAGTTTCAGCTCCGTGGGACAGTAGCTGACCTCCCTGCAGTGGCTGCAAAAGAAAAACTGATGACAGATTGAATGTGGTGTTTCTCATATGGAACAACCAGAAGAAATTGTGGTCAATTATGTTTAGTTTATTTTGTATCTTTAAGATCGTGAAATCTTTCCAAATCAATGTAAAACCTGCAATCACAGCTAAATTTGTCCCACCTTCCCAAAGTCCTGGTTGTGATTTTTCAACAATCTCACTAAATTATATCAATCAGGTTTGATCCTCGACAACATAGTGATATCTTGGAACCATCAACAATCAGATGGAGATACATCCTCTTCTCCAAAACTAACTTCATCACTGATGCAGTAATGTTGGTGCAGATGGTGGAACGTTGCCATGGTTAACATGGTTACCATGGTTAACATGGCAACAGCATGAGAGGGTGCAGATGGTGGCCTGTTACCATGGTTACCATGGCAACAGCATCAGTTGGTGCAGATGATGGCCCGTTTCCAAGGTAACCATGTCAAAAACATCAAAAGGTGCAAATGGTGGCCAGTTTCCATGGTTACCATGCCAACAGCATCAAACCTGACCAGCTTGCTTGTCCCTGCTGAACAAAAACATCTCCATACCATGATGGTGCATTTGTGTTCAATGAACTGAATAAAAATACACACCACAATTCATATTTTTATTAGTGACAAAAAGTTTGAAAAAATTTAAAGTTTTCTTTCCTGTTCTAAATGATGTGCACATTTGTCTTGGTTTGTTACATCAAATCTAAAAAACATAATTAAGTTTGTAAACATTGAAAATATTGTGTGTTAAGGTGTTAAGGTTGTTTGTGAAAATACAAATCCAAAATCAGACCTGGGTAAGATACAAGCAGTAACTGGAGATACATTTTCCACAAAGCTATAGAGCAAATACAAAAACACAATCAGAGTCACTAACAAATCTGGTTCAAAATTCAAGGAATCTGAGTAGAAATCCAGCAGAGGTACAAATCCACAAGTCCAACACAGTCATCTAGTGAACGAGCAAAATATCAGTAAATGAAAAAACAGTCAGAAAATCCCAGAAGCAGGTCTGCTACATGGAAATATGGTCAGACAAACTTACTGAAGACTGGAAAGGCTCAGGGGGAAACTCTGGAACAACCTGGAAAAGAACTGGATGCAGACTCAGGATATCTAACATGTTAATGATGTAAAACTGATGTTCAGAGAGAAATCTGACTTAAATCTTTGTGTCACACAAAAGGTGACCTGACAAAACACTCATAAAGTAAATTAAACATTTAAACGCATAAATTAAAACAAAGTGACCGACTGAAGAGACCTGATCTCTACTCATGTCAACCGTCATATTTGATTTGGAGAAGCTGTGAAAACCTTTTACTGATCGTTAATAACTAACAAACATCTTCAGAGCTGAACTTTGAATTAGATCAGCTTAATAAGGATATTAATTTTAAATATTAAATAAAAATATACTTACTATTTTCAATAAAATATTGTTAAAACTGTCTATAACTCAAATACAAAATCTGGAAGTAAAAAGATACTCAGGTTCTCGGTCAAGTTTATTATTCAGTACAGATACAAATATGCAGTCAACATACAGAGAAAACAGTTATTTTACAATAAAAGTACAGAACAAAGAAAGTCTTTCCATCAGTGAATCAAACATGTAACTGAACAAGACACCACAGAAGCTGCACGACTCTCGGTTCCCACTCTGAGCTCTGAAACAGCCTCCACTCACTGTCTGTGAGTGCAGCAAAGAGACGGGACACCATCAGAGCTGGACAGGTGAAGAAGAGGAGGCTGCCAGAGGAGACACAGGTCCACCTCATCTGTCAATTGGACAAAAAAAGCCAAAAATAGAAAAAAATATGGGATTGGATAAATACCAGACTGGATAGAAACAGAGAAAATTCAACCAGGTGAGTGTTTTACAGAACTGTGTAATGGAAGTGCAACGTCAGCACTTTTATTACTTTCAAAACACATATTCTGTTTCATGTAAGATTAATATAGTCATACTTTGAAGTGTTTTTTCATAACATTGCGTTTGATGAAGAACTGGAGATGACCTGGCTGAGACTGGAAACTTAATGTTTAGGACTTGGACTTGAGTCTGGACTTGTTGGTCTGGAGTTGGGACTCGACTCCAGACTTGAGAGGAGTTACTTGAGACTTACTTGTGACTTGCACAATGATGACTTTGTCCCACCGTGGTCGTAAATGAAGGAGAGTCAGAGTTTTGTCTTTTCTTTTGTGAAAAAGTGTCATGGAAACGTGACTGTTGTGGTGTCTTTGTGAAAACCTTTGAGGACAAAGTAGAAGAACTGTCAGATGATGCTGGGGACGGCATGTTCTGACACAGAACACAAGGGGAGAACCACGAGAACTTGTTGGAAGCTCACAACAAACGTCTGCCTCAGCAGTCTTTATGTAAATGAGTTCAGATGGGGTCCGTGTAAATAATCTTCCCTGTTTTAATTCCGATGCCCGGAGATCAGCTGTCCACTTTCTTTTACTTAATTCTACATGGCGTCCGTGTTGAGTCTAGACTGCTGTTTAGCTCCTCCTTCTTTTGAGCTCCTGGAGATTCTCCTCCAACTTGATCTGCTGCAGATCGTAGACACTTTGACCTGAAGGTCCAGAGGAAGGTTGTTAAACTGGAATTAAAGGCTCTTGTGGTGGATCCGAGGCTGGAATCTGGGATGCTTTGTGTGCCTGGTGAGTCTGCTGTCCAAGTCCCGACGTCCTGCCAGCGGCTCACACGCTGTTTTGTCTTTAATTGCTGCTTTTAAACTCTTTTCTGCACTGGTACTGTTAAGCTTGAGTTTCAAAACCTCGTCATGTTTGAATCCTGTAAATTGTGTTTGGGTTGGAGTCCCTCAGGTTTGAACCTTGTAAACTCGACTTGGGTTGGAGTCCCATCTGGTCTGGTCCTGGATAAATACCAAAATATTGAGTGTGTTTTGGTACAAAATGTAGTTTATGTCCCTTTTGTTTTATTTTACTGATTCTTTGTTTAAACATAAAACATGCATTTTATTTCTACTATGTGATGATTTATTGCATCTGCAAAGCACTTTGACTGGTCTTCTTATTGAATTGTGATCAACAAAAAAACCTGCCTTGGCTTGTCATTTTTGTGTTTGTTTCTTTAACTTTCTGAAGTTAGTGGATGGGGATGAAAGAGTGGATGGATGCAGTCGGATTCAGTTTTGGTTTATTTGAAGTTCGGGGTGTTAAAACCATTAGTCAGCTTGATGTGTGCGTGAAAGACCTGCCTGTCCGTGAGCCAAACAACTCATACTTACCTGGCAGGGGAGATACCATGATCAAGAAGGTGCTTCACCCAAGGTGAGGCTCTGCCATTGCACTCCGGTTGTGCTGACCCTTGTGAATTCCCCAAATGTGGGAATCTCGACTGCATAATTTCTGGTAGTGGGGGACTGCGTTGGTGCTCTCCCCTGATCTTTTGTTAAAAAAACAGACTGAATTAGGCATATTATGTTTTCTGCTCATGAGTTTCACATGTCAGCTTGAGTTGCTGCAATGCTGCAAGTACCAGGGTTGTGATTTGATGATTCTGAACCCCAAGTTTGATAAATAGTTAGTTCTCAATGTGAACCCTGAACAGGACCTCTGGTTATCAATGCATTTAGGGAAGCGCCCGCCATCAAACTTCCGGATTGAGGCTCATGCAGAGCTAAGATTCGTTGCAGTTCCTCGACTGGCCGCTACAGGATGGCTGCAAAAACGAGTCCATCTTCATTGACTTGCATGTTTAATGTACATGTTTACAATTTGGCTAAAATAAAAACACTTACATGAATTTCCTGCTTGCACTGCCTGCAGCTGAGCCAACATTTGACTTTTCCACAGTAGAAGAAAGAAGTGCACCGTTCCCAGCGGCACTGCAGTACCGGGTTGATGCGTGGAGTGATCGGAGCGAGCTCCTTTTTCACTTCCTGCTGCCAAAAATCTGCTTAATACATCATCCTCAAATAGAGGACATATCAGATATTAAACTGATAAGAACAGATACTACACTTGATCTTAGCCAAAAGGCCGACAAGCGATAACGGGATAGAGTAGCCTGACGGGCACCGGCCTCCTGGCACGGCGTGCACTGGTTTCAGTCACCTTTTTTCAATACGACTAGATAACTGGATCACTTTGCAGCTCCGCCCTCCAACACAAACCTGTAGCAGGCACACCTCTGAGTAAATGGTTGCTACGGAAATGACAAGACAAGGCAAAGAGCAGCTGACAAACAGGATGGTTGCAGCTCTGCACTCTTTGTTGACTTACACATCGCTCGGTACGTTCACATGACTGTAGAAGTACGGATTTTCTTTTGCACAAGCACAAAAGGCTCAGTCTGACGACAAAGCCCACCAAAAATACGGTCAACTTCTTGACGTTGCTCTCCACGGGAGTCTTTAGTAAAAGGCGAAAGACTTGTACGTCCCAAAGAGAAACCAGAGTAAGAACAGGAAAGAGCCCAGGAGAAACATGCTATCATGTGGGCCGGGCCACCATCCTCGTGGTGAACTCTGCAGAAGTCTGGCCTGCCTTCTCTGCCTGAGGTCATCCTGTCATCAAAGGCCTGGCTGGCCTCGGGTGCACAACAGACTCGCTCCTTTGCTCCTCCCACTTCAAGCTGGTAGGTCTGTCGCACCAGGGCTGTGCCTTATCAATCCCAGTGACACTGGACTGTGGCCAGTGACCGGCCCATTTATTCTCTTTAAATCTGTTCGTTCATCTCTGTTTCAGATGTCGCTGCTAAAATGACATCTGAATTGAAAGACTGCAAGAGCTGAAATTTTAGTATCTTCGGTTTAAACTAGTCTGGTTGTTGCTCCGCCTTGTCACATGCTTCATTTGTCTATGTGCTTTTCTATCCATCTAGTGGTGTTTCAGAAGCAGTTTACCCTTCCTGTTTTTGACGTATTGACCACCTAACTTTTAGGAGAGACTCAACAGCCTAACTTTTAAAAACTACAGTGTCTGAACAGTTTGCCCATAATATCATGTATTCCTCATGGCCCACATATGTCAGGGGAGTGGTGGCCTAGTGGTTACAGTCAGAGTGGTCCATCTAGTGGTGTTTCAGAAGCAGTTTCCTCTGGGTCCCTTTTTAATTTCACCTGGAAGTCAAACTTGAATCCAGAACAAGCAGACTAATTCTCTAGATTGAAGTGAAAAAAAAATGTAGTGGCTGGTCTCCAAATTTTGATTCCCTCCTCTTTTTTCAAAAACAGAAGTCATGTTTTGTTTGAAGTCTATTTCAAGTTTAACCTCAGTTTTGAAAGAAATGTGTAAATATTTCATTTTGTGAGACCCATATGAGCCAGAAAGTAGCTGCAAAATTGTTCAAATATTGGTTTTGGCCCTTCCTGTTTTTGACGTATTGACCACCTAACTTTTAGGAGAGACTCAACAGCCTAACTTTTAAAAACTACAGTGTCTGAACAGTTTGCCCATAATATCATGTACATACTTACAGTTACAGTGGTGGGCTTGGGCGTGGAGGACCCAGGTTCAAGCCCAGGGCTGGCCACAATGGTAAATCACTGGGGGCCCCTGAGCAAGGCCCTTAACTCCCAATTGCTCCCCGGGCGCTGATGCTGGCAGCCCCACTACTAGTGAACTAGTGAAACTAGTTGATGGGTTAAAAGCAGAGGCTAATTTCGGTGTGCATCGTACATACAGCGTGTGCACGATGTCCACACTGACAAGAAAGAAAGGGAAAGAAGGAAAAAGAAAGAATGTTTTGCCTGCATAGGCTTAGTATTTGGCCCTCTGCATGGACATGCTTGCTGGAAGTACATTGCTGTGGAAAAACACTGCAAGAACTGAACTGTAAATTAAATGTTAAAAGCTTGTTTGCACATGAAAATAGACCCTTTTATTCCCCAACGTTGACACCATTACCTGAGTTATTACTGAAATGTCTGTAAAACGCTTTGGTCAAAATACCTCAGCAATACAGCTAAAAGAGTTGAGACATTTATCGTTATTCTGTAATAATACTCTAATAGTAGCATTGGGACCAATAAAAGGTGGATCTGAACAACGTTGTGACAGCAACATTTCTTTTATTCTGTCTACACCTTTGCTGTGGTCAAAACAGGAGTCCTCACTTCTGCATTGCAGTCTGAAAAAGAGCTTTAACCCTCTGAATTCTGGATGCTTTCACAGATCAAGATCAAGTGCCAGCAAAGTTACCACTATGAGCAGAAACAATGTGTAAGGGCTGCTGAAGCTCTCAGCTGCTTCAAGTCAAGGATAAAAAACCTTTTATTTACTGCTGTTTTGTTAATCAATTCAATTCAATTCAATTCAATTCAATTTTATTTATATAGCGTCTATTACAACACAAGTTGTCTCTAGGTGCTTTCCAAAGACCAGAACATGACCCCTGATCAATTATTACATGAACAACAGCAGGTAAAAACGTCCCTAGTGGTAGAAAAACCATAAGTTAAACAGTGGCAGGAAAAACTCCCCTTTAAGAGGGAAGAAACCTGGATCAGGTCCTGTTCTGGGTCTCTGGAAAGATCCTAGAGACAACTTGTGTTGTAATAGACGCTATATAAATATAATTGAATTGAATTGAATTTAAAAAATAAAATCAAATCTCTAAAGCAATTAAATGTTTAAAATAGGAAATGAAAACAAACGGTATTGACATTTACTTATATGTGAGACCCATCCCAGGTCAGAAGAACGAGGGTCCGGCACAGTCTCCCTGCTGGACTGACAGACGTGGAGACGACAGTATCAAGAGCAGACGACTGCTGTCAATCATGACTCCTACATGTCAGTTTAGAAGATGTCTGAGCCGGAGACTTGCAAAGTCACTTTTCAAGCTGCAGCAAAAACTAATTCAGGAATACATCAGAACTATGACATCCACCAAATAGTTATTTAAATAAACTATCACATCAATAAAATATTATTTTTACCCAAAATGAGACATATGCTGGAGTCACAATCAAGACCATATTTGGATGTTTTGTTCATTTCCATGAAACGTCCACGAACTGTGTCATCGTATGTCACCAAAAACAACTAAAGGAAAACCATATTGTCTCTGCTGGTCACAAAACCCATATAAGTATGATCATTATCTCACAAAATCATGTTGGTGTTTAGTCAGAGTCAGAGTCAAGTTTATTGTCAATTCTACCACATGTGAGACACATACAGAGAATTGAAATTACGTTACTCTCAAACCCTCGGTGCTACACAATAAATAAATTTTAAACACAAAGTGCAAATTAAAAAGAGACAAGAAACAAGTTGTGACATGACATTTGTACAACAGTTTTTCGGTTCGATTAAAGTGACATGGTGCAAAGCAGGCGGTCCAGTTCTGCCAAAAGTGCCTGATGCAGATACTGAGATCAGAGTGAGTGAGGGGGGGGGGGCAAGGCGGGAAACGGTGGAAGAGCAGGGAGAGTGTTCAGCGTCCTGACGGCCTGGTGGACGAAGCTGTCCTTCAGTCGGCTGGTTCTGGCTCGGAGGGTCCGCAACCTCCTCCCTGATGGCAGCAGACTGAAGAGGCTGTGTGACGGGTGGGCAAGAACACAGATTTAACCCCTACAGCTGTAGATGTCCTGAAGTGAGGGGAGAGAGACACCAACGATCTTCTCAGCTGCTCTCACGACACGCTGGAGAGACTTGCGGCAGGTTGCGGTGCAGGATCCGTACCACACGGTGATGCAGCTGGTCAGGATACAACTTTGGTGACAAAAACACGAACGAAAAACACGAAACGTCGCACCGTCGGGAGAGAGAGAAGCCGCAGCGTGAGGCACGCGCCGCCATCCCGGAACCGGAAGGGAATAGATGCACAGCGCAACACTGCCCCCTCCTGGACACACTGATATGCAACGATGTTGTGGACAGGGCTTGGCAAGAACACAGATTTAACCCCTACAGCTCACATGCAAGTGTCTTCCTCCCACAAACAATAAACCCAAAGTAAAATCATTAATAAAAAATGATTCTGTACACACTAATAAAATATATGAATATAAACAAAATCACAGAGAATGTGATCATACATTTTGTGTGCGTCACAGAAGCTGATAGTGACCGAGGTCTAGTTGATGCAGTCCATGATGTGGATCTGCAGGGAGTCCAAGTCGCCAGGATCTCGTTGCACTTGGGACAGGTGTGCTCGGGAATGTCCCCTGATGCTGCCAGTCGCTACCTGCGAGTGAGACGTTGGTCACGACTTGAACCTGCTTATAGACAGTGTGGTTACAAAACCAAAGATCTTCCAGCTGACGTTAGATTTCCAGATTGATCCGTTCCATCGTTCATGTGTTCATGTCATACGATACGGTTAAAGATGCATCAATCCAAGTCTTCCTACGTGTTGTTTCCCTAAGTAACTGGAATCTGAAGGTTACAGGATGATGGGAACTAATAAACAATAAAAAGAACGCCAAGACAGACATCAGCCCTTTCTTTGGACTTCTGTTTATTTATTTATTTTTTTACCTCTGCCAACCAGGGATGCACTTGCTCCGTGTATTTATCAGGAGGCTGAAAGTAGTTTGCAGAACTCCAGACTGGAGGGATGCAGCAGCGTCCTCAGTGCAGAGGAAACATGTGCTGGAGGATTTCATCGTGTAAATCAGAAAATAACTCCCTCAGATTATTGACAACTTCTCATCACTTCCCAGGAACAATGTTCATTGACTTCCAAACACTGCTAATTCCCGTTTCCAGTGTGGCAGCAGGACAGAATTCAAATGTGTTTAAACAGGTTGGCACTCACTTGACATCCTCGCAGAGCAGAATGTTTTTAAGTTCAGACTACAGCAAAACCAGCTGAGTTTACTTACAGTTTACTTCCCCTAAAAGTGGATTCAGGTTATAATTGTGCAGTTGTGTAAAACTGCTCATGTTTACAGGTAACAATGTTTTTTTATCCATTTACTGCAAAAAAAAAAGAGAAACAATCCTTCCTTTCAGCTGAACAAAGACGACACTGGTACCTGCTGGTACACTGGTCTTCTGCATGTTTGCATCTTCTCGTCCTGGCTGTCTGCTGCTGTTGAGTGCAGCAGATCCGGGGCGTCTCTGTACAGGCCGACTGCTCTTGGGGCCGTGGATCCGGTTCTCCTCGCTCTTGGACATATGATTGGGATTCTTCTGGATTAGTTCCTCAGTGAAGTTATGAGTACTGGGACATGGCTTCTTTTTTTTCTTCACCTCGCCACGCCTACGCTGCTTCACTCTGCTACACTTTCTTTTTTGTTTTGCTCCTCCTGCTCGGCCGACCTGCCTGTCTGATTTTGGATAAATGCTTTCAGCTGATCTGATTCAAATAACAGCATCAAGACATGTTCACACTGATGACTGATATTCATGACATCTAATGGCAGCATTCTTTGTGACATCATCACATACGTTTGATGACGTCACTGAGTTGTTACAAAGTGACTGTAAAGCAACAACAAGAACCACAACTATCATCTAGGAACCAGGACCTCTGTAAACTCCAGTCTCAACAACCAAAAACTGAATGGAGACACGTTCAAACCCCAATGTTGCTCCACTCACAAACACATCTGAATGGACTGATCACTCAAATGTGATGTCAAATACTGGTTTGTGTCCCCACTCACCCACCAGAATACTGGAAGTGACGGGGAATTCCTCCATTAGTGAACCTGACAAGAATCTATACTTCATACATGTTGATTTAACTCCACCCTCAGATACACCAGATCTTTATCAGTGGCAGATAACTGTCACTAACCTGCTCGTATCTATTTGGTCTCTAGATTCCCGTCTGGATGACCACACTTTGGGATCAGTGGTCTTCATGTGTTGAGATTCTGAATGTGGATAAGCAGACTCTTCCACTTTGCAGTTTTCTCTGGGTCCATTCTGGTAGAAGGATCTTTCCAGTAGATGTAGTTTCCTATCCTGTACAACCACCTTTGCAGCACCTGCTAGTCCTTATTCTGTAACACTTTGTCAGGTTTTTGGAAAACACTGAAATCACACAGTTGTAAATTATTAAAATTGATGGAATCTGCAGCAAAAAGGTGATGGAGACACAGACGGGTGGTGGTGGAGGCTTGTCTTTGCTACAGTCAATCTATGTTAATAGGTGAGTCTAAGATCTTGGAAAAGTTTCTGATTGTAGACATCATTTGAGGACAGGATGTCCCCCAAGATTGGACCTTGAATTTTAGGACTGACAGGAATATGAAATTAATGTTTTTATAACAACTTTAATGGGAATTTTGTCTTATTTAGATTAAAGTCAATGATCAGATTTTTTTATCTAATTGAAGTGGATTTTTCCTGAGTTAGGACACAAAGAGGACCAAGTCTGTTGGCTGTTTTTTATTTTTACCATTTAGATTCTGCAGACTAAAGAAGACATTAAAGAAAAAAGTCACACTGAACTGAGAGGTAAAACGTTCAAAACTCAGCTTCAACAATCAGACAAAAGTACAAAGACATTCAGGATTGGAAAACAGACACAAGACTTTTCTTCTCTGACAGGGAATTGAACCCGGACTGTGGTGGCAAAAACACCAAATCCTGACGACTAGACCATCAGGGTCACATGGAGCAGTCTCCTGAATAAATCTTCACACTGATGACTGAAGTTCATGACCTCATTCCCACCTCACCCACCTCTTTCTTTTTCCGCACTTTTCAACACTTTCCAGCTGTGGCTGAAACCTCATCCTCCTAAAGCTGCTCCTACAGAATCCTACTGAATTCATACAAATAAGGAAGATCTTCTCCACTGGTCCACAAGCAGGATATTGTTATTCCTGAAACTGTTCCAGGTAAGACTAAATTATATTAAAAAAAAACACGGGATACAGAGGAAACTTAAAAATGAGAACATAATAATATGTTTATATGCATTGCATTGACCAGTGCAGTATGCAGTGCAGTATGCAGCGTGCAGTGCAGTATGCAATGTGCAGTGCAATATGCAGTGTGAAGTGCAGTGTGAAGTGCAGTATGCCGTGCAGTGCACAGTGCAGTGTGCAGTGTGCAGTGCAGTGTGCAGTGTGCAGTGCACAGTGCAGTGTGCAGTGCGCAGTGCACAGTGCAGTGTGCAGTGCGCAGTGCACAGTGCAGTGTGCAGTGCACAGTGCAGTGTGCAGTGTGCAGTGCACAGTGCAGTATGCAGTGCATACTGCAGTACGCAGAATGCACTGCAGTACATACTGCAGTACGCAGTACATACAATCAAAATTATGATGTAGGAGCAATACAGAATATGAAAACAGCTACACAAGTCAAGTCTGATTATGATCCATTAATCTTAACTATATGTATTTGAGTAATAACACATCATGGAAACAAAGAGACTTAAAAAGGAAAGGACTGAAGGCACGCCAGTCAAGTACTAGGTCCCATTATTCCTCTAAAATCTAAATGTACTTTTATGCAATGCTGCCATCACAGATGTGTACATGAGCATTGTCCCGGGCCCTCATACAACCCCATAAGATCACAGAGTCAGTGGTAACAGTCCACATGGCAAATTTCACCTTGGTTCAGAATTTTTTTAAGAATTTAGGGATCTGGCATCACAAATGTTAAAAAAGACTTCAGCAGTATTTAATGTAAGTAATTGTATATAATAAATATATAGCAATTGAAATGATATATGATAGAATGTCCTTCAGGACATTAGTATTATTGAGTGATTATTGATCATATTTTCCATGTGTTTACTCCTTTTCTACATTTTTAAATTGAACTCTCAACAATTGCAGAACCTTATAGGAAACTAAAAAACAGGGGCAGCACAGTTTTACAGTGGTTAGCCGTGCTGTCTCGTATCTAAAGTTCTAGTTTGAAACTCAGCTTGGGCCTTTAGTGTGTGAGGCTGCATGTTCTCCCTGTGTTTGGTGGGTTTTCTCCATGTGCTATGGTTTCCCCCTACACTCCCAAAACATGTCTATTAGGTTGATTGAATATTGTAAATTGTCTCTTTTAAAATAATTCAAAAATAGTACGAGAACGAAAAAGTTCAAAATAATTTGCTCTTGGTGATGGAAGTAACATAATCCACAAAAATATGCAAAAATATGTCTTAATGTGGTATTAAAATTAAACATTCAGTAAAAATGTGCACAACTGTAGTTTTTGTGTGAATGAAAATTAAAATCTATGTCATAAGAACATGCTGAAGTGGATATATATGTAGTTCCAAAAGACTGAAAAACATGAAACTTTACTTCAAACTTTTATCTTTACTTGAGGCAAAGGGATGTGACCCACTTTTGGGTCCCAGCCCACCAGTTGGGACTCCTCTCTCACTGTAAAAGGTAGACCCTCAGATCATTTGGAGAAGGGGGCCGAACCCTTTTTGCACTGATATGCAGCAACAATTGCTTCTCGAAAATAAATACCCATGTTTTTCCCTTGTGACAATTTGTTCACATACATCTAAATGCTCCAAATTCTTAATATGTTAAGAAAAAACAAGAAAAGCAGCAGTAATACAGAGCTACCAAAGAAACAGAACAGCATGGTCTTTGAAGTCAAAAAAATTAATAAATAATGCAACAGGGAGGTCCGTGTTGCAGGCAGTTTTAGGAGTGTGTGCACTGTTTTCTCATAATTTCCAGTGACTTCCAGTGTTTGAATAATACTCTCAGATCTATAGTATCGTGACGTATCCAGTTCATGAACAATTAGAAAAAAGCAAAGAGCCAGGAATAGTTGTCACCACTCAGCATGATTCAGTATATTTCCTCTCTCTATCAGCACTACGGGATCCATTTCTGCTGACTCAGCATCTGCTTCTCTGGATGAACTGCTTCTCACCTCACTTCCCTTCATGCCGCCAACTTCAGGTGGCACTTTATAAAGCACACAATTTAATAAACCTAGCATTTTACAAGATAGTAAATATAAGCAGCAATGCACCTCTGGTTACCTCGTTAGTCATTAAATAGCTGCCAGAGGATAAAGCTTATTTGTTCAAAATTTTTTGTGCAGTTTTTTTATTGTTCAATAAAAGCAGCTTTAATAATGCAACTCAGTTGATGGAACGGTCTACATTTATCCGGCTGAGGCCTAAGCATTCAAAGGAACCAGCTCTCAGTCAGTCTTTGGTATGAGATGGAGGCACCTCTCTACCTTTAAAGCAGCACAGAGCATCTCTGCTGTGATGCTGATCGCTGTCAGTCTGTGAGCTGGCGTCGTTGGCGATGTGTGACATCAGCACCATGAGGGAGCTGAAGCTATCTTTGGTTTTTGCTGATAGCAGACATAGATGATCCCTGCATGTAGAAGACACTTTGTAAAAGTAAACCAGCTGCAGCGCCCAGCACAGATGTCTTGTACTGGTGATGCCACTGAGGGTCTGTGGTACCCAGCTGCACCAGCTCCACGTATTTAACAGTTTGTGCGCTACAGGCGAGTTACCTGTGTGGGTCGTCGTCATCAGTCCAGCAACCCGTTCCACTTGTGGTGTCAGTGAATCAAACTGGATGGGGTTTGTTTGTTTGTTTTCTGCTGAAACTTTACAATTAATTTCAACTAATTACAGTTTTCCTGGTGTTTTGTTTAGCTGTTGGCATTAGCAGCTAATTTACATGTAAAAGGAGGCAACTTTACCTGTAATTTATAATTAGAGTCATGTGCTGCTGCACAAAAACCCAGCAATGCCTCGTGCACTGCCAAAAACTGTACAACATAGGAAAAAGAGTAAAATTAGGAACGGATCATGGAGAAGTACTTGTTTTATACTGTGACTAAGAGACCAGGGAAACGTCTTGGTGTCAACAGACAAACACATTTCTGCCATTGGCTCAGTTGTGGCGCAGTGGGACCAGGATTACGACTCATTAGCACCAACTACATCATACGCATTCATGTGGCAGTGTGTGTGTGTGTGTGTGTGTGTGTGTGTGTGTGTGTGTGTGTGTGTGTGTGTGTGTGTGTGTGTGTGTGTGTGTGTGTTTCTGTACCTCAACTGTTACACAAGGTGACCACAGTTTTAAATGATCAAGATCGTTAAACACATTTGAAAAGTGACTCATTAATTGTGCCATTACTTTCAAATACAATTTCAGCTTTCTGCTGGAAATCTTCATCATTGTCACGTCTCTCCAATAAACTCGTTATAATGCCCAATTTTATTGACCGTAAAAAACCCCAGAATCTGGGGTTTTTTACGGTCAATAAAATATAAAATACTGTCAAGAGGTGAAAGAAACACTCAACTGACAGGTGTAATGTTTGATCATTTGTGTTATTTAAATGATGAATAAAAGAACCACATCCCAAAAAGCGTGTCAGCCAGCTCTCCAAACTGTGGCTTCTTCTCTCCAGACATGTCGGTACCCAGAAGGTGGACTCTACACTCTTCAGGTGAACACCAGCTGATCTTGGAGCATTTGGATCAGTCCAGGATTCCCTTGGTACATGTACCACCGAGTACTTTCTCTGACAAAACTCACCCATCCAGCAAAAGTGTCCAGAAAGTTGACAGTTACAGCCCTGATCAGACCACCTGCTGACAAAATACAGTATGTGACGTGTCTGAAGATAGTTCACATGTGGAGGAGCAGCCTTTGGACCACTGACTGTTTCCTGGGGTCAGGCAGTTTTCAGGAGTGTTTTTCCTCAGAAAGGAAACCCATCCTGAACAGGCCGGTCAGCTCAGAAGGTCAGAGCGTGGTGCTAATAACGCCAAGGTCATGGGTTCAACCCCCATACTGGCCAAACTGCTTCAACTCTGCAGTTATCAGAACATTTTAAATGTTTTGGACCTTTCAGGTGATTTCACCCTGATTGAGACACAAACTGTGACGACTCCAGTTGTGTCTCCTGTTTCCCTCCACACTTCAACATCTGAGCAGCAGACACATTTTCTCTGCTGTTGTTAAAAGGACTAAAAATCCTGTTTGTACCATCAGGACAAACTTCAACTTCAGCATTAAACTGCTATGACAGAAAGAGGATAATCAGGAGCTGAAAGTCGACCTGCCTCACAGCAGAAGTTGTCTGAAACATCCAAACAAGGTGATGGAGAGATTAGATGACAAACATTTATCTGTTCCTGAAAGTTTTTTCATCTAGTTGGACAAAGACCAACTTCAACTTTATATTTAATGATGGTTTATTTCCCTTTTGCTCAACCATCTTTTTGACACTTTGAAAAACTGAAATAAAACAAAAGTTCATCAATGTTTCTCAGAAATTGACCATAAATAGACGTCTACGACACCAGCATGGTTTGTGGACTAGAAACAACACAATAATTCACACTGTGAGTCTCCGAACCAGATCACAGGAGCTGATAAAAATCCTGTTGAAGAAACATCTCTACTTTTCACAGTTCAGTCCCCAAAGAAATGTGAACCCTCTCCAAGTTTGTAGATGAAGATAATCACATGATCAAACCACTTGACTCACACGTTCATCCAGTCGGTGTCACTACAGCTCAAACCACCGAGAATGAAACCCACTGAAGACACATATGATTGAAGGCCTTCTGTGATGTCTCGATACTGACATGCAGTTGTTTTAAAGCAAGGCTGGTTGGAGTTGGACAACAGTGAGGTGACAAGGCCACTAGGCCACCACTCCCTGTGGTGGCCTAGTGGTTACAGTGGTGGGCTTGGGCGTGGAGGACCCAGGTTCAAGCCCAGGGCTGCCCACAATGGTAAATCACTGGGGGCCCCTGAGCAAGGCCCTTAACTCCCAATTGCTCCCCGGGGCGCTGCCCTGCTAGCAGCCCCACTGCTCACTAGTGAAACTAGTTGATGGGTTAAAAGCAGAGACTAATTTCGGTGTGCATCGTACATACAGCGTGTGCACGATGTCCACACTGACAAGAAAGGGAAGAAGAAGAAGTGACAAATAGTAAAACTGTTGTCGTAGCAACCAGACACAAACACGCTGCAAAGGTGAGAAAATGAGGAACAGCAGTAAAATGAGATGGATTTCAACTCTGGGACTCTTATAAACCACTTCCTGGTGTAAAACCTCTCTCACTGACAACAACAGCAGCAGCAGGTAAATGACTCCGGTCTACAGGACCGCTGTGGCAGGTGGAGGAATAAGTGCTCACAACTTGTCTGTATTTTACTTTAACAGGTTCAAAACTTGTTTTTGGGAGTTTGGGATCACTGCTCAGAGAGAATAGGAATACACTTTTCGTCAAAGTCATTTTGACAGGTGCCCTTTGACCCCTGACCCCAATTACTTTGAGCTGACTCAGCAATTCAACATAAACTTTATATAAACTTAATAGAAACTTTATATAGATTTAATATAAACTTTATATAAATTTTATATAGATTTAATATATGATATATATATATATATATATATATATATATATATATATATATATATATATATATATATATATATATATATATATATATATATATATATATATATATATATATATATAATAAATGAATTAATAAATCATTACGTAGATGTCAAAACTGAGATATTTCATTATACTTTCAAAAGATGAACTCTTTTTTTCAGTTTGATGGTACAAACATGTTGATAAATGGTCAGCTGAAAAAACGTAGTCATGTTTAATAAATAGGAAATGAGCCAATTTACTGTTAACTGAGGTGAAGTGGATAAATGTCCTGTTGTGTGACAAATAAAAGCTCGAAATCAGACACAGGCTGAAAAAAATAGAAAGACATTATGCATGTGAAACCCATGGAAACATGGAATGTTAGCAGATTTTAGAATGTTCAAATGTAGAATGTTCTCCTCTTTATGACATCACAGCATTTCTGTTGCATGTTACATATGTCATAGAAAAATTGCCTGCATCTGTACCAGTCACACACACACAGACTGAGAGGAAGTTTGCAGATTTAATGCCACTTGTATAAGTTGTATTTTAAGGACACGATTTAGAAATGAGCAACCATCGTCAATTCCAGAAAGGGATCAAGTGTAATCTCAACATTGGCAATCAAACTGGAAGCCTTTCTAGAAAGCAAATCCTGATGGTTTCACCAGAGAGTCAATTATGTTTATTTTATTTTTTATCTTTAATATCGTGAAATCTTTCCATATCAATGTAAAACCTGCAATCACAGCTAAATTTGTCCCACCTTCCCAAAGTCCTGGTTGTGATTTTTCAACAATCTCACTAAATTATATCAATCAGGTTTGATCCTCGACAACATAGTGATATCTGGGAACCATCAACAATCATATGGAGATACATCCTCTTCTCCAAAACTAACTTTTTTTTTTTTATTTTATTTTCCTTTTCATTGTCAGTGTGGACATCGTGCACACGCTGTATGTACGATGCACCGAAATTAGTCTCTGCTTTTAACCCATCAACTAGTTTCACTAGTGAGCAGTGGGGCTGCTAGCAGGGCAGCGCCCCGGGGAGCGATTGGGAGTTAAGGGCCTTGCTCAGGGGCCCCCAGTGATTTACCATTGTGGGCAGCACTGGACCTGGGTCCTCCATGCCCAAGCCCACCACTGTAACCACTAGGCCACCACTCCCACCTTCACCTTCCCAACTTCATCACTGATGCAGTATTGTTGGTGCAGATGGACGCCTGTTGCCATGATTACCATAGTTACCATGGCAACAACATCAGAGGGTGCAGATCGTGGCCCGTTACCATGGTTACCATTGCAACAGCCTCAGTTGATGCAGATGATGGCCCGTTTCCATGGTTACAATGGCAACAGCATCAAACCTGACCAGCTTGCTTGTCCCTGTTGAACAAAAACATCTCCATACCATGATGGTGCATTTGTGTTCAGGGGACTGAATAAAAATACACACCACAATTCATATTTTTATTAGTGACAAAAAGTTTGAAAAAACGTATAGTTTTCTTTCCTATTCTACATGATGTGCACATTTGTCTTGGTCTGTTACATCAAATCTAAAAAACATAATTAAGTTTGTAAACGTGGAAAATATTGTGTGTTAAGGTGTTAAGGTTGTTTGTGAAAATACAAATCCAAAATCAGACCTGGGTAAGATACAAGCAGTAACTGGAGATACATTTTCCACAAAGCTATAGAGCAAATACAAAAACACAATCAGAGTCACTAACAAATCTGGTTCAAAATTCAAGGAATCTGAGTAGAAATCCAGCAGAGGTACAAATCCACAAGTCCAACACAGTCATCCAGTGAACGAGCAAAATATCAGTAAATGAAAAAACAGTCAGAAAATCCCAGAAGCAGGTCTGCTACATGGAAATATGGTCAGACAAACTTACTGAAGACTGGAAAGGCTCAGGGGGAAACTCTGGAACAACCTGGAAAAGAACTGGATGCAGACTCAGGATATCTAACATGTTAATGACGTAAAACTGATGATTCAGAGAGAAATCTGACTTAAATCTTTGTGTCACACAAAAGGTGACCTGACAAAACACCCATAAAGTAAATTAAACATTTAAACACACAAATTAAAACAAAGTGACCGACTGAAGAGACCTGATCTCTACTCATGTCAACCGTCATATTTGATTTGGAGAAGCTGTGAAAACCTTTTACTGATCGTAAATAACTAACAAACATCTTCAGAGCTGAACTTTGAATTAGATCAGCTTAATAAGGATATTAATTTTAAATATTAAATAAAAATATACTTACTATTTTCAATAAAATATTGTTAAAACTGTCTATAACTCAAATACAAAATCTGGAAGTAAAAAGATACTCAGGTTCTCGGTCAAGTTTATTATTCAGTACAGATACAAATATGCAGTCAACATACAGAGAAAACAGTCATTTTACAATAAAAGTACAGAACAAAGAAAGTCTTTCCATCAGTGAATCAAACATGTAACTGAACAAGACACCACAGAAGCTGCACGACTGTCGGTTCCCACTCTGAGCTCTGAAACAGCCTCCACTCACTGTCTGTGAGTGCAGCAAAGAGACAGGACACCATCAGAGCTGGACAGGTGAAGAAGAGGAGGCTGCCAGAGGAGACACAGGTCCACCTCATCTGTCAATTTGACAAAAAAAGCTGAAAATAGAAACAGTATCTGAGACATGGATTACACGCAGAAGCAGCGTAGAAGAAACTTTGACTTCTATTAAGGCAGGTACAGCCCCGACACCGACAGCTGGAGTACAGCTGCAGCACCCTTGAGCCGCCCTGCAGCCGTGTGTCTGCTGACGATGGACGGACACCTGCATGCTGTTGCAGGACATGATGGTGTTACTGCACAGACCACCGTGGAGAGGTGCTGAAGCAGAAGTACAACTGAAGCTCCAAATCTGACATGGTCAGGTGTGATACCTTTAATCACTCTCTCTGCTCAAGATGACAGAACAGTGAAGAAAGTCAACACAGGTTGACTTGACACATGTTTTAAAACATTGGAAGGAGGATTTGTAACAGACTGAATTGTGCTAAATAACATCCTGGACTTGTAAGAGTTGGAGGAAATGACATTTGACAAAAACTGACATTTAGCACCTTTTTAGATAGTTGGAGAGACTATCCCTCAGTGCACCAGTGATACAGGTGACCTGTCTTTCTTCCACCTGCGCTCATCCTGTCTGCAGCACCGCCTGAGAGCACTGGTGTCACTGAACCAGGGGTCTGGTTGGGTTTTGATGGATCTGTGCTGGAAAGGTTGAAGGAGGAGATAAAATCCTCAGGGTACAGAGGGGAAGCCAGTTCATCCTGAGTGAAGATGATTGTTCATTAAAGCAGCAGCAGATTCTCCAGCTGTGGTGGAAGTGACGATGCCACAGCGACACGCTGGAGGGAGAGAATTGGCTGCAGGAGGAAGAACTGAAAACTCAAATATGACAGAGAAGTGGTCTGACATACGAGTGTGACACATTTCTGAGATGGAAACTGGAAGTCCATGGGGAATTACTAGATCCAGTATGTGACTATGGCCATGTGTGTTGGTATTAACTAATTGAATCAGATCAAAAGAGACCAAAAGACTTCTAAAGTCATCTGTCATTTGGGAAGATGGACAGAAAACGTGAATATTAAAATCTCCACAAACTAACAAACTGTCACATCAAACTGGCGTCAATCCAGAAAAGTCTATAAACTCAAATAAAATCCTTATTGTAACTGGCTGGACGGTAGAAACAGCACACAGAACAGGAAGGAATCACCGGGAGGGCGGAGCTTGGAGAAAGAGGCTGAGGGGGCGGAGATTGTAGCATGGCTAAGGGGATGGAGATTGTAGCATGGCTGAGGGGGCGGAGATTGGTCCACGGCTGAGGGGGCGGAGATTCTCTCCAACATCCGAGTGTCTGGGTCCTGACCGGCAGCGATACAGCAGCTAACACCCGGCGTCTGGAACAGCCGGTGTGAACGTCGGTAACTACACTCCAAAGAGACGCAGGTTGAAATTCCCCCATTCTGAGATATTACATACAGAAGAAAGGCGGGATCATCACAGGAGAGAGAGCCAGGTGAGCGTCAAGTTGGTGAGATACATACTGACAAGAAAGGAAAGGAAGTTTATGGAGCACTCCTCTCTTCCCGCGTATCCGGGGCCTCGACAGGCGCCGTAGACAGACGGACATGTCATGTAATGTGCTGACGTGTCTGATATGATCCTTTCAGATTGGAAGAATTCAGCAAATATTTGTTTTATACTGTTTACAAATGTTTTCTAGTCACAGATTATGAAAAGTAAATAAACTGACCCAGAATGGCTTTTTGAGAGTCCTACCTGACATCTTTGTCAACCTGCAGTAAAATGTCATTATCCTTGAAGTAGGTGTTCCACACACACACACACACACACACACACACACACACACACACACACACACACACACACACACACACACACACACACACACACACACACTTGTAAAGACAGATAACAAAAACATTAAATAAATCAACTACAGGTACATTATTTAGTTTCACTCTCACACCAGATTACTTTGAAAGTGCCGGCTCAGATTTAAATGTAGAAAATATGCGGCTTCTCAACCAAAACTGCACTTGTTTGGTTCACATTTGAAATCATTTTCAGAAATTCTGACCAAATGTAAGTTAACTGAACCTAAAATATTAGATGGATCTAGCAGGAATTATGATATTTGCATAAATTTCTTTCTAAATAGATTTCTTCACCATCTCTGTGAGGTTCTCTGTGCTCTGATTGGGTCACACCAAAAGGCTGATTTCCTCTTTTTGAAGCCCTTCTGAGGTGGAAAACTTCTACTTAGAGTCAGGTGTGTTGATGCAGGGAAACATCTAAACCATGGAGGACCGGGGCTCTGGACGACCGGGGCTCAGGAGGACCGGGGCTCTGGAGGACCGGGGCTCTGGAGGACCGGGGCTCTGGAGGACCGGGGCTCTGGAGGACCGGGGCTCTGGAGGACCGGGGGGTTGGCGACCCCTAGTCTACAGGTTCTCACTTTTTTCCTTCAGTACAGCAAATGTTTAACACGTGTTCTCTAAGGACACAGATATTCCTGATTGTTTATGTGTTATAATCTTGAGAACAATGTTTTTAAATACTACTGTGACTTAAATGACAATCAGATCACATTTCATGGTAAATGAACGCAGAAACCTCTGGATGAGTTGGTGAAGACGGAGGCCACATACTTTTCTTAAGGCCACTGTAAGTTAAAGTTTGTGCCGCACATGTAGCTGCAGAGGAACAGCCTCCATGCAGGTAACTTCTCTAAATCCAGGTTCCTCAGTTCACGAAGGCGTGAAGCAGAGCTGAAGAATCTTGACTGACATGGTCCTTCATTGTTACATCTTCTCTGGAAAAGCCCCAGCTGGCTTTGGCAATGCCAGGCTGGATCATTTCTTCCAGGAACTGGGAGTACACCTCTCTATCAAGACATGGAAACAAACCAGCACCACATGAAATAACGCCGTCACTAACGAGGCCTTGTCAGCTGCTGTGTTCAGTTCTACTATTCAAAGAACAGACTGTCCAGTGGTCAGTTGGCACGTGTACTCAGTAAGATCAGCTGCTGCTACATGTGGAGCCTGCTGTCATGACCCCATCACACTGATGCACCGAGACCCTGTCTGCCTCTCAACGCTCCAAACAGAGGAGCTTCTTTGTTTGAGGAAAAAAATGCAATAAACATTTTGAAAACTCTTAAAATCACTAAATCTAATTGTGAAACGTGTCAGGCAACAAGCTTTCTTCCTAAGTAAGACGGTGTGTTGATACACCACGTCTACATTCGGACGACTGCGGCCTGAATGTCTGCACGCAAACCCGTGGATCAAACTTCAGTTTGGACTCACCTCTGTTTTTGGAGGAACGACTCCCATAACGACGGATCGAGAGGCAGATCATTGAGAAGATCTGAAAAATCACAAGTGACACAGGTCAGAAACACCGAGAGAACTTGAAAAGCCACAGAAAAAAAGATATAACTTCCTTAAAGCTCTCCATGATACATTTTCAGTTTTGTCACATATGATTAACAATAAGACACATTTCAGGCCAGATTCCACACAAAAACCAAAACTGGAACTCTTCACTATAAATTCACTCATTGTTCTTGTTTGAACCAAAGAGCTTCATAAGCAGACCTGCAGCGTCACACAAAGCACTGAGCTCAACGTTCACGAGGAGAAACACTTGTTTTAGTAAAGAATTACAGCACAGGAGGCGTTTTTGTTTTTGCCAGAAGTTTCATGTCCCATCAAAAAGAAGATTACCAGCATATCTGATTAACTGTCGCTGATCCCAGCATGAAATAAGTGTAAATATGTCAGAATGAAAAGACAGTTTAGTGGTGGAGAGGAGGCACTTTCCACAGGAAACTGAAGAGTTTTGCAAATATTCCCTGAATTAACAAGAATATAGAAGAATTACCTGCTATTTAAATGAATCAATTGGAAAACTGCTGCAATTTTTCTCATTCAAACATAAATACAAATAAAAAAACAATTGTCAAGTCTTAAGACAAATGTGAATCTGATGCGGTCTTAGACGTCTTTATAAATATGGAGTCATGTTTCTGAGATGGTCCACAAGTGAATCCTTTTCTGTACTTTACTGGTTCAGGTTTTGCTGCATTCCCGTCGCCACCATGTTTGGGAGCTGTAAAAGTACTGAGCATCTGTCCGGTAATGCTGCTCCGTCTCATTGGCTATTCAGGGAGCTCTGAAAACAAACAACAAAAAAACATGCCTGATGTTTGATATTTGAGACCGGAGAGGCTCCATCTGAACCAGCCGCAGCAAAACCATCACTTTGACAACACACACTTGAGGATTATTTGGAAAACGAATCTGTCGAGCTGGAAATCTTCTAGTGTAGCCAGCAAAAAGAAAGAAAAAGCATGAACGTTGAACACGAGGAAAACATTCCCCAAGCTGACATTGGACATGTATCCAGAAGTAGCACCGATCCAGGCATCTTTCCCACACTGCAGATGAAAATGTAAGTGTACTGCACATGTGGTTTTGGAAAGTTCAGGACACGTGAGCAGTGCAGTTTGTGGTATCTGAGACGGCCCTCATCTGTGTATGTGCATGAAATTCAAACAACATCATCCTACTGTGTTACTGACAAGATGTTTAACTATATTTATAGCTTCACCAGCACTTTTACAAACTTTCAGTTCATTCACATGTTCCCATGTTCATCAGTAACACAAAGGAAAATGTCAGACGTTTCTCATTTAACCAGTGATTTCACAACCAGGATGAGCTGCAGCACAGATGAACTACTTTTTAAAAGAAACACAAGTGGAGACCGAAATAATGGTGACAATAAAATAAAATAATAGCATGTGTGCACACAGAAAATAAATTATTTCACACATACCTGAACTACGATCTCAGTATCTCAGAAAAGTCCTGGCATCTGTCCTCCTCCTCCTCCTCCTCCTCCTCCTCCTCCCCACTGCCCCAGACATCTGCAGTCCTGGTCCCAAGTCCAGATCCACATCTGGAACTGCTTGATTGTCTAGATTATATTAAAACATGGTTTTCTGTCAGTTGTCAAACACAAAAGAAGACAGAGATGATTGTGTTTGTTTCTTCTCCGTTTCAACATTTATAAGTACTTCATTCAATATTTATTAAATAAACAGTGAACATAATTTTACTTAACTGTCAATTCAAATTTTTTTATCTAAATATATTTATTGAGAGCTTGATTATATGCAATAAGGGAAGCATCCAAGGTGCTTCACTGGAGCTGCATTTGCACTTGAAAAGTTATTTAAATGTTCTCACACTATGTAGACTGTAAAGGTTTATAGTGAAAATGTCAGTTGATTCAGTCAAACAGGATCTAGTCTAACTGATGAACTTCATCAGACAATGTTTCAGGTGTCCAGTAATGCAAGTTGCTGTTAGAGCTCATATAAACCCAGCTGATGGGATGTTATTATTATCTGCAATAACATAAAATGGCCACTAGATGGAGACCTAAGACCACAAATGAATTAACCTCCATCTGCTCATCGTAAACTGAATTGCAGCAGGTTGAAACTAAACAGACAACGGACTGAAAGACAGTGGAGTTAACATTCAAGCTACAGAGTTATAAAGTAAACCTTTGCATAAGAAATACACAAGTGGGCTGAACTAAGGACGCCCGTTGTAAACCACAGACCACGATTAGCATTAGCAACGAGCTAACTTATTACAATACAAAGTGGCATTCTTGGAAAGCAAAAGGACAATTAAACAAACATAACTCCAGCAAACACAGTACTTGTGTGGCAAAACCACGCACAGGATTCATACATACGGAAACGAAGATATAAAATGCTCCTCCGCCACATACAAATACTGTAGGCCACACCCACATACAATAGGGCACACACACTTACAGTAGGCCACGCCTCGTTAATCTGCAGCCGCTTGCTGCAAAACTACAACCGAGATGCGTTCTGGGTAATGTGGTCTTTACTCTGCGGGTAACTCGGGGACTTTTAGCAGCTCATAAATGGAAACTAAACTGAACAAGAAATTAAATGTAAAAGAAACTATTAGATTAGACTGTAAGGCGGATTTTGTCTTATTCTGCTTTAGTCTGTTGCTGGTAGCATACTGTTATATTTGTTTCACTTAGGACGCTGTTATTATTATTATTTTATAAAATGTATGTAAATTATATATTACTACAATATATAATTCCGACACACCATCTCCGGAAAAATCCTCTTTTATAACTCAAAGTGAACGGACTGGAGATAAGTGGGATATTTAAGCTTTATAGGACAAAAGCAGTTTTTCAGATTGACAATAAATTTAAAAGGTTGTTTTCAAACAGAAAAAAAAATAAACCAATAATTTTGTATAGTGTTTCTATACTTTCTGTATGTTGTTCAAGTTATCGGGTACAACGTCTAATATTCAACCTTTATGACTTAATCAGGTTAGAAATAAGGATAGTGGACGTCACGATCTACTTACTGAAATTAAATCAAACATCATTTTGTAATAAATTCCTGACTGTGTAAAGTGAAACTTTTTACCTTGACTTTTATTTTTAATAATAATAATAAATATTTCACCGGTCCGTCTGTCAGGTGGTCAGATTCTTTTTTCTTTCAGTGGTATTTTTCTAACATCACAACACAATATGCCTGTGTTTTTTAAAAATTACTGTTATATTTCATTCACTTCTGACACTGTTATTACTATTATTTTATAAAATGTATGTAAATTATATATTACTACAATATATAATTCCGACACACCATCTCCGGGAAAATCCTCTTTTATAACTCAAAGTGAACGGACTGGAGATAAGTGGGATATTTAAGCTTTATAGCTCGTGAATTCTTATTTTGACACAAATCCTACACACTTTAGCTGAGTATTTGTAATTATATAAAGTTCATATTTTATTTTATATATAGTTATATAAAGTATTTCATGGTGCGAGGTTTATTTGGTCAGTTTGATGCTGGTGTTGGATCAGTATTTGATATTATTATGATATGAATGTGGACACCGGCGCGTTCATGTTCATAACTGTATGTGATTTGAGTGTTTTTAGAGCCAGAAGCCGTCAGATTTGTTACATTTCACTGTGATCACATGATTGAAACATGCTCCTCTCCTGCCTGGCAGTTCCCAGCTTAGTATCTTTTTCCCAGTAAACTCATTATCTCTCCTCTGTACATGTCCAAACCATCTCAATCTGGCCTCTCTGACTTTATATTTAAAACATCTAACATGTGCCGTCCCTCTGATGTACTTATTCCTGATCCTGTCCATCCTCGTCACTCCCAAAGAGAACCTCAACATTTTCATTTCTGCTGCCTCCAGCTCTGCCTCCTGTCTCTTCCTCAGTGCCACTGTCCCCAAACCATCCAACATCGCTGGTCTCACCACTGTCTCGTAGACCTTTCCTTTCATTCTTGTTGGTACTCTTTTGTCACTCTAAAAAAAACGAAGGTGATTTCCTAGATGGTCTGTTAGAACAATTAATCTGGATAAAATCCAAAAATGAAAACTTGGAGTAAGCAGGTCACAATGCTGCACAGAAGAACCAGAGCAGTGGCTGTTGTACTGCAGAGTCACATGGATATGATTGTTGGGAATAATGGTGGGAACACTGAACCCAGGTGGGAGAAGTCATTTCAAATGAACGTTGTTTTTAAAGCTGATGTTTGTCTGAATGTTCCTAGTGGAGAAGTTTGAGTCCAAAACTATCTTGTCAGAAGTGGAATTTGAACCCATGCCTCCAGTGGAGACTGCGACCTGAACGCAGCGCCTTAGACCGCTCGGCCATCCTGACTGTATCTGGAACCCCCACAGGTTTCACTAGAACCACCTGCCCAGCACAAACCTGAGGAAAGCCCAGTTATGTGTCTTGAAGAGAAACATGAGTGTACACGCTGGGAAAGCGATCCGGTTCCAGTCAACTGGAACTGGATCTTTGGGAGCGAGAAGTCTCTGGTTAAATTCCCGGACGAGCCCCAGGACTTTGTGTGGTTTGACCAGGATGACTGATTGTAGTAAAACACGACATAAATAAATGCTGTAAACCCACGTGTACACTTACTAATCCTTCATTCCAAGACATCATGTGAAATGGAAGTTTGTTCATCTTTAAAGGGTTTCATAATCTGTCATTTGGGGACATCTCATATATTTCATTTATTCAGTTTAACCGTTTATAGGCTCTGCAAAGTGACTTAATTCCTATTCACACATTCACACCCTCTTATTTTAGACTCTGTGTGTACAATATGTAGCACAACGTCAAAGGGAACACACTGATTTTCAGGCGGCCTTCAACTATTCACAACCCATCTTCATATAGTTGATCTAAACTACACTGTTAGAAAGGATCTGGAATTTAGTTTGAAGGAATGTCGTCAAGCTGGGAGAAGTCACTGCCCATGTTTATATATGATTGAAGGCCTTCTGTGATGTCTCAATACTGACATGCAGTTGTTTTAAAGCAAGGCTGGTTGGAGTTGGACAACAGTGAGGTGACAAGTGACAAAAAAGGAAAACTGTTGTCGTAGCAACCAGACACAAACATGCAGCAAAGGTGAGAAAATGAGGAACAGCAGTAAAATGAGATAGATTTCAACTCTGGGACTCTTATAAACCACTTCCTGGTGTAAAACCTCTCTAATTGACCACAGCAGCAGGTAAATGACTCCGGTCTACAGGTCCACCATGGCAGGTGGAGAAATAAGTGCTCAAAACTTGTCTGTATTTTACTTTAACAGGTTCAAAACTTTTTTTTACGCAAACGTAAACTTTAGGCAAACGTAAACTTTACGCAAACGTAAACTTTAGGCAAAAGTAAACTTTACTCAGCAATTCTACTCTACGTAAACGTAAACTTTACTTAGATCTAAACGTTACGTAAACTTTACGTAAACTTTACGCACACGTAAACTTTACGCACACGTAAACTTTACGCACACGTAAACTTTACGCACACGTAAACTTTACGCACACGTAAACTTTACGTAAACTTTGCGTAAACTTTACGTAAACCCCCTCAGAGGAAACATGACGAGTTTAGCAAAACTGAGGAAACTTTACAACGACTTTTTTTCTTTTTGAAAAACCGAGAGACAAACTATGGACGCTACTCCGGCTAGTCAGGTGGTTTCTGCATGTAGGCGGGACTTGCCGCTCATTTGGAAAACACCTATTTCACTCACCAAGATTGTTGAGCAGCAAAAAGAGGCATCCAAAACTCCCAAGAAACAGATAAAGTATCTTTGCCGTCTACAAGCTCCCCCCAAAGGAGAACTTCAAAGAGAGTGGTTTTTTGAAGAGGGCGGACGATCCGGACATTCCTGTTATGTCTTTGTGTACGAGCAGGTGGAGCTATGGATGTACCAGAGAGACGGTGCGGATCCATCCGGATGCTTGTTGATGTCAGCGGCATTAACTTCCAACGACTGGTCCGTGCTCAGACTTACGATGCTGGCTCAGGACAACTCGGAAGAAGTAGAAGAAGAAGCAGAAAATGACACTGTACCACCGAGGGCAAAGCCATCAAAAATGCACGAAGCGTTAAGGTCTGCAGAGCCTGAAGAACCTCCAATGACTGGAACTAAGTTCCGCGCGCTCTGGCAATCCAAGTCTTCATCCTGCGATCGGTGGTTTTACAGAGTCATTTTCTTATTAAAATGTATATAAACTTTATATTAAATTTATATTAAGTTTATGTTGAATTGCTGCGTCAGCTTAAAGTAATTGGGGTCAGGGGTCAAAGGGCACCTGTCAAAATGAGTTTGATGAAAAGTGTATTCCTAATTTCTCTCCCGGTGATTTTAGCCCTCTTTGGCAGAATTTAGTTACTTATTTTTACTCTTTTTCCTCGTCTTACCTAGGGATCAATAAAAAAAATAGTTACTGTCCTTAGGGCCGGTGAAGGGTACACATCTGCGCACAACTGTACACACATACGCACAACCACAAAAAAAACCTTGATTAAAGATTAAAATGCATATGTAACAAGTGGCAAAATAACTTCTTTAAAGGACCACGTTACCACGTTTTTAAAAAGGGCTCTAAGAAGGTTTGATAAAGAATATTGACAAAAAACTGAGATATAATTCACACTATTTCATTCTGATATTGTACACAGTTTTCTAACTATTAATCAGACAAATCTACCAACACTGAATCCCATATTGATCCCCCTTTGTCCATGTGATGTGCAAAAGTTTCAATTGTCCCTAAATCCCAGTTCTTGTCCCAGTCTGTCCACTTGGGAACCAACAAAACTGTAACGCTCTCACCAGATTCGAGGAGCCAACAATCCTCCTTTGGGCTGATCTGGCCAAAGGTATGTTTCCTCCACTCCTGCCGGCATACTATGTCCAGGATCCAGCTGAGGTGTGGGTCTCTGACCTCGGTATCCGCAATTCCCCTCCTCGGGAATGGAAATGATACTGGGTCCTGATGTGGCGGTCTGGTGTTCAAGGGGCCTCCTGGATACTGCTTGTGCCACACCTCCTCTTGACTCCACACCTGTCTCCCATCTCCTTGATTACAGGAGTACTTCCCACATAGACATAGGTTGCACTGATTTAAAGGGATATCGTCCTTTTTATACCCCTTTACCAGTGAGACAAAACAACATGGTGACATCTACATACATCAACATTAACTGGCAAGGGTACATATATGTAACATTGTTACACATATATATATATATATATCTTTTGGGTCCTACCAATTTGGTATCAACCATTAATTAATGTGCAAACAACAGGGAAAAAAAAGAAAAGAAATGTATGATTCAAACCCTTTAAATAAGTTATTTTACATTAGATTACAACTCCATTTGTATGTATGCTGGCTGCTGTGCACATGTAAATTAAATCACAATGTCAATCATTTAAATGCTTCATTTAATTGGAAATGAATTAATAAGTCATTACATCTTCTAAATCTTCATCATTGTCACGTCTCTCCAATAAACTCGTTATAATGCCAAATTTTATTGACCGTAAAAAACCCCAGAATCTGGGGTTTTTTACGGTCAATAAAATATAAAATACTGTCAAGAGGTGAAAGAAACACTCAACTGACAGGTGTAATGTTTGATCATTTGTGTTATTTAAATGATGAATAAAAGAACCACATCCCAAAAAGCGTGTCAGCCAGCTCTCCAAACTGTGGCTTCTTCTCTCCAGACATGTCGGTACCCAGAAGGTGGACTCTACACTCTTCAGGTGAACACCAGCTGATCTTGGAGCATTTGGATCAGTCCAGGATTCCCTTGGTACATGTACCACCGAGTACTTTCTCTGACAAAACTCACCCATCCAGCAAAAGTGTCCAGAAAGTTGACAGTTTCAGCCCTGATCAGACCACCTGCTGAGAAAATACAGTATGTGACGTGTCTGAAGATAGTTCACATGTGGAGGAGCAGCCTTTGGACCACTGACTGTTTCCTGGGGTCAGGCAGTTTTCAGGAGTGTTTTTCCTCAGAAAGGAAACCCATCCTGAACAGGCCGGTTAGCTCAGAAGGTCAGAGCGTGGTGCTAATAACGCCAAGGTCATGGGTTCAACCCCCATACTGGCCAAACTGGTTCAACTCTGCAGTTATCAGAACATTTTAAATGTTTTGGACCTTTCAGGTGATTTCACCCTGATTGAGACACAAACTGTGACGACTCCAGTTGTGTCTCCTGTTTCCCTCCACACTTCAACATCTGAGCAGCAGACACATTTTCTCTGCTGTTGTTAAAAGGACTAAAAATCCTGTTTGTACCATCAGGACAAACTTCAACTTCAGCATTAAACTGCTATGACAGAAAGAGGATAATCAGGAGCTGAAAGTCGACCTGCCTCACAGCAGAAGTTGTCTGAAACATCCAAACAAGGTTATGGAGAGATTAGATGACAAACATTTATCTGTTCCTGAAAGTTTTTTCATCTAGTTGGACAAAGACCAACTTCAACTTTATATTTAATGATGGTTTATTTCCCTTTTGCTCAACCATCTTTTTGACACTTTGAAAAACTGAAATAAAACAAAAGTTCATCAATGTTTCTCAGAAATTGACCATAAATAGACGTCTACGACACCAGCATGGTTTGTGGACTAGAAACAACACAATAATTCACACTGTGAGTCTCCGAACCAGATCACAGGAGCTGATAAAAATCCTGTTGAAGAAACATCTCTACTTTTCACAGTTCAGTCCCCAAAAGAAATGTGAACCCTCTCCAAGTTTGTAGATGAAGATAATCACATGATCAAACCACTTGACTCACACGTTCATCCAGTCGGTGACAATACAGCTCAAACCACCGAGAATGAAACCCACTGAAGACACATATGATTGAAGGCCTTCTGTGATGTCTCGATACTGACATGCAGTTGTTTTAAAGCAAGGCTGGTTGGAGTTGGACAACAGTGAGGTGACAAGTGACAAATAGTAAAACTGTTGTCGAAGCAACCAGACACAAACACGCTGCAAAGTTGAGAAAATGAGGAACAGCAGTAAAATGAGATGGATTTCAACTCTGGGACTCTTATAAACCACTTCCTGGTGTAAAACCTCTCTCATTGACAACAACAGCAGCAGCAGGTAAATGACTCCGGTCTACAGGACCGCCGTGGCAGGTGGAGGAATAAGTGCTCACGACTTGTCTGTATTTTACTTTAACAGGTTCAAAACTTGTTTTTGGGAGTTTGGGATCACTGCTCAGAGAGAATAGGAATACACTTTTCGTCAAAGTCATTTTGACAGGTGCCCTTTGACCCCTGACCCCAATTACTTTGAGCTGACTCAGCAATTCAACATAAACTTTATATAAACTTAATATAAACTTTATATAGATTTAATATAAACTTTATATAAATTTTATATAGATTTAATATATATATATATATATATATATATATATATATATATATATATATATATATATATATATATATATATATATATATATATATATATATATATATATATATATATATATATATATATAATAAATGAATTAATAAATCATTACGTAGATGTCAAAACTGAGATATTTCATTATACTTTCAAAAGATGAACTCTTTTTTTCAGTTTGATGGTACTAACATGTTGATAAATGGTCAGCTGAAAAAACGTAGTCATGTTTAATAAATAGGAAATGAGCCAATTTACTGTTAACTGAGGTGAAGTGGATAAATGTCCTGTTGTCTGACAAATAAAAGCTCGAAATCAGACACAGGCTGAAAAAAATAGAAAGACATTATGCATGTGAAACCCATGGAAACATGGAATGTTACCAGATTTTAGAATGTTCAAATGTAGAATGTTCTCCTCTTTATGACATCACAGCATTTCTGTTGCATGTTACATATGTCATAGAAACATTGTCTGCATCTGTACCAGTCACACACACACAGACTGAGAGGAAGTTTGCAGATTTAATGCCACTTGTATAAGTTGTATTTTAAGGACACGATTTAGAAATGAGCAACCATCGTCAATTCCAGAAAGGGATCAAGTTTAATCTCAACATTGGCAATCAAACTGGAACCCTTTCTAGAAAGCAAATCCTGATGGTTTCACCAGAGAGTCCAGGACCCTGCATGCAGAGAGGGGTGAAAGGGCTGCATTGGTGCAAAATGAAGCAAGACTGTATTCTCCACAGGAAACCAGACAAAAATTGTTGTAGAGAAGCTCACAATTGATTCTTTCTTTCTACTCTTTAAACAAGAACATTATAAACTCGTTTTAACACACATTACAACACAGACACCAGACTGCACCACCACTGTCTCGTCTCTCTTTCTTTCTCTTTCTATTTCTAGTCAACCATTAATATATGTGCAAACAAGGGCCAAAAAATAAAAAAAAGTTTCCTGAGAAAGATCCAAGTGTAACATAAGAACCAGGAGAAGGTGTAAGTATGCACACACAGAAACACTGATGATAACCCTGGCTTAATGTTCCACAAAGGTGCTGATAAGACATTCAAGCAACATGGTTAAAGTGAACAATGCTACTAATTTAATGGAAGAAAGAAGAGGATCTCGTCCCTGGGTGGGTTTGAACCACCAACCTTTCAGTTAACAGCCGAACGCGCTCACCCATTGCGCCACAGAGACATAAGAAGACCCCTCTCTGGGTGTTTGTGGTCTTAACCTAAACCCCACCTCTTTATCAGTTTCTTCTGCTACATCCAATCCCTGGAAAGGAATTCAGTCCAGTTGAACGTTTCCATGCTGGGATCATCCTGACATCACTACATTATCTGGATGGACCTGCAGAGATCACTGACTTTCTCAGAGATTCATCAAATGTAACCAGATGTTTACCTCAAAACACTTATCAAGGATAACGCCTTGTTTGGAGTAGTGCATGATGTTTCTCAGACAAATGACAACATCTCAAATGTTGGAAAAAGAAATTTTAGGTCAAAAACTTGGATTTCAAGAACATCAAAGTCCTCTTCTTCACCATCTTGGGTCTCAGCAGAGGCTAAAATAGCTGCTTTTCTGATTCAGAAATGACTTAAACAAAAACATAAACTGGACCAGAAAGAGGAGGAAATAAAGAAAAGGAAAGAGAGATTTGTGTTTGTAGTGCAGATAACAGCTGCTCAGGTGGATGGAGGTCCTCGAGGTCTCAGGAAGCAGTGTGAAAGACAGCAAGTGTAAAAGTAAAAGTCTGGATGGTCTGGATCCTACATGACCAGAGGGGTTTGTGCTGCTACTGATGCAGAAGTTGACTTATTTGTACCTGGTGTCCAGGGAGGATACGATAGTCGTACTACTTCCAAGTGTCATCTAACAAAGTCAAATGACAGCAAAGTTCCAGTTGAAGTTGGATCTCCAGCAGCCAGCAGAGGCTGCCTGGGCTCCTGATGACTCCTGATGTGAAGATTGATGTTTCAGCCTCTCTGTTTGCCGTCAGTCCACACGCTCAGGTGCCAGTCATTGATGACGGTAACAGTTTCTCTCCATGTCACGGTAAAATCACATTTCTGCTGTGCCGGCGCAACAGTTTAGATTCAGATTCTCCTCCAACTTGATCTGCTGCAGATCGTAGACACTTTGACCTGAAGGTCCAGAGGAAGGATGTTAAACTGGAATTAAAGGCTCTTGTGGTGGATCCGAGGCAGGAATCTGGGATGCTTTGTGTGCCTGGTGAGTCTGCTGTCCAAGTCCCGACGTCCTGCCAGCGGCTCACACGCTGTTTTGTCTTTAATTGCTGCTTTTAAACTCTTTTCTGCACTGGTACTGTTAAGCTTGAGTTTCAAAACCTCATCATGTTTGAATCCTGTAAATTGTGTTTGGGTTGGAGTCCCTCAGGTTTCATCCTTGTTAACTCGACTTGGGTTGGAGTCCCATCTGGTCTGGTCCTGGATAAATACCAAAATATTGAGTGTGTTTTGGTACAAAATGTAGTTTATCTCCCTTTTGTTTTATTTGACTGATTCTTTGTTTAAACATAAAACATGCATTTTATTTCTACTATGTGATGATTTATTGCATCTGCAAAGCACTTTGACTGGTTTTCTTATTGAATTATGATCAACAAAAAAACCTGCCTTGGCTTGTCATTTTTGTGTTTGTTTCTTTCACTTTCTGAAGTTGGTGGATGGGGATGAAAGAACTGATGGATGCAGTCGGATTCAGTTTTGGTTTATTTGAAGTTCGGGGTGTTAAAACCATTAGTCAGCTTGATGTGTGCGTGAAAGACCTGCCTGTCCGTGAGCCAAACAACTCATACTTACCTGGCAGGGGAGATACCATGATCAAGAAGGTGGTTCACCCAAGGTGAGGCTCTGCCATTGCACTCCGGTTGTGCTGACCCTTGTGAATTCCCCAAATGTGGGAATCTCGACTGCATAATTTCTGGTAGTGGGGGACTGCGTTGGCGCTCTCCCCTGATCTTTTGTTAAAAAAACAGACTGAATTAGGCATATTATGTTTTCTGCTCCTGAGTTTCACATGTCAGCTTGAGTTGCTGCAATGCTGCAAGTACCAGGGTTGTGATTTGATGATTCTGAACGCCAAGTTTGATAAATAGTTAGTTCTCAGTGTGAACCCTGAACAGGACCTCTGGTTATCAATGCATTTAGGGAAGCGCCCGCCATCAAACTTCCAGATTGAGGCTCATGCAGAGTTAAGATTCGTTGCAGTTCCTCGACTGGCCGCTACAGGATGGCTGCAAAAACGAGTCCATCTTCATTGACTTGCATGTTTAATGTACATGTTTAAATTTGGCTAAAATAAAAACACTTACATGAATTTCCTGCTTGCACTGCCTGCAGCTGAGCCACCATTTGACTTTTCCACAGTAGAAGAAAGAAGTGCACCGTTCCCAGCGGCACTGCAGTACCGGGTTGATGCGTGGAGTGATCGGAGCGAGCTCCTTTTTCACTTCCTGCTGCCAAAAATCTGCTTAATACATCATCCTCAAATAGAGGACATATCAGATATTAAACTGATAAGAACGGATACTACACTTGATCTTAGCCAAAAGGCCGACAAGCGATAACGGGATAGATTAGCCTGACGGGCACCGGCCTCCTGGCACGGCGTGCACTGGTTTCAGTCACCTTTTTTCAATACGACTAGATAGCTGGATCACTTTGAAGCTCCGCTCTCCAACAAAAACCTGTAGCAGGCACACCTCTGAGTAAATGGTTGCTACAGAAATGACAAGACAAGGCAAAGAGCAGCAGACAGACAAACAGGATGGTTGCAGCTCTGCACTCTTTGGTGAAGTCACTGGTCACTGTCTCACTTTTAATTGATGCTGTTATTTTGTTCTTCTGCTCCATCAGGTTGATTGTTTTTAGTTAAATATGTTTTCTTGTTTCTGTTTAATTCAACAGCACTTTGGTCCACTCCTTGTTTTCAATGTGACATTTAAGCCAGATGTGACTTGTGTCCCAGTTGCACTCGTTCACTGTGAAGAGACCACCTGAACAGGGACTTGAACCCTGGACCCTCAGATTAAAAGTCTGATGCTCTTCCAGCTGAGCTACTCAGGTTGCAGTTTGAGCGTTTCGTACTTTCTTTTCTTCGTGTTTTTACTAATATAAAGCCTTTGAGATGTTTAGCAGAGTCCTGAAGGAACTTTGATTGGTTCTTCCTCCTGAACATGACAGGAAGTGCTGCTCAGTTCTTGGAACTTTGCAGGTTTTTCTTCTTTTAAAGTCTTTCTGCCTGAAAAAAGACAGTCTTCAGATGTTCAGTATAAATTGTAGAAATGTTGTAAAACCTGGGCTAAACAGAAAATCTAACATAGAAAGTCTAAATCAGGATAAAAAAGAAGACATTTGTTAAAAGCCGGATAAAAAAAAGGTCTTCAAACTTTAGACATTAAGTTAAGGATGCAACTCCAGCTGCGTTCATTCAACTGCTTCTTCAGTCCTTCTGCAACTGGACCTTAATGCAACGTCTGATTTCATCTTCTGCTTCAAACCGGGACATTTTCTTTCAACAGAAGAACATTGTTATGTATTATTATTATTAATTACTCCGTGTAAATGAGTTAACATTGTTAACTCATTTACACGGAGTAATTAATAATACTAACGTGAGGTTCAAACAGTGTAAAAACATATGTTCTTATGTTGACCGTATGAGATTTGTAGCAGCTCATTGAAGATGAGTGATGTCTCCTCTCCCCACAAAGACACCCTCATGTCACCATCATGACTTCACAGTTGACCAGGCAGGTGAGCAGGTGAGGAGTCAGGAATCACTGACATGAACTGGAAGTCTGCAGGTTTCCATGTTCCTGCTATCAGACTTCTGGATGAGTTTACTGAAGTGAAGTGTTTTACCTGAAAAAAGTGACGAGTCGGTTTAATCCTGATGTGTGATGTTCCACATAAACTGTAGAAATGCTGTAAATCCACATCTTCACAGTCTCAACAGCTAAAAACTGAAAACCAGAACATTTTAACCACAATGCAGATCCACACAAATGTGTCTCAATCTGAATGGATCGCTTACTCAAATGACTGATTTCAGATCAGACTACCAAATATCTGCAGAACCCAGTCTGTGCAGAACCCCTCAATACCTTCACAACTTCAGAATATATAAAACAGACATATTTAGGAAAAGTCAGGGACTGACAGATGGTACATTTTGTTTGTCTCACATGTAAAAGGTTGCTGGTCGACCAAGCTGGGACTCTGGATCAAGACTGACCAGTTTCCAGGTGAACAGAACAGATGATCCTCTGGAAGATCCACAGCACAGTTTCATCTTAGAAGATCTTCATCAACGATGCGTCTGTGTGTATCAGTGATGTCACATCATCCTTCCTCCACCAGTCTTTCCTCTGGTCCAGCTGCAGCACTGAGAAGCTTCTTCAGCAGGCAAACAGCAACTGCTGATGGTGTCTGGAAAAACATTTGTTATGCTTCAACCTCGAGACCCCATGAAAATAATTGAACTGAATAACTTCTAAACTTCAGTTTGTGGAACACAGGATGTGGAACAAAACAAGTCCAAAACCTCGGAGCAGACTTGTGACTAAACTGTGAACAGTCAAACACTAATGAACAACTCAGGCGGAGCAGGTGGAGGAGTGACGTTGTTGTGTCCGAGTGGTTCATTTTGCTCCAACCTGGTCTGGAAGATCTGAGGATGGAGCTTAGCTGAAAGCAGACAGCTTGTACTAACTGAGCATCATCTGAACACAGCAGTTGTTTCTGGTTTCCCACAAAAACAACATCTGAAACAGGAGGTCCTGCTGCAGCTGCTCCAGCGTGGATGTGATGAAGGACCATTATTCCTATATCATTCCAGGTGGAAGACGGCCGGCAGCTCCAGCAGACTTCCTCTTGGATCTACCACCATCGCTGCTGGTCAGTCTGGCAGCAGGTCATGTGACCACAGGTCCCAGCAGAGCTCTGCTGGTCCTGGTTTCAGCTCTGGCAGCTCGTTCCAGATTTGATCCGAATGAATGTAAAGTAATTATACAGTTTATGTAGACAACAGAAACTCTTTCATCTGGTCACTTACCAAACATTCACAAAGTCTAGCAGAACAGAAGACTCGGATGTGGACCTGGAATTATTCAGGTCTGCAGGATCATCTGCCTTGAAGAAAGGAGGAACAAAAGACGACTTTTATACATAAACATTTTAATTTGTCTTTAAGGAGAGAATAAAAATATGTCTGTTCAAAACAGGCTCTAAACTGTCTGGATCTGCAGATTTGTTCTAGATTTGGAATATTTGACATTTCTGACACTGAAACTGGTTAAAGAAAATGAATAAGTTATCACATCTGTAAATAAAAGCAGAGATTATGTCTCAAGTGTGTTTGAGGGTAAACTCTGGTTATTTCCTGAGTTTCTGAAAGGAGATCATTCTGTCATATCTGAGAACATTGAACTGAAAGATTAGAAGTCAGTGGACTCTGAACATTGTCATTTGTTGACTATCTGGGATATTTTTCAGGTTTGTACTGAGAAGACCGACCAGAGCAGCACTTGAAATGAGACTGGACTCAACTGGTCCCAGCTGAATGAAAACATCCAGATGATGTGGTTGATGTCAGGATCCCAGCATGTGAACGTTGAACTGACTGAAAGTGGTCTGAACGCTCTGCACATGTTCAACTATTCCTTCCCAGGGATCGGACACAGACGTAGCAGATAAACCGATAAAGAGGTGGGGTTCAGGAGAAGACCACACACACCCACGCAAAAGAGCAGATCTGGTAACGGACTGATGTGCATCATCTTTTGCACTCGGCACCATTACATGCAGCTCCACAACCAGCATGATGCATGTGAACACGGCCGTAGAGACCAGTTCATATGTTCAATCAACCAGACCAACAGAGAGTTTTCCACATGTGAAGTAGGAGAATCTTTGGTTTAAAGTAAAGAGGTTTCCAGAACTCAAGCAAAGATCAGATCAATGACTGCAGTGTTTCCAGCAACTGATGCTTTGAGACCTCCTGAGGCTGCATGAACCTAAACTGAAAACTCATTATGACCCCGACGTCAGTTGAAGATGTAACCTTCTGATCTGGAGTCAGACGTGCTACCACTGGACCACAGAGTCGCTCCAGACGTCCTCTGACATTGTTTAAGTAACACCAATCCATCATTACAACTCTTATTAATGCTGTTAATAACAGCATGGAGAAATCTTCAACTGATGACTGATGTTCATGAGCTCCAAAGACGACTTTCCAAAGAACCTACAGCAGGAGGCAAAAGAAACATTCAGGTCCAGGGGACAGAAACCTGGCAAACGTCCTTCAGAACTATCGGACCCCAGTTCAACGTGAACAGAACGTGCACGGCCAAAAGTCTTCCCTCACCTGCCTTGACTCACATAAGAACTTAAGTGACGTCCCATTCCTGATCCATAGGACTCATGTGACGTCGGTCCACCTTTGCAGCATAACACATTCAACTCTTCAGGGAAGGTTGTCCACGAGGTTTATGAGTGTCTTGATGGGAATTTTGCACCATTCTCCCAGAAGCACATTTGTGAGGTCACACTGATGTTGGAGGAGAAGCCCTGGCTCTCAGTCTCCGCTCTAATTCATCCCAAAGGTGTTCTGTCGGGTTGAGTTAACTGGTCCATCAAAAGACCCGTTAACATGTAAATGTTGAGTTTGAGCACAACTCCAGACCTGTATACAAACATTTCCTTGGGTGCCTGATCTGAGCAGTCATGACGTGTTTAGTCACCTGTCTTTTATTTTGTAATTATTAAAACAGCTAACTCAGTCGGTAGAGACGTTCATCTGAGGCTCGCGGGTTTGAGCCCCACGTTGGGGTGCAGAAGTCACATTCCTGACGAAGGAGACGCCACATCACTTCAACAGGCATCTGACAGTTCATCCTTCTGCAGTGGAGAGTTTATGGATGAAAACGTGGCCCCCGTCAACCAGAAATGGCAGATCTTGGTTTGTCACCTTGATGGACAGCAGTGGGTCTGCCTTTCCCACTCTGTCGGTGTCTCTGTGGGATGTGTCCTCTTCCTCTGTCCAGCCTCCTAGTGTCACTACGGAGTACCGTCCTCCCCTTTGCGTTGGTCCACTTAGGGATCAGGTGCGGCTGCATACCTCTGTCCAGGTCTCCCCCCACCTCCAGCTCCTCTGCCTCTGCTCTGCTGGTTCTGGGGACGTTCACGTGACCAATGCCCCGGCTGACCACAGATGACACAGGCACCATCGCCTCCCCTCGGTGACCAGCCCCTTTTCTCCTGAAGCACCACGCCCCCTGGTCCTGCAACCCCTGGTCTGTCTCTGCTATCAGCCATCATTTGTTTTTCAGCTGTTTTCTCCTCATTCTCTTTCTGTCTGACCTCTCCCAGCTGTATTTAAGCAGCTGAGTCTGTAATTGTTCTGCCTCATCTATCTACCTCTAGAGATGATGCTACAGGTGCTTCTCCCACGCAGAGGCCTCACTTTCGGGCAAATCAGGGTTGTTCAACTCGATTTTATTGTTCTTCTTACCTTTGAAACATTTTCTTAACGTCACCCTGCAGCGCCCCCCGGTGGGGTCTTACTCTGAGCTTTTCCCATTCTGATGGTGTCACAGTGCTTCTGCTGTAATGGTTGTGGTATTCTGCGTTGTGTCAGTTAAAACTCTGACCTTAATCCAGAGTGAAAAACCTACTTTAACAGACCACTGCTTTACTGCTTCATTCATTCACCGCTGGCATTCGTTCACTCATTCATACATTCAGACAACATGTGCATGTTAACGTTAGTAAGAGCGGACTCTCACCACTAAACCATGGACTTTAACCATGACGCTGCTCTTTGTTTCCTTGTTTTAATTACACCCTTCATCTTCAGTCATTACTCGCTCAAATTCTCCTTTCATTAACAGCCAGTCAGTTTAGATGAAATACACTCAAACCCGCACAGATACGTCTCGTACGTCGACACCGTGAAAGTTTCAGAGACAATAAATCCACTCCAGGACAAGAACTGTTTCACCCAACAGGAGACATTCACTCTCATTCATACAACACTTGTACTACTCACCGCTTTTCCGGTTACAGTTTCTCGTGTTCGGAGAAAACCGGAATTCTGCGACACTCCGACCCATCTTTATTCCTGGTTTTCCTTTGAAGATCTAGTCTCCGGGACTGCAACCCAGTCTGCTAGAAACCACTTCAGGTTTACTGCGGCCTCGTCAGGCACACAGCGGGGGCGACCACCTCCAAGGTGTTTGGAGGACTTGAACCTCTGGGACTTTGACCCGTCGTCTGGGGACTCGAACCCAGCATTCGGAGGACCTAAAACTCCTCCGGGACTCCAACCCGTCGTTATATTACCTTATGTCCTGATTAATTTCGACGTACTAGTTGGTCATCTCCTCTGGTCAACTCCTTAATTTGGAAAAATCAGTTGCAGAAATTCCGGTAATCGGTTTTCTGCTAACCGTATTTTATTGAGTCGACCGTTCGGAGAAGATCACCGAGTCCTGCGTCCAGTTTTCCTAGCGTCTCTTCCATATCCCGGACAAACCCCCAAGTTGTTGAATCAAAGATTCCCCGAGTCCGTTGATAGGAAGAGATTCACTGTTATTTCCGTACAGATGCATCTGGAGATCCCACCGACATGCACAAATGGCTGCATACAGATGAGATCTGAACACTTTTGGGAACACCCCCTTTTTATACAATCCTGAGTTAATGCAGGTCTGTTTCCTGCCCTTTTTACAACAGTTTGTAGCGTGTTTCCTTCAGGCTAAAACCCTCTGTTTAAGGCTACACCCTATTTATCACAGCACACTAGAGTCCTGCTCATCTCACTAGTGACCAGCCCCCCTGATCAAAACGTGGTCCTAACCCCTGTGTCCTCTGGTCAGCATGTTTCTGATCAGCTGCCCGTCTCTGTGGATGACCCCTGCTTCTGCATGACCTCACTTTACAACTCCCCCAACGACACTCTCACAGAGTTTTTCATGAGCAGTAGCAGATATATTTTTGAAAGTTTTAAAACTGTTCTTTTTTATTGGTACAGTGATTCTTCAATAAATGAAAAACTGCAGGAGTCTGAACATCAGAAACCCATGAGACCTACCAACAATTGTATGGTGGCATACATGATATGCAATGGCCCCCAGCACACAAACAGATGGTCACATCACCATGAAAACTTGTCTCAGACATGGACCCGCCCCAGTTATACAGACCACAGCAGGTATAACAGACGGAACCATGGAGGCGCTGGTAGATGTAGACCGCCACATACAAACTCCTACCAACCCACTTCTGGAGCAGCGAATCCGTCTCCATGGTCACAAAGCCACATTTGCTGCCAGTGCAACGGATACGTCTACAAAGACAGATTCAGGCTAATTAGGGCAGGAAAACTTCATCCACCACAAGTAAAATGTTAACTGTAACAAAATATGTTGCAAAATAAACAACAAACGTGTAAAATTAAATTGTAACCGTTTGTTACTTGAATACTTGCTTCTATGAACAGAAGAGTGAAAACAGAGCTTTAAACGTGTATGTCTATTATATTTTGATCACAGTGTTTCACAAACATCTCGGTTAGACTTCAAAAAGGTCCTAATGTTTTAGTCAGATTACAGTAACAAGTACAGACAATACTTTGCTGTATCTTTGCAGTTTCAGTTGTTACAAAGGTGCAGCACTTTACCTTTTCAGAGCAGTGTACGTGATGGTTTGTTTAACGATGCAGCCTGTGAAAGCATCCAGAATTCAGAGGGTTAAAGCTCTTTTTCAGACTGCAATGCAGAAGTGAGGACTCCTGTTTTGACCACAGCAAAGGTGTAGACAGAATAAAAGAAATGTTGCTGTCACAACGTTGTTCAGATCCACCTTTTATTGGTCCCAATGCTACTATTAGAGTATTATTACAGAATAACGATAAATGTCTCAACTCTTTTAGCTGTATTGCTGAGGTATTTTGACCAAAGAGTTTTACAGACATTTCAGTAATAACTCAGGTAATGGTGTCAACGTTGGGGAATAAAAGGGTCTATTTTCATGTGCAAACAAGCTTTTAACTTTTAATTTACAGTTCAGTTCTTGCAGTGTTTTTCCACAGCAATGTACTTCCAGCAAGCATGTCCATGCAGAGGGCCAAATACTAAGCCTATGCAGGCAAAACATATGTGGGCCATGAGGAATACATGATATTATGGGCAAACTGTTCAGACACTGTAGTTTTTAAAAGTTAGGCTGTTGAGTCTCTCCTAAAAGTTAGGTGGTCAATACGTCAAAAACAGGAAGGGCCAAAACCAATGTTTGAACAGTTTTGCAGCCACTTTCTGGCTCATATGGGTCTCACAAAATGAAATATTCACACATTTCTTTCAAAACTGAGGTTAAACTTGAAATAGACTTTAAACAAAACATGAATTCTGTTTTTGAAAAAAGAGGAAGGAATCAAAATTTGGAGACCAGCCACTACATTTTTTTTTTCACTTCAATCTAGAGAATTAGTCTGCTTGTTCTGGATTCAAGTTTGACTTCCATGTGAAATTAAAAAGGGACCCAGAGGAAACTGCTTCTGAAACACCACTGGATGGATAGAAAAGCACATAGAGAAATGAAGCATGTGACAAGGCGGAGCAGCAACCAGACTAGTTTAAACCGAAGATACTAAAATGATGAAGGAGCACTGGTGCAGGACTTTTTGTCACTGTTGCAGAAAAAAATAGTTGATGCAAGGCATGTTGGTATTTTGGTTATGTTTTTCTTTAGTTGCTCGTGGATGCTCCTGTATAAGCCATTATTGAATTCAGTCAATCCAATTTTATATAGCGTCTATTACAACACAAGTTGTGCCTAGGCGCTTTCCAGAGACCAGAACATGACAAAACAATCTTAAATGACATTGCTCACAGGTGTGGATCATCCAGGAACCATTGTACAAAACATGTGGTCTCTCCGTCGGGGAATCGAACCCCAGTCTTCTGCGTGACAGGCAGCGATACTGTCCACCATACTTTCAAATTTATTATTGCATGAATTTGAAAATGTAGGAACGCAAATCCAGCAATCTAAATGTGAACGTGTTATAAACAATATTAGATCATCCTGCAGCGCATACAAAAATACACCAGATTAAATGTTTATATTCAATTACTATCATAACAGAAATCCTCTTGGACTTCATGTTGGTAGCTTCAGTCAAGCAGCTGCAAAATACCAACTCAATACCTGGAATCAAGTCCAGACCTTTGATCCGCTTCATTGATCCTGAACAAACCGGAGAACAGAGGACAACTGGACAACTACACTCTTGTCTGTCAACTGTCCAAATACTTTGGAGCTCCTGAAAATATGGCTGCTGTGCTTCAAATGTCTGTAACTCCTGGATGGTGAACATCAGTAGGATGGAGGCTGTTTGTTTCAGGGAATTTACACAAATGGTGGAGCGCTCTCTGAATATGTGAGAGGTAGAGGGATCGACACCCTCATACTCCACATTCAGGTCTTTATGGTCCAGGGACAGGTCTGGTCCCTCTTACTGGAAAAGAGAAGAAGATGCAGAAGGTGTGTCCCAGTGGGTTTTAGGGGGACTGATATCACAACTAACTGTTTCGTTTTTTGCTGTTATATTTATTAACTATTATGCCCTGAAGTTTTAAAATATAAAAGTATGTTTACGGCACCAGCACACTCCTCAAAACATATTATTTTAACAAACTACATGTAAATCAAACATGCAGACAGCAGACGGCGAGCGTGTGTTCACAGATAAACCTTCTGTTTCTCTCTGGTTGTGTGGAGATTTATTGGGTTTCTAGTATTATTATTATTAGCATCGTAACTGCTTACTTTGTGTTGGTGTTTCTGTAATAATGATAATAATAATAATAAGAGCTGCAGATCTGTGTCCTGTAGTGACGTCAGCGGCTCCGCTGCAGCAGCAGCTGGTTGCTGTTGTTGTTAAATAGCAGTTAGTATTTAGTATAGTTAGTATTTACAACTCGATGTATCTGACGCAGCATTTATCACATTTACTGTCACTTTTCTGTTTTCATCGTCTCAACCAAACAACAACAACGTCATTTTAGGACTGAACTACTTCTTTAAATAAATTAATTGCACTCATATAGTTCATATAATTATTTTACCCGTTTATATGCTCTTATGACCTTTTCAGTGTGTCTGTGGTTCTGATAATCAGTTTTGGTTTGCTTTTCATTTTGAAGGTGAACGTGGACTCTCAGTCTTCTACGTCAAGGTTACTGTGAGTCAACTACCATCTGCCATGCTGCTTTGAGAAGACGTCTGGGCCCTCTGGTGTTGACTCCTGGTACTGCATTCCTGCAGGACATGATGTGTGAGGGAGTGTGAGACAGTATGAGACAGTATGAGGCAAAGTGAGGCAGTGTGTGGCAGTGTGAGACAGTGTGAGACAGTGTGAAGCAGTGTGAGACAGTGTGAGACAGTGTGAAGCAGTGTGAGACAGTGTGAGACAGTGTGAAGCAGTGTGAGACAGTGTGAGACAGTGTGAGACAGTGTGAAGCAGTGTGAGACAGTGTGAGACAGTGTGAAGCAGTGTGAGGCAGTGTGAGACAGTGTGAAGCAGTGTGAGACAGTGTGAGACAGTGTGAAGCAGTGTGAGGCAGTGTGAGAAAGTTTGAGGCCGACACAATAACACTTTTAAAAGACCCGGCTGCAGAGGACCATGAAGCCAGTTTGTCAGAACTCCAGTTTGTGCAGCAACAAGTCACATTTGTGGGGCATAAAACCCATTCTGGGTCGTCTCTGCTGAGGACAGACGATTACTGCCTAAAAGAGCGGAAGCCAATCAGAGACTTCCTTCCTTCACAAGGACGATTCCTGGGACACAGCATCTGTGACCTCACCAGGACTGCTGCTTGTGGTGCCACAAACCCTCTCTTCCTGTTATTATTGATTATTTGTCCGTGGTGAGCATTTCTGGAGTGTTCACTCACTTCCTTAAACGTTTTTTAAAGAAACAATAATATGGCTCCAAGATGAGCAGGTTTTCCCCTCGAGAGTGTAGAGTCCACCTTATGGATACTGATATGTTGGGAGAGAAGAAACCTTTTGAGAAAAACTGACACTTTGAGGAGCTGCTAAAACCTTCTCGGAAGCTGCATTTTTTTGGGATGTGGTCCTTTTATTCATCATGTAAATAACACAAATGATCAAATGATTATTACTTCCTAGTTACATTATTCTAACTCGCTTGTTTAAATACCTGACAGTGGCTTTGACCCTCCCCTCAACTAATTATGATTATTTTTTTTAAATTGACTCAGTCACTCTAATGGACTTAATTATGTCATTGGCACCTTGTAAAACTATTAGAAAAATCATCAAAAAAACAAAGAAATATGATTTGTTTCTGTCCAGCATTGTTTTATACAAGCATGTTATTCGTCTTTCTCTACCGCTGACGTCTTAACTAGCAGACAGGGATCCTGGTGATCAATTACTGCTGCCACCAAAGTATGAATCGATGCTTCACCAAAACATCCATTATCTATACCTGGTTACTCCTTCTCAGGGTCACAGGGGTCTGTCGATGCTTATCCCAACACATAGCAGGCAAAAGTAAAGGGTACACTTAGGAAAGGCCACCAGTCCATCACAGGGCCACATACAAAGACTGACAACCAATCACACTCACACCTACCGGCAATTTAGAGGTATCAATTAACCTAGTATGCATGTTTTTGGACTGTGGGAGGAAGCCGGAGTACCGCGCAAGCACAGGGAGAACATGCAAACTCCACACATAAAGGGGAATAGAACCAGGAACCTTCCTGCTGTGAGGCAACAGTGCTAATCATTAGGCCACCGTGCTGCCACCACCAAAACATTAACACCAGTTTTACTCTGAACTGGATCCCAAATTCTGTTTCAGGAAAGACTAAGATGACCCCAGCTGGATCAAAAAATCCATAGCCTACAAATACAGCTCCTCCCTGAAGTTACTTGGATTTGTGAACAAACACAGCACAGAACATCCTTCTGACAGTAACCTAAACCTCACTAACATATGTTCATGTACTAGAAGACCACAAGACAAAGCACTGTGTCCTAGTCAAGGAAGAAACAGTGTCATGTTTCACAACTTAACATGTTTCCTCTCAACCCAAGACAGTTAATATATATATATATATATATATATATATATATATATATATATATATATATATATATATATATATACCAGAACCCTTTTACATGTGAGAAAAACATAAGAACACACAACACTACAGAAACTGTGCAGAAGGTTCTTGATCATGATTCAATTCATTCACTCACTTATTTTCTATACCTGTGTAATCCTATACAAAAACCCTCCAGATGGGTTATGCATAGATGTATATGAATGCTGGTTCAAACACTTGTACAAATGGTTTTTGCAGCCTTTGTGCTTCATGAAGTTTTCATGGACGGATGTGAACCTGCGTGGGGAAACGCCAACTGACTTTTAGTCCATTGGCTGTGTATATATATATATATATATATATATATATATATATATATATATATATATATATATATATATATATATATATATATATATATATATATATATATATATATATATATATATATATATATATATATATATATATATATTCATATATGTAGCTAAGTGGAGGAAAACGTAAAAATCTGGTTACGCCACTAGAGGGCGCTCCATGCATTTTCAACAACAACCAGTTCCAGCAAAGAAGTGTTGAACTTTGAGTAAGAGGGATAACGGTTGGATAGGCCTTTTGGTCGGCGGCAAGGATTCAAGATGGTTGGGAGCCGACTTTAAGAGCCGTTAACAGTCACGAAGAGGGTAAAACGTTATGTTCATTGTAATTGTTGTACAAAATATCAAGTTATAAGGTGTCTGGTAAAACTTGTATTTTTATTTATACAACTGTGTAGATGCGTTTTACGTGTGTTTTATAACAGTGTTGAACGAAGCTAAAGTGGCCAGTGTTTGATGTCACCGTGAGCCCCATTACAGTCCGGGCCACGGAGCACCTGCTGTAGTTATTTTTGTGTACTCTTTCTTTTCTTTTAGATCGGATCAAGCAGATTTAGATAATGGTTGGATTTTGTTTTATACCCGTTATTTTATTGTGTCGGCAAATCCGATAGGGACTGGCTGAGAAGAGTCCTCATGTTAAGGAGGAATGCACAGTTAGAGTTGCTTTTATTTCTTATTTCCTTTACTCCACATTTTTTATCTATAAATCTTGAGTCGCAGTTTTTGTTACAGAATAAAGACCCCAAAGACAGTTTTGTGTCCTGTACAGGCTTAATTTCGCCAGGCTATATATATATATATATATATATATATATATATATATATATATATATATATTAATTTCAGGGTTACAACAATGTTCTTGTCTCCTGGTTGTTTTACTGTTGATTAATATAAAATAAATAGGGAAAAATATGGATGTTAATTCCATTTGTGGTCTTAGGGCTCCATCTAGTGGCCGTTTTATGTTATTGCATCTGAATTCAACTCGGATGTGCAGGTTGTACACAGTAACTAATACACGTCTGTATTGCTTTAATTAATTAATATTTAATTCAATAAATAATAACGTAATAAATCATTAACAAATTTAAAAAAAACTTGTAGGGGAGGAGGTGGAGGAGAAGAAGATGGAGACGGAAGAAAAGAAGACGGCAGGACAGATGCCAGAGAAGAGGACTTCTCTGAGATACTGAGATCGTAGTTCAGGTATATGTGATATAATTCATTTTCTGATTGCACACTTGCTATTATTTTATTTTATTTTCACCATTATTTCCGTCTCCACTTCCACGTTTCTTTTAAAAAGTAGTTCATCGGTGATGCAGCTCATTCAGGTTGTGAAATAACTGGGTTAAATGAGAAACTTCTGACTTTTTCCTTTGTGTTACTGATGAAAATGATGATCCAGACTAATCTCTTAATGTTTTTATAATTGTTCTCCATTGTTCTTGTAGTTTGTTGTGCTGGTCTGTCTCCTCTTTTTCTCTTCTGTACATGTTTGCAGGCCAGAACCTCAGGAGCTGCATGTTGACCCACCCTCTGACCATCCCAGTGTTTACCTCCACCTGTCTGTGTAGACGTCTCTGTTGGATACCTGCTGACATCCTGACCTGCAGTCCCACCTCTGACCATCCCAGTGTTTACCTCCACCTGTCTGTGTAGACGTCTCTGTTGGATACCTGCTGACATCCTGACCTGCAGTCCTCGTCTCTGTGATCCACAGAGACGAGGACGTCTCAGGACGTTTCAGGACAAAGAAGGACTGAACAGTGATGCCATGGTGGTCGTGTTTCTGTCAAACTATCGTCTTCTAACTTTTCACACGTTACATCTGGTCCAGGTGGTTTGATGTCTCGTCACAGGGATGCAACATGAGGGAAGCTTCTTGGTCCCTGGTTTGCTGTCAGCTCGTCTGTCTACATGGTCAGCTGCTACAGACTAGATCGTATCACACCTGGACCCCACAGTGGTCAGCTGGTGGTGTCCATTGATGTGTTCATGTATGATGATGATGGAGGAGGAGGAGGAGGAGGAGGATGATGATGGAGGAGGAGGAGGAGAATTATGGAGGAGGAGGAGGAGGATGATGGA
>JABWDQ010000073.1:0-68066 GCA_014839995.1 Xenentodon cancila
TTTGATTTTATTGATACGAGTAAATTCCGGAGCTTTGTGCCTTCACTGGATCTGTTGGTGAGTTACCTTTACTGGGACTCAAATGCAGATGTGGAATTCTCAACAACAGAAATAACTAAGGTTTCCAGATGGAAGACCAGTTGCGCGCATTTACACACCTGTAGTGGTTCAATAGTTCAATATAATGAAATAAAAACATATCTAGCAGATTTCACAATAAAAACATGCAGCGTCTTTGTTCATGTCTCACTTTACTGTTACAGACAAGCAACAGACCAGTCAGATTACAAATCAATAACATGATCAAAAACTTGTAAAGGATGAAAGAAGAGGATGAATAGTGATGTTGCACTGCAGATGATCACATTAGAGAACTTAAGATGGATGTATAATCTTTGCAAAGAAAAAAAAACAACAAAAATAAAACAAACTTTAAATTAAAATCATTTTGTTAGAAATTAGAAATAGGTTACATCCACTTGTTCAGATCGTATCATGTCATTCCCAGTTTGGGAATCAGTCCTGTCAATAGTTTTGATAGAAATATAATATTAAGTCTGGTGATTTTTTAAATAATACATTTTATTTAATACCATGGAACAATCGTGGTGCAGCAGTTCATAGTGGCCTGCAATCATCCTGAAAGTGTTTCATGTCATACCTCCACCTGTCTGTGTAGATGTCTGTTGGAGACCTGCTGACATCCTGACCTGCAGTCCCACCTCTGACCATCCCAGTCTTTACCTCCACCTGTCTGTGTAGATGTCTGTTGGAGACCTGCTGACATCCTGACCTGCAGTCCCTCCTCTGACCATCCCAGTCTTTACCTCCACCTGTCTGTGTAGACGTCTCTGTTGGAGACCTGCTGACATCCTGACCTGCAGTCCCTCCTCTGACCACCTCAGTGTCTGCTGTCTACACCTGATTATGTAGTCGTCTCTGTAGATCACCAACTAACCATCAATCACTCATATATACATGGAAGTCTTAGTTCTGCTGCTGACGGATAGTTATATTTATGTACGGGTTGTGGAGACATGCACAGACTAATTATATACTTATATATGAATATAGGTATATCTGTGTCTGTACATGTGCACGTCATCATGCACTTTTAAATTCTGTCCAGGCTTTCAAAGCTCGATTTTCTTTTCAAATGATCAAACATGAAGACAGTAACACACATCGCTCCTGACTCGTTCTGATGTGCCGTCTTAGACTGCTCATTCTTTACTGCTGCTGCTCATGTTTGCATACATGTGTCTGAGCTGTACTCTGATTACTTTGTGCAAGATTATTTTGTTTTTGTTGATGCAATTTGAATTTGTGCTCAGTGTAATATTTACAAATTTAACACATGCATAAACGTAAGTGAAGCAGCCATCTGCTGCAGCAAACTGCAAAGGCTTGAGAAGTACTCTGTGGTACTGCAGGATCACATCCGTTGGATTTATATCAATCCTGCTTCCGCCTTCCTTTCATTCACTTTGATTCAATTCAAAGATGTACCAAATAATGTTTCTTTCCAGGCAGTATTTTGTAACTGATCCATGCGTTTATTTCATCCCGTTTGGATTACTGTAATGGACTTTATGTTGGAGTGAGTCAGTCGTTGCTCTCACGTCTGCAGCTGCTTCAGATCGCTGCTGCACCACTTTTAACCGCTGCTCCATAAAGAGAGTACATCACCCCTGTCCTGGCTTCACTCCACTGGCTGCCTGTGGTTCATAGAGTTCATTTTAAAAGTCTTATGCTTGTCTTTTAATGTGTAAATGACCTTGCCCCGCCTTACCGCTCTGAGCCTCTGCACCCCTACTTACCTTCGGGGTCACTCAGGTCAGTTGACATGCTGCTCCTGCAGGTACCGAGGTCTAGGAGGAAGCTCAGAGGGGACGGGGCCGTCCCTCCTGCTGCTCCCAACTGTGGAATAACCTGCCCCTGCACATCCGGAGAACCCTTCACAGTCCACTTTTAAAACCCAGTTTTATTCTTTGGATTTTAAACTCAGCACGACTTAGTTTCATTATTTCGTTCTAAGATCTTTTAATTGGTCCTATTAAGTCTCTTACAGTTGTTAGTATTCACCATTTTTTTTAGCTGTGGTTCGTATCTTCTAGACTAGATTACTGTAATCTTTTATTAGCTGGATGTCCAAGTACTTTTCTGAAGATCCTCCAGCTGATCCAACATGCAGCAGCGTGAGTGTTGACAGGAATCAACAGGAGAGAGTACGTCATTCCCATGTTTCCCTCCCTCCATTGGCTCCCCTTAAAACTCCAGTTCAATTTTTCACTAACTGTTGCTGACAGGATTTGAACCTGCGCGGGGAAACCCCAATGGATTTCTAGTCCATCACCTTAACCACTCGGCCACAACAACACGGATGAGTCTGTGTTCCAGCGACACTTGTTAGAGGGATGATACTTGTCTTCGGTCAGGTCTTCACCCACATCGAGCCATGATGAGGACCTCTCTGTGCAGGCAGAGCTCAGCCACCTACAACGTCTGCAGCTTCTTCTCTTCTTCAGGATAAAAAAAGAGTGCTACAAAAAGAAAGCTGCAGTTGTGCAGCTGCAGTTACTCATCCAAAGGGACATAAATGTCCAGTCTCCTTTTTTGTGTACTAGATTTTCAGGCGGCCTTCAACTATTTCCAACCCCATCTTCATATAGTTGATCCAAACTACACTGTTAGAAAGGATTTGTGATTTTAGTTTGAAGGAATGTTGTCAAACTCCGGCTTCCTCCCACAGTCCACAAACATGTGAACTAAGTTGATTGATAGTTCTTGATTGTCCGTAGGTGTGAGTGTGAGTGTGTGTGCTTGTTTGTCTTGTATGTGGCCTGTGATGGACTGGCGACCTGTCCAGGATGGACCCCTGCCTCTCACCTTGTTCATCAAGCCATGATGAGGACCTCTCTTCTGTGCAGGCAGTGCTCAGCCACCTACAACTTCTGCAGCTTCTTCTCTTTTCAGCTCAGAGGTTCAGAAACTCGCTGGAAACAACTTTCTTTTGGAAGACGTGAATCTCATTCCTGACGTAACCAAGGTGACATCAGCTTGTTTTCAATTTAAGACTGATTAAGCACCAGGAAAAGAGACACAAGAAGATGTTGTTGTGGGTGTTTGTGGTCTTCACCTGAAACCCACCTCTTTCCTTTTCCTTTATCGGTTTCTTCTGCTACATCTGTGTCCGATCCCTGGGAGGGAATAGTTGATCATGTGCAGAGCGTTCAGACCAGTTTCAGTCCAGTTCAACGTTCACATGCTGGGATCATCCGGACATCAACCACATTATCTGGATGTTTTCATTCAGCTGGGACCAGTTCAGTTTAGTTTCCCAGTTCAAACCTGAAAAATGTGATAAAAAACAAGAACAGTTTGAAGGAATGTTGTCAAGCTGGGAGAAGTCACTGCCCATGTTTATATATGATTGAAGGCCTTCTGTGATGTCTCGATACTGACATGCAGTTGTTTTAAAGCAAGGCTGGTTGGAGTTGGACAACAGTGAGGTGACAAGTGACAAATAGTAAAACTGTTGTCGAAGCAACCAGACACAAACATGCAGCAAAGGTGAGAAAATGAGGAACAGCAGTAAAATGAGATGGATTTCAACTCTGGGACTCTTAGACAAGACACCACAGAAGCTGCACGACTGTCGGGTCCCACTCTGAGCTCTGAAACAGCCTCCACTCACTGTCTGTGAGTGCAGCAAAGAGACGGGACCCCATCAGAGCTGGACAGGTGAAGAAGAGGAGGCTGCCAGAGGAGACACAGGTCCACCTCATCTGTCAATTTGCCAAAAAAAGCTGAAAATAGAAACAGTATCTGAGAAATGGATTACACGCAGAAGCAGCGTAGAAGAAACGTTGACTTCTATTAAGGCAGGTACAGCCCCGACACCGACAGCTGGAGTACAGCTGCAGCACCCTTGAGCCGCCCTGCAGCCGTGTGTCTGCTGACGATGGACGGACACCTGCATGCTGTTGCAGGACATGATGGTGTTACTGCACAGACCACCGTGGAGAGGTGCTGAAGCAGAAGTACAACTGAAGCTCCAAATCAGACATGGTCAGGTGTGATAACTTTAATCACTCTCTCTGCTCAAGATGACAGAACAGTGAAGAAAGTCAACACAGGTTGACTTGACACATGTTTTAAAACATTGGAAGGAGGATTTGTAACAGACTGAATTGTGCTAAATAACATCCTGGACTGGTAAGAGTTGGAGGAAATGACATTTGACAAAAACTGACATTTAGCACCTTTTTAGATAGTTGGAGAGACTATCCCTCAGTGCACCAGTGATACAGGTGACCTGTCTTTCTTCCACCTGCGCTCAGCCTGTCTGCAGCACCGCCTGAGAGCACTGGTGTCACTGAACCAGGGGTCTGGTTGGGTTTTGATGGATCTGTGCTGGAAAGGTTGAAGGAGGAGATAAAATCCTCAGGGCACAGAGGGGAAGCCAGTTCATCCTGAGTGAAGATGATTGTTCATTAAAGCAGCAGCAGATTCTCCAGCTGTGGTGGAAGTGACGATGCCACAGCGACACGCTGGAGGGTAAGGTTTGGCTGCAGGAGGAGGAACTGAAAACTCAAATATGACAGAGAAGTGGTCTGACATACGAGTGTGACACATTTCTGAGATGGAAACTGGAAGTCCATGGGGAATTACTAGATCCAGTATGTGACTATGGCCATGTGTGTTGGTATTAACTAATTGAATCAGATCAAAAGAGACCAAAAGACTTCTAAAGTCCTCTGTCATTTGGGTGGATGAACAGAAAACGTGAATATTAAAATCTCCACAAACGAACAAACTGTCACATCAAACTGGCATCAATTCAGAAAAGTCTAAAAACTCAAATAAAATCCTTATTGTAACTGGCTGGACGGTAGAAACAGCACACAGAACAGGAAGGAATCACCGGGAGGGCGGAGCTTGGAGAAAGAGGCTGAGGGGGCGGTGACTGTAGCACGTCTGAGGGGGCGGAGATTGTAGCATGGCTGAGGGGGCGGAGATTGTAGCATGGCTGAGGGGGCGGGGATTGTAGCACTGTTAAAGGTGCGGAGATTGGTCCACGGCTGAGGGGGCGGAGATTGTAGCATGGCTGAGGGGGCGGAGATTGGTCCACGGCTGAGGGGGCGGAGATTCTCTCCAACATCCGAGTGTCTGGGTCCTGACCAGCGGTGATACAGCAGCTAACACCCGGCGTCTGGAACAGCCGGTGTGAACGTCGGTAACTACACTCCAAAGAGACGCAGGTTGAAATTCCCCCATTCTGAGATATTACATACAGAAGAAAGGCGGGATCATCACAGGAGAGAGAGCCAGGTGAGCGTCAAGCTCGTGAGATACATACTGACAAGAATGGAAAGGAAGTTTATGGAGCACTCCTCTCTTCCCGCGTCTCCGGGGCCTCGACAGGCGCCGTAGACAGACGGACATGTCATGTAATGTGCTGACGTGTCTGATATGATCCTTTCAGATTGGAAGAATTCAGCAAATATTTGTTTTATACTGTTTACAAATGTTTTCTAGTCACAGATTATGAAAAGTAAATAAACAGACCCAGAATGGCTTTTTGAGAGTCCTACCTGACATCTTTGTAAACCTGCAGTAAAATGTCATTATCCTTGAAGTAGGTGTTACACACACACACACACACACACACACACACACACACACACACACACACACACACACACACACACACACACACACACACTTGTAAAGACAGATAATAAAAACATTAAATAAATCAACTACAGGTACATTATTTAGTTTCACTCTCACACCAGATTACTTTGAAAGTGCCGGCTCAGATTTGAATGTAGAAAATATGCGGCTTCTCAACCAAAACTGCACTTGTTTGGTTCACATTTGAAATCATTTTCAGAAATTCTGACCAAATGTGAGTAAACTGAACCTAAAATATTAGATGGATCTAGCAGGAATTATGACATTTGCATAAATTTCTTTCTAAATAGATTTCTTCACCATCTCTGGGAGGTTCTCTGTGCTCTGATTGGGTCACACCAAAAGGCTGATTTCCTCTTTTTGAAGCCCTTCTGAGGTGGAAAACTTCTACTTAGAGTCAGGTGTGTTGATGCAGGGAAACATCTAAACCATGGAGGACCGGGGCTCTGGAGGACCGGGGCTCTGGAGGACCGGGGCTCTGGACGACCGGGGCTCTGGAGGACCGGGGCTCTGGAGGACCGGGGCTCTGGACGACCGGGGCTCTGGAGGACCGGGGCTCTGGAGGACCGGGGCTCCGGAGGACCGGGGGCTCTGGACGACCGGGGCTCTGGAGGACCGGGGCTCTGGAGGACCGGGGCTCTGGAGGACCGGGGGCTCTGGACGACCGGGGGCTCTGGACGACCGGGGCTCTGGAGGACCGGGGCTCTGGACGACCGGGGCTCTGGACGACCGGGGCTCTGGAGGACCGGGGCTCTGGAGGACCGGGGCCGTCGAGGACCGGGGCCGTCGAAGACCGGGGCTCTGGACGACCGGGGCTCTGGAGGACCGGGGCCGTCGAGGACCGGGGCCGTCGAGGACCGGGGCTCTGGAGGACTGGGGCTCTGGAGGACCGGGTCCGTCGAGGACCGGGGCTCTGGAGGACCGGGGCTCTGGAGGACCCTAGTCTACAGGTTCTCACTTTCTTCCTTCAGTACAGCAAATGTTTAACACGTGTTCTCTAAGGACACAGATATTCCTGATTGTTTATGTCTTATAATCTTGAGAACAATGTTTTTAAATACTACTGTGACTTAAATGACAATCAGATCACATTTCATGGTAAATGAACGCAGAAACCTCTGGATGAGTTGGTGAAGACGGAGGCCACATACTTTTCTTAAGGCCACTGTAAGTTAAAGTTTGTGCCACACGTGTAGCTGCAGAGGAACAGCCTCCATGCAGGTAACTTCTCTAAATCCAGGTTCCTCAGTTCACGGCTGTCGTGAAGCAGAGCTGAAGAATCTTGACTGACATGGTCCTCCACTGTTACATCTTCTCTGGAAAAGCCCCAGCTGGCTTTGGCAATGCCAGGCTGGATCATTTCTTCCAGGAACTGGGAGTACACCTCTCTACCAAGACATGGAAACAAACCAGCACCACATGAAATAACGCCGTCACTAACGAGGCCTTGTCAGCTGCTGTGTTCAGTTCTACTATTCAAAGAACAGACTGTCCAGTGGTCAGTTGGCACGTGTACTCAGTAAGATCAGCTGCTGCTACATGTGGAGCCTGCTGTCATGACCCCATCACACTGATGCACCGAGACCCTGTCTGCCTCTCAACGCTCCAAACAGAGGAGCTTCTTTGTTTGAGGAAAAAAATGCAATAAACATTTTGAAAACTCTTAACTCCCTAAATCTAATTTTGAAACGTGTCAGGCAACAAGCTTTCTTCCTAAGTAAGACGGTGTGTTGATACACCACGTCTACATTCGGACCACTGCGGCCTGAATGTCTGCATGCAAACCCGTGGATCAAACTTCAGTTTGGACTCACCTCTGTTTTTGGAGGAACGACTCCCATAACGACAGATCGAGAGGCAGATCATTGAGAGGATCTGAAAAATCACAAGTGACACAGGTCAGAAACACCGAGAGAACTTGAAAAGCCACAGAAAAAAAGATATAACTTCCTTAAAGCTCTCCGTGATACATTTTCACGAGGAGAAACACTTGTTTTAGTAAAGAATTACAGCACAGGAGGCGTTTTTGTTTTTGCCAGAAGTTTCATGTCCCATCAAAAAGAAGATTACCAGCATATCTGATTAACTGTCGCTGGTCCCAGCATGAAATAAGTGCAAATATGTCAGAATGAAAAGACAGTTTAGTGGTGGAGAGGAGGCACTTTCCACAGGAAACTGAAGAGTTTTGCAAATATTCCCTGAATTAACATTAATATAGAAGAATTACCTGCTATTTAAATGAATCAATTGGAAAACTGCAGCAATTTTTCTCATTCAAACATAAATACAAATAAAAAAACAATTTTCAAGTCTTAAGACAAATGTGAATCCGAGCAGTGCAGTTTGTGGTATCTGAGACGGCCCTCATCTGTGTGTGTGCATGAAATTCAGCTGAATTTGTAAATAAAAAACAACATCATCCTACTGTGTTACTGACAAGATGTTTAACTATATTTATACCTTCACCAGCACTTTTACAAACTTTCAGTTCATTCACATGTTCCCATGTTCATCAGTAACACAAAGGAAAACGTCAGACGCTTCTCATTTAACCAGTGATTTCACAACCAGGATGAGCTGCAGCACAGATGAACTATTTTTTAAAAGAAACGTGGAAGTGGAGACCGAAATAATTGTGACAAAAAAATGAAATAATAGCATGTGTGCACACAGAAAATAAATTATTTCACACATACCTGAACTACAATCTCAGTATCTCAGAAAAGTCCTGGCATCTGTCCTCCTCCTCCTCTTCCTCCTCCTCCCCACTGCCCCAGACATCTGCAGTCCTGGTCCCAAGTCCAGATCCACATCTGGAACTGCTTGATTGTCTAGATTAAATTAAAACATGGTTTTCTGTCAGTTGTCAAACACAAAAGAAGACAGAGATGATTGTGTTTGTTTCTTCTCCGTTTCAACATGTATAAGTACTTCATTCAATATTTATTAAATAAACAGTGAACAGAATTTTACTTAACTGTCAATTCAAAATTTTTTATCTAAATATATTTATTGAGAGCTTGATTATATGCAATAAGGGAAGCATCCAAGGTGCTTCACTGGAGCTGCATTTGTACTTGAAAAGTTATTTAAATGTTCTCACACTATGTAGACTGTAAAGGTTTATAGTGAAAATGTCAGTTGATTCAGTCAAACAGGATCTAATCTAACTGATGAACTTCATCAGACAATGTTTCAGGTGTCCAGTAATGCAAGTTGGTGTTAGAGTTCATATAAACCCAGCTGATGGGACGTTATTATCTGCAATAACATAAAATGGCCACTAGATGGAGACCTAAGACCACAAATGAATTAACCTCCATCTGCTCATCGTAAACTGAATTGCAGCAGGTTGAAACTAAACAGACAACGGACTGAAAGACAGTGGAGTTAACATTCAAGCTACAGAGTTATACAGTAAAACTTTGCATAAGAAATACACAAGTGGGCTGAACTAAGGACGCCCGTTGTAAACCACAGACCACGATTAGCATTAGCAACGAGCTAACTTATTACAATACAAAGTGGCATTTATGGAAAGCAAAAGGACGATTAAACAAAAATAACTCCAGCAAACACAGTACTTGTGTGGCAAAACCACGCACAGGATTCATACATACGGAAACGAAGATATAAAATGCTCCTCCGCCACATACAAATACTGTAGGCCACACCCACATACAATAGGGCACACACACTTACAGTAGGCCACGCCTCGTTAATCTGCAGCCGCTTGCTGCAAAACTACAACCGAGATGCGTTCTGGGTAATGTGGTCTTTACTCTGCGGGTAACTCGGGGACTTTTAGCAGTTCATAAATGGAAACTAAACTGAACAAGAAATTAAATGTAAAAGAAACTATTAGATAAGACTGTAAGGCGGATTTTGTCTTATTCTGCTTTAGTCTGTTGCTGGTAGCATACTGTTATATTTGTTTCACTTATGACGCTGTTATTATTATTATTTTATAAAATGTATGTAAATTATATATTACTACAATATATAATTCCGACACACCATCTCCGGAAAAATCCTCTTTTATAACTCAAAGTGAACGGACTGGAGATAAGTGGGATATTTAAGCTTTATAGGACAAAAGCAGTTTTTCAGATTGACAATAAATTTAAAAGGTTGTTTTCAAACAGAAAAAAAAATAAACCAATAATTTTGTATAGTGTTTCTATACTTTCTGTATGTTGTTCAAGTTATCTGGTACAACGTCTAATATTCAACCTTTATGACTTAATCAGGTTAGAAATAAGGATAGTGGACGTCACCATCTACTTACTGAAATTAAATCAAACATCATTTTGTAATAAATTCCTGACTGTGTAAAGTGAAACCTGTTACCTTGACTTTTATTTTTAATAATAATTATTATTATTTCACAGGTCCGTCTGTCAGGTGGTCAGATTCTTTTTTCTTTCAGTGGTATTTTTCTAACATCACAACACAATATGCCTGTGTTTTTTAAAACCTACTGTTATATTTGTTTCACTTATGACACTGTTATTATTATTATTTTATAAAATGTATGTAAATTATATATTACTACAATATATAATTCACACACCATCTCCGGGAAAATCCTCTTTTATAACTCAAAGTAAACGGACTGGAGATAAGTGGGATATTAAAGCTTTATAGCTCGTGAATTCTTATTTTGACACAAATCCTACACACTTCCGCTGAGTATTTGTAATTATATAAAGTTCATATTTTATTTATATATATATATATAGTTATATAAAGTATTTCATGGTGCGAGGTTTATTTGTTCAGTTTGATGCTGGTGTTGGATCAGTATTTGATATTATTATGATATGAATGTGGACACCGGAGCGTTCATGTTCATAACTGTATGTGACTTGAGTGTTTTTAGAGCCAGAAGCCGTCAGATTTGTTACATTTCACTGTGATCACATGATTGAAACATGCTCCTCTCCTGCCTGGCAGTTCCCAGCTTAGTATCGTTTTCCCAGTAAACTCATCATCTCTCCTCTGTACATGTCCAAACCATCTCAATCTGGCCTCTCTGACTTTATATTTAAAACATCTAACATGTGCCGTCCCTCTGATGTACTCATTCCTGATCCTGTCCATCCTCGTCACTCCCAAAGAGAACCTCAACATTTTCATTTCTGCTGCCTCCAGCTCTGCCTCCTGTCTCTTCCTCAGTGCCACTGTCTCCAAACCAACCAACATCGCTGGTCTCACCACTGCCTCGTAGACCTTTCCTTTCATTCTTGTTGGTACTCTTTTGTCACACTAAAAAAACTAAGGTGATTTCCTACATGGTCTGTTAGAACAATTAATCTGGATAAAATCCAAAAATGAAAACTTGGAGTAAGCAGGTCACAATGCTGCACAGAAGAAGCAGAGCACTTGGATATGATTGTTGGGAATAATGGTGGGAACACTGAACCCAGGTGGGAGAAGTCATTTCAATAGAACGTTGTTCTTAAAGATGATGTTTGTCTGAATGTTCCTAGTGGAGAAGTTTGAGTCCAAAATTATCGTGTCAGAAGTGGGATTTGAACCCACGCCTCCAGTGGAGACTTTGACCTGAACGCAGCGCCTTAGACCGCTCGGCCATCCTGACTGTTTCTTAAACCCCCCCACAGGTTTCACTAGAACCACCTGCCCAGCACAAACCTGAGGAAAGCCCAGTCATGTGTCTTGAAGAGGAACATGAGTGTACACGCTGGGAAAGCGATCCGGTTCCAGTCAACTGGAACTGGATCTTTGGGAGCGAGAAGTATCTGGTTAAATTCCCGGACGAGCCCCAGGACTTTGTGTGGTTGGACCAGGATGACTGATTGTAGTAAAACACGACATAAATAAATGCTGTAAACCCACGTGTACACTTACTAATCCTTCATTCCAAGACATCATATGAAATGGAAGTTTCTTCATCTTTAAAGGGGTTTCAAAATCTGTCATTTGGGGACATCTCATATATTTCATTTATTCAGTTTAACCGTTTATAGACTCTGCAAAGTGACTTAATTCCTATTCACACATTCACACCCTCTTATTTTAGACTGTGTGTACAATATGTAGCACAACGTCACAAGAACACACTGATTTTCAGGCGGCCTTCAACTATTCTCAACCCATCTTCAGATAGTTGATCTAAACTACACTGTTAGAAAGGATCTGGATTTTAGTTTGAAGGAATGTCGTCAAGCTGGGAGAAGTCACTGCCCATGTTTATATATGATTGAAGGCCTTCTGTGATGTCTCGATACTCTAAGTAAACGTAAACTTTACGTGAACTTAAACTTTACGTAAAGTTTACGTAAAGTTTACGTAAAGTTTACGTAAAATTTACGTAAAGTTTACGTAAAGTTTACGTAAAGTTTACGTAAAGTTTACGTAAACTTTGCGTAAAGTTTACGTAAACTTTACGTAAACTTTATGTAAACTTTACGTAAACGTAAACTTTACGTAAACTTTACGTAAACTTTACGTAAACTTTACATAAACTTTACGTAAACTTTACGTAAACTTTACGTAAACGTAAACTTTACGTAAACTTTACGTAAACGTAAACTTTACGTAAACGTAAACTTTGCGTAAACTTTAAATGTAAATGTAAAGTTTGCGTAAACTTTAAATGTAAATGTAAAATTTGCGTAAACTTTAAATGTAAATGTAAACTTTACATAAACTTAAACTTTACGTAAAATTTACGTAAACGTAAACTTTACGTAAACTTAGCGTAAACTTTACGTAAACGTAAACTTTACGTAAACTTTATGTTAACTTTACGTAAACTTTACTTAAACGTGAACTTTACTTAAACGTAAACTTTACGTAAACGTAAACTTTGTGTAAACTTTAAATGTAAATGTAAAGTTTGCGTAAACTTTTAATGTAAATGTAAAATTTGCGTAAACTTTACGTAAACGTAAACTTTACGTAAACTTTACGTAAACTTTACGTAAACTTTACGTAAACTTTACGTAAACTTTACGTAAATGTAAACTTTACGTAAACGTAAACTTTACATAAACTTTACGTAAACTTTACGTAAAGTTTACGTAAAGTTTACGTAAAGTTTACGTAAAGTTTACGTAAAGTTTACGTAAACGTAAACTTTACGTAAACGTAAACTTTACGTAAACTTTACGTAAACGTAAACTTTACGTAAACGTAAACTTTACGTAAACGTAAACTTTACGTAAACGTAAACTTTAAATGTAAATGTAAAGTTTGCGTAAACTTTAAATGTAAATGTAAAGTTTGCGTAAAGTTTAAATGTAAATGTAAAGTTTACGTAACATTTACGTAAACTTTTAATGTAAATGTAAAGTTTACGTAAAGTTTACGTAAACCCCCTCAGAGGAAACATGAGTTTAGCAAAACTGAGGAAGCTTTACAACGACTATTTTTCTTTTTGAAAAACCGAGAGACAAACCAGGGACGCGTCTCCGGCTAGTCCGGTGGTTTCTGCATGGAGCTATGGATGTACCAGAGAGACGGTGCGAATCTGTCCGGAAGCTTGTTGATGTTGGCGGCATTAACTTCCAACGACCGGTCCGTGCTCAGACTGACGATGCTGGCTCAGGACAACTCGGAAGAAGTAGAAGAAGAAGCAGAAAATGACACTGTACCACCGAGGGCAAAGCGATCAAAAATGCACGAAGCGTTAAGGTCTGCAGAGCCTGAAGAACCTCCAATGACCGGAACTAAGTTCAGCGCGCTCTGGCAATCAAAGTCTTCATCCTGCGATCGGTGGTTTTACAGAGTCATTTTCTTATTAAAATGTATATAAACTTTATATTAAATTTATATTAAGTTTATGTTGAATTGCTGCGTCAGCTTAAAGTAATTGGGGTCAGGGGTCAAAGGGCACCTGTCAAAATGAGTTTGACGAAAAGTGTATTCCTAATTTCTCTCCCGGTGATTTTAGCCCTTTTTGGCAGAATTTAGTTACTTATTTTTACTCTTTTTCCTCGTCTTACCTAGGATCAATAAAAAAAATAGTTACTTTCCTTAGGGCCGGTGAAGGGTACACATCTGCGCACACCTGTACACACATACGCACAAACACACAAAAAAAAAACCTTGATTAAAGATTAAAATGCATATGTAACAAGTGGCCCAATAACTTCTTTAAAGGATGGGGGCCACGTTTTCATCCATGAACTCTCCACTGCAGAAGGATGAACTGTCAGATGCCTGTTGAAGTGATGTAGCGTCTCCTTTTGACTTTTGGCCGTGTACGTTCTGTTCACGTTGAACTGGGGTCCGATAGTTATGAAGGATGTTTGCCAGGTTTCTGTCCCCTGGACCTGAATGTTTCTTTTGCCTCCTGCTGTAGGTTCTTTGTAAAGCCGTCTTTGGAGCTCATGAACATCAGTCATCAGTTGAGGATCAGTTGATTTCTCCATGCTGTTATTAACAGCATTAATAAGAGTTGTAATGATGGATTGGTGTTACTTAAACAATGTCAGAGGATGTCTGGAGCGACTCTGTGGTCCAGTGGTAGCACGTCTGACTCCAGATCAGAAGGTTACGTCGTCAACTGACGTCAGGGTCATAATGAGTTTCCAGTTTAGGTTCATGCAGCCTCAGGAGGTCTCAAAGCATCAGTTGCTGGAAACACTGCAGTCATTGATCTGATCTTTGCTTGAGTTCTGGAAACCTCTTTACTTTAAACCAAAGATTCTCCTACTTCACATGTGGAAAACTCTCTGCTGGTCTGGTTGATTGAACATATGAACTGGTCTCTACGGCCATGTTCACATGCATCATGCTGGTTGTGGAGCTGCATGTAATGGTGCCGAGTGCAAAAGATGATGCACATCAGTCCGTTACCAGATCTGCTCTTGTGCGTGGGTGTGTGTTGTCTTCTCCTGAACCCCGCCTCTTTATCGGTTTATCTGCTACGTCTGTGTCCGATCCCTGGGAAGGAATAGTCGAACATGTGCAGAGCGTTCAGACCAGTTTCAGTCAGTTCAACGTTCACATGCTGGGATCCTGACATCAACCACATCATCTGGATGTTTTCATTCAGCTGGGACCAGTTGAGTCCAGTCTCATTTCAAGTGCTGCTCTGGTCGGTCTTCTCAGTACAAACCTGAAAAATATCCCAGATTGTCAACAAATGACAATGTTCAGAGACCACTGACTTCTAATCTTTCAGTTCAATGTTCTCAGATATGACAGAATGATCTTCTTTCAGAAACTCAGGAAATAACCAGAGTTTACCCTCAAACACACTTGAGACATAATCTCTGCTTTTATTTACAGATGTGATAACTTATTCATTTTCTTTAACCAGTTTCAGTGTCAGAAATGTCAAATATTCCAAATCTAGAACAAATCTGCAGATCCAGACAGTTTAGAGCCTGTTTTGAACAGACATATTTTTATTCTCTCCTTAAAGACAAATTAAACTGTTTATGTATAAAAGTCGTCTTTTGTTCCTCCTTTCTTCAAGGCAGATGATCCTGCAGACCTGAATAATTCCACGTCCACATCCGAGTCTTCTGTTCTGCTAGACTTTGTGAATGTTTGGTAAGTGACCAGATGAAAGAGTTTCTGTTGTCTACATAAACTGTATAATTACTTTACATTCATTCAGATCAAATCTGGAACGAGCTGCCAGAGCTGAAACCAGCAGGTCATGTGACCAGTGGTCACATGACCTGCTGCCAGACTGACCAGCAGCGATGGTGGTAGATCCAAGAGGAAGTCTACTGGAGCTTCCGACCGTCTTCCACCTGGAATGATATAGGAATAATGGTCCTTCATCAGATCCACGCTGGAGCAGCTGCAGCAGGACCTCCTGTTTCAGATGTTGTTTCTGTGGGAAACCAGAAACAACTGCTGTGTTCAGATGATGCTCAGTTAGTACAAGCTGTCTGCTCTCAGCTAAGCTCCATCCTCAGATCTTCCAGACCAGGTTGGAGCAAAATGAACCACTCGGACACAGCGACGTCACTCCTCCACCTGCTCCGCCTGAGTTGTTCATTAGTGTTTGACTGTTCACAGTTTAGTCACAAGTCTGCTCCGAGGTTTTGGACTTGTTTTGTTCCACATCCTGTGTGACTCAAACTGAAGTTTTGAAGTTATTCAGTTCAATTATTTTCATGGGCGTCTCGAGGTTGAAGCATAACAAATGTTTTTCCAGACACCATCAGCAGTTTCTGTTTGCCTGCTGAAGAAGCTTCTCAGTGCTGCAGCTGGACCAGAGGAAAGACTGGTGGAGGAAGGATGGTGTGACATCACTGATACACACAGATGCATCGTTGATGAAGATCTTCTAAGATGAAACTGTGCTGTGAATCTTCCAGAGGATCATCTGTTCTGTTCACCTGGAAACTGGTCAGTCCTGATCCAGAGTTCCAGCTTGGTCGACCAGCAACCTTTTACATGTGAGACAAACAAAATCTACCATCTGTCAGTCCCTGACTTTTCCTAAATATGTCTGTTTTATATTTTCTGAAGTTGTGAAGGTATTGAGGGGTTCTGCACAGACTGGGTTCTGCAGATATTTGGTAGTCTGATCTGAAATGAGTCATTTGAGTAAGTGATCCATTCAGATTGAGACACATTTGTGTGGATCTGCATTGTGGTTAAAATGTGCTGGTCTTCAGTTTTTAGCTGTTGAGACTGTGAAGATGTGGATTTACAGCATTTCTACAGTTTATGTGGAACATCACACATCAGGATTAAACCGACTCGTCACTTTATTCAGGTAAAACACTCCACATAAGTAAACTCATCCTGAAGTCTGATACTTGAAGGAGGAAACTACAATCTCTGTAAACTACTGGGGCTCATCTGGGAATCGAACCCAGGACCTCTCGCACCCTAAAGCGGAAATCATACTAGCAATGAAAAATGAGTTTTTCTGAAAAAAACAAGGAAAACACTCTACATCATCTGAAGTCATTGCCGTCACAGAGGACGTTGGATTTTTCTCTGCACTTTTGGATGGTTGTGGAAAAACGCTGTCAAATCCCCCAACCAACAGAAAACCACATTTGACCCTGAATGTCATTAATGACGTCACAAAGGATGATGGTTCTGCAGGTTATAAATAGCACGTTAAAAAAAATAAATAGTAAGAACAGAAATTTGACAAAACACCTGAATCAGGAAGATGATTTTGTCACAGCAGATTTGTTCATTTATTTTTTACTTTATTATGTGTAACAGTTTGTTAACATGTTGATATGTTAAAGGGCAGATAAATGAACAGAAAAGACAAAGTTGTAGGCGGTTTACAAATATGGGATTGGATAAAGACCAGACTGGATAGAAACAGAGAAAATTCAACCAGGTGAGTGTTTTACAGAACTGTGTAATGGAAGTGCAACGTCAGCCCTTTTATTACTTTCAAAACACATATTTTGTTTCATGTAAGATTAATATAGTCATACTTTGAAGTGTTTTTTCATAACATTGCGTTTGATGAAGAACTGGTGATGACTTGGCTGAGACTGGAAACTTAATGTTTAGGACTTGGACTTGAGTCTGGACTTGCTGGTCTGGAGTTGGGACTCGACTCCAGACTTGAGAGGAGTTACTTAAGACTTACTTGTGACTTGCACAATGATGACTTTGTCCCACCGTGGTCGTAAATGAAGGAGAGTCAGAAGTGATGAGACCCTCAAAGGAGTCTGAGGTGAGTTGGTGCTGCCTCCAGGAAGTTACTGAGACATCTGAACCAGTCAGGAGTGACGACAAAGACACAAGTCTGAACATCCACATGTTGGTTATCTAACTAGGAAGTGGGACGTACATGTCCAGGAGGGAGCAGCTTCAGGAAATTGTTGTGACTTTAAAAGCTTCATGACAAGAATGGGATTAGTACCCATGCGTGCAGAACACAATGGATTAGCAGTCCATCACCTTCACCTCTCGGCCACCTCGTCTCCATCCTGTTGCTTTCTCAACCACCACCAGGAACATGGAAACCTGCAGACTTCCAGTTCACGTCAGTGATTCCTGACTCCTCACCTGCTCACCTGCCTGGTCAACTGTGAAGTCATGATGGTGACATGAGGGTGTCTTTGTGGGGGGAGGAGACATCACTCATCTTTAATGAGCTGCTACAAATCTCATACGGTCAACATAAGAACAAATGTTTTTACACTGTTTGAACCTCACGTTAGTATTATTAATTACTCCGTGTAAATGAGTTAACAATGTTGAGTTGGGGAGAAACAGAAAAAAGAAAATGTCCCAGTTTGAAGCAGAAGATGAAATCAGACGTTGCATTAAGGTCCAGTTGCAGAAGGACTGAAGAAGCAGTTGAATGAACGCAGCTGGAGTTGCATCCTTAACTTAATGTCTAAAGTTTGAAGACCTTTTTTTTATCTGGCTTTTAACAAATGTCTTCTTTTTTATCCTGTTTTAGACTTTCTATGTTAGATTTTCTGTTTAGCCCACATTTTACAACATTTCTACAATTTATACTGAACATCTGAAGACTGTCTTTTGTCAGGCAGAAAGACTTTAAAAGAAGAAAAACCTGCAAAGTTCCAAGAACTGAGCAGCACTTCCTGTCATGTTCAGGAGGAAGAACCAATCAAAGTGCAACTGGGACACAAGTCACATCTGGCTTAAATGTCACATTGAAAACAAGGAGTGGACCAAAGTGCTGTTGAATTAAACAGAAACAACAAAACATATTTAACTAAAAACAATCAACCTGATGGAGAAGAAGAACAAAATAACAGCGTCAATTAAAAGTGAGACAGTGACCAGTGACTTCACCAAAGAGTGCAGAGCTGCAATCGTCCTGTTTGTCTGTCTGCTGCTCTTTGCCTTGTCTTGTCATTTCCGTGGCAACCATTTACTCAGAGGTGTGCCTGCTACAGGTTTGTGTTGGAGGGCGGAGCTTCAAAGTGATCCAGTTATCTAGCTGTATTGAAAAAAGGTGACTGAAACCAGTGCACGCCATGCCAGGAGGCCGGTGCCCGTCAGGCTACTCTATGCCGTTATCGCTTCTCGGCCTTTCGGCTAAGATCAAGTGTAGTATCTGTTCTTATCAGTTTAATATCTGATATGTCCTCTATTTGAGGATGATGTATTAAGCAGATTTCTGTCAGCAGGAAGTGAAAAAGGAGCTCGCTCCGATCACTCCACGCATCATCTGCAGTGCTCCTGGGAACGGTGCACTTCTTTCTTTTACTGTGGAAAAGTCAAATGTTGGCTCAGCTGCAGGCAGTGCAAGCAGGAAATTCATGTAAGTGTTTTTTATTTTAGCCAAATTGTGAACCCTTTGATGCTGTTAACATGGTTACCATGGAAACGGTCCATCATCTGCATCGTCTGATGCTGTTGCCATGGTAACTATGGTAATCATGGCAACGGGCGTCCATCTGCACCAACATTACTGCATCAGTAATGAAGTTAGTTTTGGGGAAGAGGATGTATCTCCATCTGAATGTTGGTGGATCCAAGATATGACTATGTTGTCGAGGATCAAACCTGATTGATATAATTTAGTGAGATTGTTGAAAAATCACAACCAGGACTTCGGGAAGGTGGGACAAATTTAGCTGTGACTGCAGGTTTTACATTGATATGGAAAGATTTCACGATATTAAAGATAAAAAATAAAAAAAACATAATTGACCACAATTTCTTCTGGTTGTTCCAAATGAGAAACACCACATTCAATCTGTCATCAGTTTTTATTTTGCAGCCACTGCAGGGAGGTCAGCTACTGTCCCACGGAGCTGAAACTTCACAGCCTGCTTTAAGTCGTCAGACCGTCTCTGAGCTGTTCTCTGTGTCGGGATTTTTAATTCCAGTTATCCCTAAAGTGGGTGCAAACTTCTGCCTCTGTACTGCAGATGAACTGACTGATGTCCAGCTCTCAAAAAATCAAATTGAATCTTAATCTTTCACAGTTTTGACACAGACAGTCAAGTTTTAGGATGCAGAAGCGGCAGCAGCAGCCGTGTGTGGAGAAACACTGACTTAGAAGTTCTCGCCTCTTTAGTCTTAATTACTCAACACTGTTTAAAGTAAAATACAGACAAGTTGTGAGCACTTATTCCTCCACCTGCCACGGCGGTCCTGTAGACCGGAGTCATTTACCTGCTGCTGCTGTTGTTGTCAATGAGAGAGGTTTTACACCAGGAAGTGGTTTATAAGAGTCCCAGAGTTGAAATCCATCTCATTTTACTGCTGTTCCTCATTTTCTCACCTTTGCAGCGTGTTTGTGTCTGGTTGCTACGACAACAGTTTTACTATTTGTCACTTGTCACCTCACTGTTGTCCAACTCCAACCAGCCTTGCTTTAAAACACCTGCATGTCAGTATTGAGACATCACAGAAGGCCTTCAATCATATATAAACATGGGCAGTGACTTCTCCCAGCTTGACGACATTCCTTCAAACTAAAATCCAGATCCTTTCTAACGGTGTAGTTTGGATCAACTATCTGAAGATGGGTTGAGAATAGTTGAAGGCCGCCTGAAAATCAGTGTGTTCTTGTGACGTTGTGCTACATATTGTACACACAGAGTCTAAAATAAGAGGGTGTGAATGTGTGAATAGGAATTAAGTCACTTTGCAGAGCCTATAAACGGTTAAACTGAATAAATTAAATATATGAGTTGTCCCCACATGACAGATTATGAAACCCCTTTAAAGATGAAGAAACTTCCATTTCACATGATGTCTTGGAATGAAGGATTAGTAAGTGTACACGTGGGTTTACAGCATTTATTTATGTTGTGTTTTACTACACTAAAAAAAATTTGCAATAGTTTGTACATTTTCAGGAAGGATGATCACAAGTTTCCAAGAAGTGTAGATAAGGATTCCATAGATGCTCAAAGTCCCTTTCTTTCTTTTTTACAATGAATGTCAGTCTCTCCAGAGCTAAACTGGCCAACCGCTCTCTTGTCCACATATGTATAGAGGGCGGAGCAGATGGAGGTTAATTCATTTGTGGTCTTAGGTCTCCATCTAGTGGCCATTTTATGTTATTGCAGATAATAATAACATCCTATCAGCTGGGTTTATATGAGCTCTAACACCAACTTGCATTACTGGACACCTGAAACATTGTCTGATGAAGTTCATCAGTTAGACTAGATCCTGTTTGACTGAATCAACTGACATTTTAACTATAAACCTTTACAGTCTACATAGTGTGAGAACATTTAAATAACTTTTCAAGTACAAATGCAGCTCCAGTGAAGGACCTTGGATGCTTCCCTTATTGCATATAATCATGCTCTCAATAAATATATTTAGATAAAAAAATTTGAATTGACAGTTAAGTAAAATTCTGTTCACTGTTTATTTAATAAATATTGAATGAAGTACTTATAAATGTTGAAACGGAGAAGAAACAAACACAATCATCTCTGTCTTCTTTTGTGTTTGACAACTGACAGAAAACCATGTTTTAATATAATCTAGACAATCAAGCAGTTCCAGATGTGGATCTGGACTTGGGACCAGGACTGCAGATGTCTGGGGCAGTGGGGAGGAAGAGGAGGAGGAGGAGGAGGAGGAGGAGGAAGAGGAGGAGGAGGACAGATGCCAGGCCTTTTCTGAGATACTGAGATTGTAGTTCAGGTATGTGTGAAATAATTTATTATGGATCCGTCGTTATGGGAGTCGTTCCTCCAAAAACAGAGGTGAGTCCAAACTGAAGTTTGATCCACGGGTTTGCATGCAGACAGTCAGGCCGCAGTGGTCCGAATGTAGACGTGGTGTATCAACACACCGTCTTACTTAGGAAGAAAGCTTGTTGCCTGACACGTTTCAAAATTAGATTTAGTGAGCTAAGAGTTTTCAAAATGTTTATTGCATTTTTTTCCTCAAACAAAGAAGCTCCTCTGTTTGGAGCGTTGAGAGGCAGACAGGGTCTCGGTGCATCAGTGTGATGGGGTCATGACAGCAGGCTCCACATGTAGCAGCAGCTGATCTTACTAGTGTGAGGCAGTGTGAGACAGTGTGAGGCAGTGTGAGAAAGTTTGAGGCCGACACAATAACACTTTTAAAAGACCCGGCTCCAGAGGACCATGAAGCCAGTTTGTCAGAACTCCAGTTTGTGCAGCAACAAGTCACATTTGTGGGGCATAAAACCCATTCTGGGTCGTCTCTGCTGAGGACAGACGATTACTGCCTAAAAGAGCGGAAGCGAATCAGAGACTTCCTTCCTTCACAAGGACGATTCCTGGGACACAGCATCTGTGACCTCACCAGGACTGCTGCTTGTGGTGCCACAAACCCTCTCTTCCTGTGATTATTGATTATTTGTCCGTGATGAGCATTTCTGGAGTGTTCACTCACTTCCTTAAACGTTTTTTAAAGAAACAATAATATGGCTCCAAGATGAGCAGGTTTTCCCCTCGAGAGTGTAGAGTCCACCTTATGGATGCTGATATGATGGGAGAGAAGAAACCTTTTGAGAAAAAGTGACACTTTGAGGAGCTGCTAAAACCTTCTCGGAAGCTGCATTTTTTTGGGATGTGGTCCTTTTATTCATCATGTAAATAACACAAATGATCAAATGATTATTACTTCCTAGTTACATTATTCTAACTCGCTTGTTTAAATACCTGACAGTGGCTTTGACCCTCCCCTCAACTAATTATGATTATTTTTTTTAAATTGACTCAGTCACTCTAATGGACTTAATTATGTCATTGGCACCTTGTAAAACTATTAGAAAAATCATCAGAAAAACAAAGAAATATGATTTGTTTCTGTCCAGCATTGTTTTATACAAGCATGTTATTCGTCTTTCTCTACCGCTGACGTCTTAACTAGCAGACAGGGATCCTGGTGATCAATTACTGCTGCCACCAAAGTATGAATCGATGCTTCACCAAAACATCCATTATCTATACCTGGTTACTCCTTCTCAGGGTCACAGGGGTCTGTCGATGCCTATCCCAACACATAGCAGGCAAAAGGAAAGGGTACGCTTAGGACAGGTCACCAGTCCATCACAGGGCCACATACACAGACTGACAACCAATCACACTCACACCTACCGGCAATTTAGAGGTATCAATTAACCTAGTATGCATGTTTTTGGACTGTGGGAGGAAGCCGGAGTACCGTGCAAGCACAGGGAGAACATGCAAACTCCACACATAAAGGGGAATAGAACCAGGAACCTTCCTGCTGTGAGGCAACAGTGCTAATCATTAGGCCACCGTGCTGCCACCACCAAAACATTAACACCAGTTTTACTCTGAACTGGATCCCAAATTCTGTTTCAGGAAAGACTAAGATGACCCCAGCTGGATCAAAAAATCCATAGCCTACAAATACAGCTCCTCCCTGAAGTTACTTGGATTTGTGAACAAACACAGCACAGAACATCCTTCTGACAGTAACCTAAACCTCACTAACATATGTTCATGTACTAGAAGACCACAAGACAAAGTACTGTGTCCTAGTCAAGGAAGAAACACTGTCATGTTTCACAACTTAACATGTTTCCTCTCAACCCAAGACAGTTAATATATATATATATATATATATATATATATATATATATATATATATATATATATATATATATATATATATATATATATATATATATATATATATATATATATACCAGAACCCTTTTACATGTGAGAAAAACATAAGAACCACAACACTACAGAAACTGTGCAGAAGGTTCTTGATCATGATTCAATTCATTAATCACTTATTTTCTATACCTGTGTACTCCTATACAAAAACCCTCTAGATGGGTTAATGCATAGATGTATATGAATGCTGGTTCAAACACTTGTACAAATGGTTTTTGCAGCGTTTGTGCTTCATGAAGTTTTCATGGACGGATGTGAACCTGCGTGGGGAAACGCTAACTGACTTTTAGTCCATTGGCTTAACCACTCGGCCACAACAACGAGGATCGCTTTGTGTTCCAGCTACACTTGTTAGAGGGATGTTATTTGTCTTCAAACAATCAGGTCCTCACCCACATCATGCGAAGATGAGGACCTCTTTTCTGTGCAGGCAGTGCTCAGACACCTACAACATCTGCAATTTCTTCTCTTTTTCAGTAAGAGGGAATAGATCTGTTATATTTTCTTGTTCTTTTGATTTGTCAAAAATGTCCCTTTTTTCAGCACTATGTTTTTGTAAGGAAGAGGAGGAGGAAGATGAAGAGGGTTAGTAGTGCTGCTGATGAGCTTTTATTAATGGTTGCTGTCCAGTGCTGAACTGCTGGACACTCCCACACTCATATTTGACAGCAGGACTTGGTTACAGGAGATTCTGCCTCCACACTGCAACATCCCTGCAGATTGAACCAAGATCAACAAAAGCTCTTCTTGTATATTATTATACGCCAGTGCTGAACTAATCTATATTTGTTGGAAGACACTTTATTGGTTGACTAGAAACAGAGGTCTGACCTGTGTGACCTCTACTGGTGGACAAACATGAAACCACAAGTGCAGGTTTACATAACTTAAAGTACCTTTTACCAGGTGAAATATAAGATGGTGATCCCTCATCCTGCTCCCCTGCAGCCACTTCCTCTACCAGATGGACCATGGACCACTCCTTGTATGACCAGACAAGATGACAGAAGGAAAACCTGGACTAAAGGTGAATAAAACACTACCTTCAATATGAACTCAGTGACATTTGCGTTTATCTATACTTGTTAAAATATGTAGTCACATCTAAAATAATTGACTTGGTTATTTATTTGGCAAATTGATCATATCTAGCCAGCAATAAAAGCTACTCTCTAAACATCATTAATAAAGTGAAAAAGTTTCATTTCAAACAACGTTCCATAGAGTTTATGCATTTGTTTGTGAAAAGAGAAAGAAAGTGACAAAAAAGATTTATTTAGAACATTTTAATGAGTACTATGATATTAATTAGTTAATTGAGCCACTTATAGGCTGTGCGAAGCATTTTAAGTTATTTCCTGTTTACAGCCTCTTATTTTAGACACTCTGTGTCCAAAATGCAGCACAATGTGACAAGAAGAGACTGATGAACATGTGGAAGTTGGGCTGAGACACTGACGGCAGGCTGCAGGACTTCAGATCCACTTTGACCCGGCCAGATCTACTTCTGAAGGAGCTCCACGTGACTCTTGAAGACAGTTTTTACCTCCGTTTTATACACAGGAGATGTAAAGGGAGGAAATGTTTCACACTCTTCGTGTCTCTGCGACGGCAGTCTCCATCTGTGTCCCTGGAGCTGGTGTATACCTCCGCAGGTAGTTGACAAATCTGTGCAGACGAGACCACATGTCAGCTGAGTCAGTTGCAGCAGCACAGTTGTTCTCCACAAAACATTATTACATCCAACAGCGTTCTGATACCAGATCTTTCTGGGTTCCTCTGACTCCAACAAGCTCTGCAGAGTCTCGTATTTGAAGTCCCCGAAACCAACAAGGGCTTGTCCCTCCTGACCAGGCTGGAGAGACTTCACATTCATTTTATTAACGCAAGAAATTACAATTTAATTACTGACAACATCAGACTTGACTTGAAAAATCAGGGATTAGAGAATCTATCTTGTTGACCATCAGTGGGGACTGAGATCTCGTCCTCTCGCTCCTTCTGGTGGGAGGAACCCAGATCGACTGCATAGCCCACGTCCTTCTTCAGCAGCCAGTGGAAGGTCTTCCCCTTGTACCGGCCAAACTGGAGCTGCAATTGGCTCAACATCACAGTAACGGTGCTTCCTGGCACCATGGCTACGGGTTTCTACTTCTACCTCCTCTGGGACTTTGGTACTTTGGCCTGTTTTAGAGGGACCTCCTCTGGGTCTTTGGTTCTTTGAGAGGATGAGGGTCTCATCAGGAGTCCTCCTGAAGACGACATGTTCAGCTGCACAAATAAACCAGAGTGAGCTGGACAACTGCAGGAGAACTTGAAACTACAAAAGAATGAAGGAGAGAATGATGACGGCAATAAAACACAACTTACAAGCTCTGTCGCTGCCACTTCACAGGTGAAGTCTGGAAACAAGGGCTGACAACAGTGATGTCACAGTCAGGTATTGATCAGTGATCAGCACAGTGATCAGACAATGATGGCAGGATGAGCATGTTTCAATCATGTGATCACAGTGAAATGTAACAAATCTGACGGCTTCTGGCTCTAAAAACACTCAAGTCACATACAGTTATGAACATGAACACTCCGGTGTCCACATTCATATCATAAATACTATATATATATATGTATATATATATATATATATATATATATATATATATATATATATATATATATATATATATATATATATATATATATAACAACTTTATATAATTAAAAATACTGAGCTAAAGTGTGTACGATTAATGTCAAAATGGGAATTCACAAGCTTTAAAGCTTAAATATCTCCAGTCCCTTAACTTTGAGTTATCAAAGATGATTTTTCGGGAGCTGGTGTGTCTATTTTTTTCTGGCTGCAATCACGTCCAGTTGAGATCCGAGTCCTGCATATGTTAAATATTACCAAAAAAAAGAAAAGAAAAGAAATGAAATGAAATCCTTCTAATGCAGCCTGAGAGATTCACAAGCCATGTGTGTTTCTGAGCCTGTCCCAAGTTCAGATAAATGCAGAGGAGAAGAAAAGATGTATGACATAAAACATGGGTATCACAAGATCCATGAAGACGTTTCTGGATCGGTCAAGGCCCAGGTGAACTATCCACTCGTCAGTTATGATTAGCAACTTATACTTCTACTACATATTCTATATCAACCAATAAAAATTATTCTCTATTATATATATATATATATATATATATATATATATATATATATATATATATATATATATATATGTATATATGTATATATATATATTCATATATGTAGCTAAGTGGAGGAAAACGTAAATATCTGGTTGCGCCACTAGAGGGCGCTCCATGGATTTTCAACAACAACCAGTTCCAGCAAAGAAGTGTTGAACTTTGAGTAAGAGGGATAACGGTTGGATAGGCCTTTTGGTCGGCGGCAAGGATTCAAGATGGTTGGGAGCCGACTTTAAGAGCCGTTAATAGTCATGAAGAGGGTAAAACGTTATGTTCATTGTAATTGTTGTACAAAATATCAAGTTATAAGGTGTCTGGTAAAACTTGTATTTTTATTTATACAACTGTGTAGATGCGTTTTACGTGTGTTTTACAACAGTGTTGAACGAAGCTAAAGTGGCCAGTGTTTGATGTCACCGTGAGCCCCATTACAGTCCGGGCCACGGAGCACCTGCTGTAGTTATTTTTGTGTACTCTTTCTTTTCTTTTAGATCGGATCAAGCAGATTTAGATAATGGTTGGATTTTGTTTTATACCCGTTATTTTATTGTGTCGGCAAATCCGATAGGGACTGGCTGAGAAGAGTCCTCATGTTAAGGAGGAATGCACAGTTAGAGTCGCTTTTATTTCTTATTTTCTTTACTCCACATTTTTTATCTATAAATCTTGAGTCGCAATTTTTGTTACAGAATAAAGACCCCAAAGACAGTTTTGTGTCCTGTACAGGCTTAATTTCGCCAGGCTAGATATATATATATATATATATATATATATATATATATATATATATATATATATATATATATATATATATATATATATTCATTTCAGGGTTACAACAATGTTCTTGTCTCCTGGTTGTTTTACTGTTGATTTAATATAAAATAAATAGGGAAAAATATGGATGTTAATTCCATTTGTGGTCTTAGGGCTCCATCTAGTGGCCATTTTATGTTATTGCATCTGAATTCAACTCGGATGTGCAGGTTGTACACAGTAACTAATACACGTCTGTATTGCTTTAATTAATTAATATTTAATTCAATAAGTAATAACGTAATAAATCATTAACAAATTAAAAAAAACTTGTAGGGGAGGAGGTGGAGGAGAAGAAGATGGAGACGGAAGAAAAGAAGACGGCAGGACAGATGCCAGAGAAGAGGACTTCTCTGAGATACTGAGATCGTAGTTCAGGTATATGTGATATAATTTATTTTCTGATTGCACACTTGCTATTATTTTATTTTATTTTCACCATTATTTCCGTCTCCACTTCCACGTTTCTTTTAAAAAGTAGTTCATCTGTGATGCAGCTCATTCAGGTTGTGAAATAACTGGGTTAAATGAGAAACGTCTGACTTTTTCCTTTGTGTTACTGATGAAAATGATGATCCAGACTAATCTCTTAATGTTTTTATAATTGTTCTCCATTGTTCTTGTAGTTTGTTGTGCTGTTCTGTCTCCTCTTTTTCTCTTCTGTACATGTTTGCAGACCAGAACCTCAGGAGCTGCATGCTGCCCTGCAGTCCCACCTCTGACCATCCCAGTGTTTACCTCCACCTGTCAGTGTAGACGTCTCTGTTGGATACCTGCTGACATCCTGACCTGCAGTCCTCGTCTCTGTGATCCACAGAGACGAGGACGTTTCAGGACAAAGAAGGACTGAACAGTGATGCCATGGTGGTCGTGTTTCTGTCAAACTATCGTCTTCTAACTTTTCACATGTTACATCTGGTCCAGGTGGTTTGATGTCTCGTCACAGGGATGCAACATGAGGGAAGCTTGTTGGTCCCTGGTTTGCTGTCAGCTCGTCTGTCTACATGGTCAGCTGCTACAGACTAGGTCGTATCACACCTGGACCCCACAGTGGTCAGCTGGTGGTGTCCATTGTTGTGCTCATGTATGATGATGATGGAGGAGGATGATGGAGGAGGAGGAGGATGATGGAGGAGGAGGAGGATGATGGAGATGGAGGAGGAGGAGGAGGAGGATGGAGGAGGAGGAGGATGATTTAGGTTGCAGACTTTCAAAAGTCATCTTGTTCTTGCAGATATTCCAGGCATCACGTTCTCCATCTTTAAATAAACTCAAAGTAGAGTTGTTTCCAGTTACAATACAAGTTTACAGTATTGTTGACCTTTTTACCAAGAATAAGTTAGATAACATAAATAATAAGTGACATATTTATGAGATTGTTTAAATTAATTAGTATTATATTTACTGTGAAACTGCATAAGATGCAGCGACTGCAAACAAACATACATGAAATCAAGGCAGACTTTTGCTTCCAGACACAAGAACATCCCTTTGTGATTGGAGCTCTGAGCTCATGTGAAGCTCCTAAATGTTGTATTTGCCTCTGGGCTGCTCACTGAATCTGAGTGTTTCACCGTCTGAGACGTTTCTGACCTTCATGGACTTAAAACACAAAGTTAATATGCTACAATACAGTAGACAAGGACTCTGTTACGTTTGACATTATGATTATGTATTTATTTATATTTAAAGTCCTCAAATCAGACTCATTTACATGTTCCTAGTTTTATTTTGGAAGTCGACTAGAATATCATAAAACTGCTGAAAGTGTTTTTGTGACAGTGACAGATGAATTCTCTACGTGTGGAGACTGGAACTGGAAATACTGTGGATCTTATTTCCCTCTGATCCAGGATTATTTTACAAATAATAATTTCCTGTTGAAGAAACTGTTCAAGGCTGCAAAGGACGTTTCAGTCGTCGTCTTAAACTCATCATTTGTATCCTACATACAAATGGAGGCATGTTAAAGCAGCACAAAGTTTTAATGGTAGAAAATCAGTTTCATTTGCAGGAATATTTGATTACTTTCACGTAGTTTTGTCTGGTTCTTGACGATTCTCATTCATATCAGCACAAACCAACTAAAGTAACTTCGGGGCAGTCTCACATCCCGTTGTGTTTTGCAACAACTGCATATATGGCTTTATGTCCCAAATCATCAAAGATGAAACTGGCTCACAGGGCTGCAGTGAACATCCCAGCAGAGAGGAAACGAGGGAGCGACTGAGCAAGAGACGGAAAGAGGGTGAACTTTGGATGGTGACCTGACAGCATCTCAACCTCCATTGTCTGAAAAGGGAACCCTCTAACTGGTTGATAGAAACGTTTGTTTGTGCTGCTTTAATGTTACAGTGTTTTAAGTGTCGTATTAAAAACATGTTGAAACGTCTCCATTGTTGAGATAAATGAGCAGATGCTGCTCTCACTCTTGTCTTTCAGGTCCTCTAAGACCCTGCAGCAGAACCACAGCAGCAACTCCGCTGTTATTTAGGAAATCTTGTCTCTCCAGATGTGAGATTTGGATCCAGATGTTCCTCCTCTTCCACCTCGCTGCTGTTTCAGGGACCTGCTGCTCAGGAACCAGATGTTTCAGAAGGACGACAGGTAGCATGAATATCACTCTTATGCAAACATGCAAACATCTGTCATCTTCCAGCATCTCAGGAAGATCGTTATGACTCTCTTAAGAGTTTAGTTGTTGCTGCATTTGGAGAAGTAGACCTGCAGATGTTTCCTGCTCCTGAGGGGAAGAGTCGAGGCTCATTCTGACTAACAGCACCAGAACAGAACCAGCGTGGAGCTTTCACATCAGTTCAAATATCATTTAATGCCTGGATCAGCTGCATTTCAACTAAGGTCTGAGGTTCACAGTATCAGGAAAATGAGTGCAGTTGAAGTATGAAATGTTGCACCTTGTTGGACTTTGAGCACTTCAGCGCTGGTCACACAGCAACCTACTAAGTAGTTTGATTAAAACATCCTGGACATATAAAAAAAAACCCTCTTGTGTTGCACATGTCTACAGAGTGTTTTTATTTGTGCTTTTTAAAGTATCTGCTGTTGGGAAAAAGAAAAAAGCTTTTAAATTGACTGTTTCATGTCAAAGTTGCAGCCGTCTCTGATCCTTCAGCTTCCTCTTGAACTCCTTGCAGTTAACCTGCATTTCCCATCTGTGTGTTTAGTTTATTGGATTATTGTGTGTTTGTTTGCTCTTGTTGCCGTGACTTTTATCATGTTTCTGCTGTAGTTTTGGGTCTTTTGTGTCCAGCGACTGAGCTGTGCTGTTTTGGTTGTTTGATGTTGCTTGTGAGTCTGAGCGTAATGAGCATTTACAGTTTTTATCCGCTTTGAATTTTTCCTTCCTTTTTTTATTGCGTTTCTTTTCTGGCCTTGCTTTGTGCTGCGACCCAGGAAGGGTTCTGGGGGGTTCATTGAGGGTGTGGACCCATCCGTGGGAGATTCACACGCCTAAAGACTGACAGAGACTTCAGTCTGCAGGTGTGAGGGCAGCTGGCGACGCCCAGAGCTGCCGTTCCCACATGGGGGACACGAGGACCCAATACAGGGATTTGAGGACGGCTGTAATATGCTCGTGTTTACACACTCTCATCAGGATCCTGGCGGCGCTGTTCTGAATCTGCTGCAGCTTTTGGACACTCTTGCCGGGATTCCCGATGAGAAGTGCGTTACAGTAGGCGTGGACAAGTGTTTCTGCATCATATAGGGAGATGATGGGAGGGAGTTTGGCAATGTTTTAGAGGTGGAAAAATTATGTTACGCAGATGTTTAATGTGATTATTGAATGTTGGATGTGGATCCAGCCTCACACTGACGTTGATGACTGTAGAAGAGAGGGGAATGTCCTGTCCTGAGAAGGGGATCGCGCATATCTGGGATGTCTGGACCTGATGTGAATTCCCAACAAGTATGGCTTCAGTTTTGAATCTGTTTATTTGAAGGAAATTTTGGTAGGAAAATGAGTAGCAACATCTGTCTCCATCAAAAGGTCATTTGTAACCCTGAGCAGAGCAGTTTCCGTATTGTGGGCGGGGCGAAACCCCGATTGGACTTCTTCAAACAGATTGTGTGGTTGTAAGTGGTCCTGAAGCTGAGTGGCAGCAGCTTTTTTTAGCACTTTTGACTAAAACGGGAGGTTGGATATGGTTCTGTAATTGTCAGGGGCTTCCGGGTCCAGAGTGGGGGAGAGGAGATGTGGCCTGAAATTGTTGAAGTGTGTTTGCGTCACACTTGCGTCAGACTCCCGATGTGCTGTTGCACGGAGGCAGCAGGATCCTGGTCTGTGGGGATCATGGAGAGTGGTGCTGGACTTAGAAGTGATTGAAAACCACTGTTCTAGGTTCTAGTAGAGGAAAAGGAGCTGTCACGTTTATGAGAAGTAAAGAGGAATTCAACTTTAAAACAAAAGGATTTAGATGAATAGAAACGTAAATGGAAGTTAAATGGATTTGAAAGGAGTTGAAGTTTTCGGAGCCATTAAGACCTTTAGACTCTTGGATTAACACAACTATTGCAAATTGAGCGATTAACAACAAATCTGATTTTGTCTGGAAGTTCATCAGTAAAGCAGCCAAATAAAACGCATTCAAGTTTCACCTTGATGCTCAAATTTCCTGTTGAGGATACAAATGATCATCACAGCAGAAGATTTGACAATTTGAGCATTCCCAACAAGGAGCACGTATAATCTCATCTCTTTGATGACAGATGGTACAGAGATTCTCAGCTTTGAAAGACCATTCCTTTTCCCGATCTGCATCAGGATACTCATTATTCCAAACAAAAACAGATGCAGGTTTGCAGCTTGGATCCCTTTGAAGTAATTATCTTATACATGTATTATTAGTTTTAATACTGAGAAAGGGGTCAGAGTTCCTTATAAAAAGCTCTGGTAAAATATTAGTTGGAGCAGTCGTGGATGCAGATGAGACGAGAAGTTGCTACCAGAGGGATCGGGATCGATGACAACAGCAAACAGACGTGTGTCTACCTAAAGGGATCAGGTGGAGGATCTCAGAGGTTGTAGGTGAAGGATGAATCTGCACAGTGGAAGTTTCAGGTGGAGGTCTGTATCTGGTCCAGTGGTGGACTGATGTTCTCCACAAACAGATGTAGTCCATGCCTGGAGGACGAGGTCTGGATTGCACGTCGTTGTGGTTGAACCTGAAATTTCTGAAGATGAAAGTAATTATGGTTCCTGACAAGTCTCAGATTTGTACCAGAACATGAGGACTGGTGGCAGCTGAAAGCTTGTAACGATGTTACATGTATGTACCCTTGCCAGTTAATGTTGGTCTGCTGATCTATGTAGATGGCACCATATTGTGTATATATAGTTTTGTGTCTCACTGGTAAACGGGTATAAAAAGGAAGACATCCCTTTAAATCAGTCAACATGTGACTATGGGGGAGGTACTCCTGCAATCAAGGAAATGGGAGACAGGTGTGGACTCCAAAGGAGGGATAAAAGGTGTGGCACAAGGAGGATCAGGGAGGCCCATAGAACACTGGACCTCCACCCAAGAACACAGTATCATTTCCATTACCGAGGAGTGGAATTGTGGATACCGTGGTCAGAGACCCGCACCTGGGCTGCGCCTCAGTTGGATCCTGTACATGGAACGCCGGCAGGAGCGGAGGAAACATACCTTTGGCCAGATCAGCGCAAAGGGGGTTATAGGCTCCTTGGATCCAGTGAGAGCGTTGCAGTTTTGTTTGGTGGTGAGTTTTGTGTTGCAGTGGTATTCCACAAAGCAACCACTGCATTTTGGTTTTTGTGATTTCCCCCTTCTAAACAGTGGATGGATTATTTTTTTGCTCTGTTTTGGGAAATTGGCTTTTTTTTGGGGATAAATACCAAGTGGACAGAATGGGACAAGAACTGGGATTTAGGGACGATTGAAACTTTTTCACATCACATGGACAAAGGGGGGATCAATACGGGATTCCTTGTTGGGTGATTTGTCTGATTCATGGTTAGAAATCTGTATACGATGTTAGAATTAGTGTAAAATATCTCTGTTTGACGTCAGTATTCTTTATCACGCCTTCTCAGAGCCCTTTATTTTTTTTTATTTTTTTTTTTAAATGTGGTAACGTGGTCCTTTAAGGAAGTTATTGGGCCAGTTGTTACAAGAGGAACCCAAAAAGATCCAATATCAGAACTCTGTTGGATGTAATGTTTTGTTGAGAACAACTGACTCAGCTGACATGTGGTCTCGTCTGCACAGATTTGTCAACTACCTGCAGAGGAAGACACCAGCTCCAGGGACACAGACGGAGACTGCCGTCGCTACATTCATGGCAGAGACAGGAAGAGGACAACTGCTTCCACCTCCACCACCCCCTCCACCACAGCTGCCACCAGCAGCAGCACAGCACCAGTCTCAGCTTGGAGCCGGACTTCAGGACTGCAGCTCAGTTCCTTTTATTTTCTAGACTTCTAACTATAGTAGACGAGGATGTCCTCCCTCATGAAAGCCTGTTAAAGTTGGTTTCTGCTGGCTGTCCTGTGATCAGAGGGTGACGGCACAGCTGAGCTCTCACACCCTGGACAACAGGGCACGTGGCTGTACAACCCTGCAGGAGCAGCACTCCGACGCGTGGATGCAGAGAGCGATGCGGTACCTCGGCATCTGTGAGCAGTTCCTGTCCTGACCGTGACAGAACAGTTTCCATCTGCACCCCAGATGGTACCGGTGCTCTGTCACTCATCTGGAGTCTGTACCTCCAGTTGTCTTCTAGTGAACGATCTTGATCTGGATGCTAGTCAGTCTTTGTTTGTCCAGGTTCAACTGTCGGCAGAAGAAATGGGAGCAGACAGTGCTGGAGCAGGGAACTGGCATCGTCCCTGCTCCAGCTGTGGCTGAGCACCTCCTGTCTCCAGCAAAAGGGCGGTCCCTGGTCCAGATGGGAGAAGGACAGGCCTTAACAATTTTCCAGAGGAGCAGCCAGGACCGTCGTCCTCCTCCTCCTCTTCAAGGGGTTGTGCTACTCCTGGCTGCAAAAGTTAAAAGATTTAAAAAAATCACAATGCTTAAAAATCAACTACTTACAGATTTTATCATATTTACAATCAATGTTCATTCAGTTCCTTCTCCTGGCGCGTTTTCTCCGTGGCTGCTTGGGTCTCGGCTCCCCTATCGTGTCCACTTTAAAATCAAGAGGTTGGACTCCTGTCCCATAGGACAGGTCCACGTGGACACGCCCGTCTTCACCAGCCGTCGTCGTCAAAGTGGGACGATTCATTCGCTCCCACAGTCTGTTTCGTCCCTGTTGCCATGGTAACCATGTTGACCATGGAAACGTGCCACCATCTGCATCGTCTGATGCTGTTGCCATGGTAACTATGGTAATCATGGCAACGGGCGTCCATCTGCACCAACATTACTGCATCAGTAATGAAGTTAGTTTTGGGGAAGAGGATGTGTATCCATCTAATTGTTGATGGTTCCAAGATATCACTATGTTGTCAAGGATCAAACCTGATTGATATAATTTAGTAAGATTGTTGAAAAATCACAACCAGGACTTCTGGAAGGTGGGAAAAATTTAGCTGTGACTGCAGGTTTTAAATTGATATGGAAAGATTTCACGATATTAAAGATAAAAAATAAAATAAACATAATTGACCACAATTTCTTCCGGTTGTTCCATATGAGAAACACCACATTTAATCTGTCATCAGTTTTTCTTTTGCAGCCACTGCAGGGAGGTCAGCTACTGTCCCACGGAGCTGAAACTTCACAGCCTGCTTTAAGAGCTGTCCTCTGTGTTGGGATTTTTAATTCCAGTTATCCTTAAAGTGGGTGCAAACTTCTGCCTCTGTACTGCAGATGAACTGACTGATGTGCAGCTCTCAAAATATCAAATTGAATCTTAATCTTTCACAGTTTTGACACAGACGCTCAAGTTTTAGGATGCAGAAGCGGCAGCAGCAGCTGTGTGTGGAGAAACACTCACTTTGAAGTTCTCGCCTCTTTAGTCTTAATTACTCAACACTGTTTAAAGTAAAATACAGACAAGTTGTGAGCACTTATTCCTCCACCTGCCACGGCGGTCCTGTAGACCGGAGTCATTTACCTGCTGTTGCTGCTGTTGTCAATGAGAGAGGTTTTACACCAGGAAGTGGTTTATAAGAGTCCCAGAGTTGAAATCCATCTCGTTTTACTGCTGTTCCTCATTTCCTCACCTTTGCAGCGTGTTTGTGTCTGGTTGCTATGACAACAGTTTTACTATTTGTCACTTCTCACCTCACTGTTGTCCAACTCCAACCAGCCTTGCTTTAAAACAACTGCATGTCAGTATTGAGACATCACAGAAGGCCTTCAATCATATATAAACATGGGCAGTGACTTCTCCCAGCTTGACAACATTCCTTCAAACTGTTCTCGTTTTTTATCATATTTTTCATTTTTGAACTGGGAAACTAAACTGAACTGGTCCCAGCTGAATGAAAACATCCAGATAATGTGGTTGATGTCCGGATGATCACAGCATGTGAATGTTGAACTGGACTGAAACTGGTCTGAACGCTCTGCACATGATCAACTATTCCTTCCCAGGGATCGGACACAGATGTAGCAGAAGAAACCGATAATGGAAAAGGAAAGAGGTGGGTTTCAGGTGAAGACCACAAACACCCACAACAACATCTTCTTGTGTCTCTTTTCCTGGTGCTTAATCAGTCTTAAATTGAACAACAAGCTGATGTAACCTTGGTTACGTCAGGAATGAGATTCACGTCTTTCAAAAAAAACGTTTCCAGCGAGTTTCTGAACCTCTGAGCTGAAAAGAGAAGAAGCTGCAGAAGGTGTAGGTGGCTGAGCACTGCCTGCACAGAAGAGAGGTCCTCATCATGGCTTGATGAACAAGGTGAGAGGCAGGGGTCCATCCTGGACAGGTCGCCAGTCCATCACAGGCCACATACAAGACAAACAACCACACACACTCACACTCACACCTACGGACAATCAAGAACTATCAATCAACTTAGTTCACATGTTTGTGGACTGTGGGAGGAAGCCGGAGTTTGACAACATTCCTTCAAACTAAAATCACAAATCCTTTCTAACAGTGTAGTTTGGATCAACTATCTGAAGATGGGTTGGAAATAGTTGAAGGCCGCCTGAAAATCTAGTACACAAAAAAGGAGACTGGACATTTATGTCCCTTTGGATGAGTAACTGCAGCTGCACAACTGCAGCTTTCTTTTTGTAGCACTCTTTTTTTTTATCCTGAAGAAGAGAAGAAGCTGCAAACGTTGTAGGTGGCTGAGCTCTGCCTGCACAGAGAGGTCCTCATCATGGCTCGATGTGGGTGAAGACCTGACCGAAGACAAGTAACATCCCTCTAACAAGTGTCGCTGGAACACAGACTCATCTGTGTTGTTGTGGCCGAGTGGTTAAGGCGATGGACTAGAAATCCATTGGGGTTTCCCCGCGCAGGTTCAAATCCTGCCAGCAACGGTTAGTGTTTGTTCCTTCTCAAGAAGAGGACTGACCTCCTGGAGATTAGATCTTTTCAACATAAGCAGCATCATTCAATACTCATCCAGATAATGTGGTTGATGTCAGGATGATCCCAGCATGGAAACATTCAACTGAATTCTTTCCAGGGATTGGATGTAGCAGAAAAAAACTGATGAAGAGGTCGGTTTCAGCTGCTACATCCAATCCCTGGAAAGAATTCAGTCCAGTTGAACGTTTCCATGCTGGGATCATCCTGACATCAACCACATTATCTGGATGGACGTGCCGAGACCACTGACTTATAATCTTACAATGTTCTGCTGCATCAGATACATCTTGAAAGTTAAATGTTCTCAGATATGGGACCGAATGATCTCCCAGAAAATTATAAAAATGTAACCAGATGTTTTTCTCCAAACACACTTATCAATAACACCTTGTTTTGAGTAGTGCATGATGTTTTCCAGCCAAATGACAGCATCTCAAATGTTGGAAAAGAAAATGTAGGTCAAAAGTGGGATTTCAAGCACAATAACAACAATAGCTGCTTCTCTGATTCAGAAATGACCTAAACTAAAACATGAGTTGGACCAGAAAGAGGAGGAAATAAAGAAAAGAAAAGAGAGATTTGTGTTTGTAGTGGAGATAACAGCTGTTCAGGTAGGATGGAGGTCCTCAGCAGCTGGTATGTTCATCCCTGGACTGGTCGGTCCTGATCCAGACTTGTGGCTCAGCTGCCAGAAGAAGTTGTCTTCAAACGTACATGACTGTATCGACGTCGTCCTCGTCTACTCTGGACCCAACAAAAGGACAGAAGGACCTGCTTCCGCAGGTACCGTATTTTGCGCACGAAAAGACGCACCGCATCAAAAGGCGCACCTTCAATAAATGACGTATTTTAATTATTTTTACATATATAAGGCGCATCGCATCATAAGGCGCACCTTTAATAAAACGCTTCGCATAAGGCGCTAAAGTAGAGGCTGGAGTTACGGTGCGTTATGCATCCATTAGATGCATAACGCATCCATTAGATCAGGGGTCGGGGACTTATGGCTCGCGAGTCACATGTGGCTCTTTTGACGACTGCATCTGGCTCTCAGATAAATCTTAACTTATATTCCTTAACACGATATGTAAGAAATAATTCCGCTGGAAATCACAGTGTTAAAATAACGATCACACTGTAACTTAGAGCTTTAGCTGCTTGGGCTGTTTCCGCAGAGATTTTGACTCTTACAAAGATCATCGCTGTATGAAACGATGCCACACTCTGTGATATTTCCTGACAATAGAACGCTAGTCACGCACAGAGAGAGAGTGTGTGTGACATCCTCACTGCAGAAAGGATCTGTGTTCACACAGACACAACAGCGCTGAACCAAACAGGTGACAGCGTCTTAGCAGAAGTGGAGCGCATTTCACTTTTCCTGCGTTTTACTCGTTTTTAATTAATTAAGTGCAAATAAATCTTGTGCTTATCAACGATTAGCGCCAATTTGTGATTTCAATAAATATACTTAAAATATTTTGGTCCTGTGGTGTGCCTCGTGTGTGCCTGACTGATGGATGCGTTATGCATCTAATGATTAGCAGTCAGATAGGTCAGTCAAACTTTATTAACAAGAAAACAAAACAACAAAGCAACAAGCAACAAGAACAATAATAACTCTGTAAACGTAAAGCTCACTTTCTCAGTTCCTTATCTAAAATCCCTCGAAAACTTCTTCTTCCGTGTCCGAATTGAACAGCTGGGCTATTGCGGCATCCAAAACGCCTGGCTCCGTCTTATCAAAGTCATCATTAACCGAGTCAGTGTCGCTGCTGTTGTCTGGCAGTTCGGTGACAATTCCTGCCTTCCTAAAAGCTCGGACCACAGTTGTGACTGATATACCAGCCCAGGCATTTACTATCCACTTGCAGATATTAGCATATGTCGTCCGGCGCTGTCTCCCCGTCTTGGTGAACGTGTGTTCGCCTTCGGTCATCCACTGCTCCCACGCAGTTCGCAGTCGAGCTTTGAATGCTCTGTTGACGCCAACATCGAGCGGCTGGAGTTCTTTTGTTAATCCACCCGGAATGACGGCGAGCACTGAATTAGTGTGCTTCACTTGTTTTTTGACATGCTCGGTGATATGTGCGCGCATGGAGTCATAGATCAATAGGGACGGAGCTGTGTGAAAAAAACCACCCGGTCTCTTCACATAAATTTCTCTCAACCACTCACTCATCTTTTCTTCATCCATCCATCCCTTCGAGTTAGCTTTTATGACAATGCCAGCTGGAAAGTTTTCTTTCGGCAAGGTCTTCCTCTTGAAAATAACCATGGGTGGAAGTTTGTGGCCATTAGCCTGGCAGGCGAGAACTACAGTGAAGGACGTTTTCTCATTCCCTGTGGTGCGAATATTCACCGTACGTGCTCCTGTTTTATCCACAGTGCGGTTTACAGGGATATCGAAGGTGAGTGGAACCTCGTCCATATTGATGATATGCTCTGGCTGGATCTTTTTTTCAGTTATCTTGTTTCTGCAGTATGTGCGGAAAGTGGCCAACTTTTCCTGATAATCAGCTGGTAGTTGTTGTGACACAGTAGTGCGCGTACGGATGGAGAGATGACGTCGTTTCATAAAACGGAAGCACCAAGAAGGACCGCCTCTGAATTCACTGATGTTATGTTCGCGAGCTAGCGCTATTGCCTTCATACGAATTGTGACTGTACTAACACTTCTGCTTGCTGCTCTTTGTTCAGCAACCCACTGTTCAACTTTGTCCTCTAACTGTGGCCATCTCGCTTTGTTCCCGCGGAAACTCTGTGTTGTCTTCTTTACTTGGCGGAGCTCATCCTCATACTTCCTCCACTTCCGCACCATTGATTCATTGATATTAAATTCTCTCGCTGCTGCTCTATTGCCGTGTTCTTGTGCGTGGCTTATCGCCTTGAGTTTAAACTCAGCGTTGTACGCGAGTCTTTTGGTAGGAGCCATTTCAGGGTATTTACAAAAATATTAAAATGGAAATGAAACGCCAGTTTCCCGGTATCCCAGCATGCACTGCGCACTATTACGAGGGAAAATCGAGTCGCGGCTGCTTACCGTAACTGAGACCTGTATGCGTTTTAATACTGGGCCATATACAAGGCGCATTGTATTATTAGGCGCATGATCAGCTTTTGAAACGATTGAAGGCGTTTAGGTGCGCCTAATCGTGCGGAAAATACGGTATATCTATATAAACTTTATATAGATTTAATATAAACTTTATATAGATTTTATATAGATTATATATATATATATATATATATATATATATATATATATATATTTTTTTTTTTTTAATAAATGAATTAATAAATCATTACGTAGATGTCAAAACTGAGATATTTCATTATACTTTCAAAAGATGAACTCTTTTTTTCAGTTTGATGGTACTAACATGTTGATAAATGGTCAGCTGAAAAAACGTAGTCATGTTTAATAAATAGGAAATGAGCCAATTTACTGTTAACTGAGGTGAAGTGGATAAATGTCCTGTTGTCTGACAAATAAAAGCTTGAAATCAGACACAGGCTGAAAAAAATAGAAAGACATTATGCATGTGAAACCCATGGAAACATGGAATGTTACCAGATTTTAGAATGTTCAAATGTAGAATGTTCTCCTCTTTATGACATCACAGCATTTCTGTTGCATGTTACATATGTCATAGAAAAATTGCCTGCATCTGTACCAGTCACACACACACAGACTGAGAGGAAGTTTGCAGATTTGATGCCACTTGTATAACTTGTACTTAAGGACACGATTTAGAAATGAGCAACCATCGTCAATTCCAGAAAGGGATCAAGTGTAATCTCAACATTGGCAATCAAACTGGAAGCCTTTCTAGAAAGCAAATCCTGATGGTTTCACCAGAGAGTCCAGGACCCTGCATGCAGAGAGGGGTGAAAGGGCTGCATTAGTGCAAAATGAAGCAAGACTGTATTCTCCACAGGAAACCAGACAAAACATTGTTGTAGAGAAGCTCACAATTGATGATGTCAACCGTCATCTACATCAAGCACCAGTTGCTGTAAGAAGAAATAAATTCTCCTTGCAAGAGAGGAGACGACTGAGAGGAGGTAATGCTTTTGTTCTCTGTTAGCATTTTGAATTTATGTTTGTGGGTTACTGCTGAAAATGCAACAGGAAAGTTGATAACTTGGAAGTGTAACCATGCATGATGAACATGCAGTGGTTTTCGGTCGACTGCAGACTTTGTAGATATATGTTAGAAGTTTGTAGAAGACACGTGTGGACAGGTTTCCTGTTTTCTGCTCAACAGGATACGGCGACCCCGTTAAGTGACCAGGGAACTGCATGTCACCGTGTTTTATTTTTTTGTTTGATTTGTACAGGTATGGACTCTGTTTCATGTTTTTGTATTACAATTCATGTTAATGCTGGTTGCACCTAATCTTATTTTAATTTGTATTTTCACATTTCAAGAATTTATAAATATTTTTGGTTTTATATTATTTTGATATTTGTTATCAAGGAAGAGAAATGCTCTACATTCATATTGATTAATTTTTTTTGAAAATGTGTAAAATGGGAGTTCGTGCTGAGACGACTGAGAGGAGGATACGGCGACCCCGTTAAGTGACCAGGGAACTGCATGTCACCGTGTTTTATTTTTTTGTTTGATTTGTACAGAGAGGTTCATCAATAAAAGGCCAGCAATCGGCAGATGTTCGTGGTCCGGGGTTTATTCGTCTATTCAGCAGAACCAAGAACACAACGCAGAACATTCTTTTTGGTCAACGGATGCGTTTTGCAAGCAGGCAGATACGCGCCCGTTACATTGGTGCCGTGACCCGGATTGGTCCAAGGATCGACGCCAGCTCGTTCACCGAGGGGAACTGCTTTCAATTTCTTTTGCCTGCGTTCAGGTATTTTCATTTGGACTGCGCATGCTTCTCTGAGTTTTAGTCGTGGTCTGTGCTACAGTACGTTCCGAGGCATGGCTGTATGCTACGAGCCACATTTCTTTTGATGTGAACACATTTGAGTGTCAGTTTTATTTTGGATGTTTAACCTAAATGGTGGAAAACTTTAGAAGTCAGGAGTAATACTCATGAGCCACATTGTTTTGATTTTGTGAATACAAGTGACTGTGTTTTTGTTTTTTTTTCTGTTTTCCTGTGTGCTCTATCGGATTTTGATTTTTGTTTTTGGCTGAATTTTGTAACTTGCAACGTCAGGACATGTCGCATGACAGGACGTATTCCGTGGGTGATCCAGCTGGGGATGCTGACTCCGTGCCTTTTGTGAGCCAGTTTGGTAGGGGCAGGTAGTTCTCAATAACACGTTATACACAAGTCCACCAGGGTTCAGAGGAAATGTACGAGACAGTCCCTTCCTCTCGTCAACCTGGTACGTGGATCGTGACATGCCCAGCAATGTTGTCCAGAACCCAGACATGCATTCACTTATACACAACTAGCTGAAAAATTGGGTCAGTCGATAACCGCTCAGTTGCAGTTTGACAGGAACGTGCACAGCGTTAAAGCACCTGTACAGTCTTCAGACACATCACTGCCTAGCCTAGTGGTCGTGGAGTCAGACACTAAGGAGCCACCTGTATTTAGGGGTGATGATTCAGACAAGTTTACAGTCCATGAGTGGGAAACTGTTATGAACTTATATCTGAGAAAAAGGGACATTCTAGTTCATGAGCAGTCACAGGAAATTCAAGCAAGGCTGATGGGCAAAGCGAGGGATGTGGTGAGAATAAAGCTGCGTAATGATGCATCTATTGACCACACCTCACAGCCCCATGTGGTTTTTGACATTCTAAAACAGCATTTTAGCCCTGTGTCGTATTCAAATATGCCTTTGGCTGACTTTTACAATACCCTACCCATGCCAGGCGAGGAAGCTATGGATTACTGGATCAGATTGAATAACACAGTTGAGGGCTTAACGAGGCAAGGCCGCACTCTTAAAGATCCAGGCCATGAGGTCAGTATGATGTTTGTCAAACATTGTCCAGACCCATCCTTGTGCCAGGTCTTCAAGTTCAAATCTGCAGAGAAATGGTCAGCCTGCGAAATACAGGAGAGGCTGGATGAGCACATGCAAGAAAGGAAGACTCGAGTTGCTTTTGCTAAGTCATATGATTCCAGCATTCCGTCACGCAAAGTCCATTCACAGTGTCATGTACCAGCAGTTGATGACAGCCTTTCCCGCAGTACTTCTGTGCCTCCAGTCATGCCCCCGCATTCGTCCGTTGTTCCTGTTGACAATGATTGCATGAGGAGTTTAGTGAGTCTTCTTGACCGGCTGGTCACTCAGCAGACTCAGACAGCTGCTAGTAACTGCAATCCTACCGCAGCACCTCACTCTTATCAGAAGGTGTGCAGGGTATGTGGAGCTTCAGATCATTCTACTTTATCTCATTGCAAACGAGAACAGCGGTGTCTTAGATGTCTGGTTCCAGGTCACTGGAAAAGAGACTGTCCCCAATGGTCTAAGCACAGCCGCTTTCAGCCGACTGCTAGCTCTGATGAGCAGAATCAGCCGTTAAACTAGAAAACCCACACCAGGTGAGGGGTGGTGTGGGTGTGGCTAAGGATGAATCCCTCATAGACACCACTGATTTGGCACAGCTTTATGAGGACAGTTACGCGAAATCACCTACAGGGTCCAAGATTGTAGTTCAAGCTACGCAGACAATCCAAGCAATCAGTGAGCTGTTTTTTGCCCCAGTTCTTGTTAACTGCAGCATTCAGTTTAAGGGCATGCTAGACTCTGGCTCCATGGCCTGCAGCATCAGTTCACAAGCAGTCGAAAAGCTCAGGGCTGCTAGTGTTTTGCCAGAGAAACAGCAACCTGAGGAAGACTTAATTCTGGTTGGCTGTGGTGGCCTGCAGACGAAACCTGAGGGTTTCTATGATTTGGAATTTGAAACTTATGGCCTCAGCTTTGTTGTACCTACCTGTATGTTGTGCCTGGTCAACATCATGACCTCATTCTGGGTTCTAATGTCATTAAGCATATGATTCATTATTTGAAAGTTGGTAACACATTTGGGAACCTTGCACCCAGGCAGGGCCTCCCGGCTGACCCTGCGGTTGAACGCTTTTTGTCAATGTTCACCACAGTGGAACCCTGGCGGGGGAGTTTTTGTCCCGACAAGATAGGCACTGTCAAACTCACCCAAGCGGTGACGCTTCTCCCACAACATGAGCATTTGGTGTGGGGCAGACTCCCTGCTCAGGTGCCTATGTCACCAGGCAGCACTGTTGTTGTGGAACCGACTGGTTCAAAGACCCTGCCAAAAGGTGTTCTAGTGGGTCGTTTGGTCACACCTCTCTGGGGTGATAGGTGGGTGCCGATGACAGTTGTGAACCCATCGGATAAACCTGTAACATTGAGGAGGAATTGCAAGTTGGCTGATGTGTCTCCGTGCGTAGCCTGTGAGGACCTGAATGTCTTTCAGGGGTTGCACATTGCAAAGAAAGTACAAACTACCTCAATGTCAGGACGGTCTTTTGGGGCAAATTGTGACCGTTGTGCAGAGGATCAAGAGCCCAATATTTCATGCGAGGCTAGTTCCAATTCTCTACAGGTCCCTAGTCTTTCAGAGTTGGGGCTTAGTGACATTGACATAAATTCGACCTGTGTCAGTGAAGCCTGCAAGAATAGGCTTATTCAACTGGTTTCGGAGTACCAGGACATTTTCTGAAGGGACACGCTAGACTGTGGGGAGGTTAAGGGTTACACACACCGCATTCGTCTCACGGACGATCGTCCTTTCCGGTTGCCATATCGGAGGGTTCCGCCAGCTCACTATCAGAAGTTGAGACAAGTTCTCACAGACATGGAGGAAAAGGGGATTATCAGGAAGTCCTCAAGTGAGTATGCCTCTCCCTTGGTCATGGTGTGGAAAAAGGATGGCGGGTTGCGGATCTGCACTGATTTCAGGTGGCTGAATGCCAGGACATTGAAGGATGCCCACCCCTTGCCACACCAATCTGACTGTTTGGCTGCCCTTGGTGGCAATTGCTTATTCAGTACGATGGATCTGACTTCTGGTTTTTTCAACATTCCATTGCACGAGGATGACAAAAAGTTCACGGCCTTTACAACTCCTCTCGGGCTGCATGAGTACAATCGCATGCCACAAGGTCTGTGTAATAGCCCGGCATCCTTTATGAGGATGATGATTGAGATATTTGGTGACATGAACTTTACCAAGCTGTTGTGTTACCTTGATGACCTTCTTGTCTTCGCACCTTCAGAAGATGAGGCACTCTCTAGACTTGAGTTGGTGTTTCAGAGGCTGCGTGAGAATAACTTGAAGCTGGCACCGAAAAAGTGCCATTTCCTGCAGGAACGTGTTCATTTTCTTGGTCATGTCATCAGTGATGTGGGCGTGTCAGTTGACCCTGCCAAGGTGGAGGTCATTACAGACATGGACGTCCGGGATCTAATGGAAGATGATGGGTGTACTCCCTCGGTTCGACGGATCAAGTCATTTCTTGGCATGGTATTCTATTACCAACATTTCATTCCACACTGTTCTTCACTTGCCAAGCCCCTGTTTGCACTGACAGCTGGTCAGAAGAGGCGAGGAAGGTCAGCTAAGGACAGGAAGTCTCAGGGCACTTATCGTAAGCTCACTTCTGTTGACTGGACTGATGCTTGTGAGAATGCTTTTCAGCAGCTGAAAGTCATGTTATTGGAGTGTGTTATTCTTGCCCATCCGGATTTTGAAGAGCCTTTTATTTTGTCGGTTGATGCATCATTTGATGGACTTGGTGCGGTGTTCTCACAGGTGCCGAAAGGAGAATCTACAGCCAGACCTGTTGCTTTCGCTAGCAAAACGCTGAGTGCTTCACAGCGGAAATACCCAGCTCACAGACTGGAGTTTTTAGCACTTAAGTGGAGTGTGTGTGAAAAGTTCAGCCATTGGCTGAAAGGTCATACCTTTACCATCTGGACTGACAACAATCCACTTACTTACCTTTTGACCAAACCAAAACTCGATGCATGCGAGGTTCGTTGGGTATCTAAGCTGGCATCCTACACCTTTGATCTTAAACACTTACCTGGGAAAAAGAATGTTGTGGCAGATGCACTGAGCCGTGATCCTTTTGCGAAGTCTGTTGGCCACAGGTTGTTGGAGGAGCCATATTCGGCTCTGGTTGAGAAAGCCGGTGGTGTAGGGGAGAACTTACTGCAGGACATTTTCAGAGTCAGTTGTCAATCTCAGAGTGTTGCACTGTCTCCGAACATCTGTGATGCAGCGGCATTTAGAGCTCTTTGTCAGGCGCATTGTGGTTGGGGTGATGCCTCCGAGTTCAGAGCACTTTGCTTGGTTCAGCATGTTCAACAACTGTCAAGTGGTCAAGATGTGCTGCCTGCTCTCTCTGTTTCTGAGTTACAGCGGGGTCAGGAGAATGATCCTATCATCTCTAAAGTGTTACTCTTTGTTGTGGCGGGAAGGCGGCCTTCCAGGCGTGAAAGACATGGCGTTAACCCAACCGTCCTCAGGCTATTCAAGCAGTTGGAGAGACTTGAGATTCGTGATGGTGTCTTGTATCGAGTGACAAAAGATCCTCTATCAAAGCGGAAAAGATTCCAATATGTGTTGCCTCAATATTTGAAGGCTGAGGCATTGTCTGGGATCCATGATCTGGCTGGTCATCAGGGTCAAGACAGGACTCTTTCCCTTGCAAGGCAGCGTTTTTATTGGCCAGATATGAAAAAAAAGATATCCGGACATATGTGAAGTGTTGTCAGAGATGTGTGGTTGGGAAGAGTCCGGAACCTGCCGCTCGTGCTCCCCTGGAAAGCATTAAGAGCTATGCCCCAATGGAGTTGGTGTGCATTAGTTTTGGTCAGCGGAGGATAGTAAGCAGAGGTCTGTAGACGTTTTGGTTGTTACTGACCATTTCACCAAACTCGCTCATGCATTTCCTTGTGCCAATCAGACAGCCAAACAAGTCGCCAGAAAGCTTTGGGACAATGTGTTCTGTGTGTATGGGTTCCCAGAAAGAATTCATTCGGATCAGGGCACAAATTTTGAGAGCAAACTTACAATGCCACTGTTCATGAAACCACGGGTTATGCACCATTCTTTTTAATGTTTGGCCATATTCCCAGACTTCCGGTGGATGTTGTTTTCAGACATGTCCTCAATGACCCTGACGTTGCAGACTATGATTCTTACGCTAAGTCTTTGCTTACTTCCTTGAAATCTGCAATAGAGATTGCACAGAAACACTCTTCCACTGAGCAGCAACATCAGACTCAACAGTACAACATGCGCGTCAAGGGCACTTATCTATCTGTCGGTGACCGTGTTTTGGTGGCTAACAAGGGGGAACGTGGAAAGAAGAAGTTGGCTGATAAATGGGAGAATGGAGTGTTTACAGTTCTCGATGTCAAGCCTGACATTCATGTTTACACGATACAAGACGCCGCTGGACGAACACGGGTTGTGCACAGAAATCTTCTGCTGGGGGTTAATTTTTTACCAGTTGGCCAGGATTTGGGCACAGATACCCGTTTATTAGATGTGTCTACAGCAGACGAGGTGTCTGATTCTGCTGGACATGAATCTGATGATAGCGGATCTTCACTGTTTGGTATCTTGCCACAGGACATCATTGAACACGATTTGTCACATTCTTTAAATGGTAGACAGTCTACTGATTCATCAATGGTGTTGTCACCTGACCCTGTCATAGTTGGCCCAGTCCGACGTGATCCACCATCTAGTTCAGTTGGTGCAGTTTCTGATAACTCCTGCATGTCGTCAGCTCCGGTTGTCACTACAACTAGTCATTCTTTTTGGTCAACGGATGCGTTTTGCAAGCAGACAGATACTAGCCGTTACATATGCAAAGGGAACTTTGGGGGTCCCTAGTTTCCAGGGGACCAAGGACCTAGGGGTCACGAACACTACAGGTCTCACAGTGGAGCTGAGGACCGTGATGAGACCCAGGCTAAAACAGACAGAGGACGTTTTGGGGTCAAACTTTATAACTGACTGGAGACCAGCAGAGAATCGTCCCCCCGAGACCCCAACCGGATCACTGGGATCAGATCAGTTCAGGGGTCACAGTTAATTGTTGTTATTGTGCTTGAAATCCCACTTTTGACCTACATTTTCTTTTCCAACATTTGAGATGCTGTCATTTGGCTGGAAAACATCATGCACTACTCAAAACAAGGTGTTATCCTTGATAAGTGTGTTTGGAGGTAAACATCTGGTTACATTTCATGAATTTCTGAGAGATCATTCTGTCCCATATCTGAGAACATTTAACTTTCAAGATGTATCTGATGCAGCAGAACATTGTAAGATTATAAGTCAGTGGTCTCTGCACGTCCATCCAGATAATGTGGTTGATGTCAGGATGATCCCAGCATGGAAACTGACATGCAGTTGTTTTAAAGCAAGGCTGGTTGGAGTTGGACAACAGTGAGGTGACAAGTGACAAATAGTAAAACTGTTGTCGTAGCAACCAGACACAAACACGCTGCAAAGGTTAGGAAATGAGGAACAGCAGTAAAATGAGATGGATTTCAACTCTGGGACTCTTATAAACCACTTCCTGGTGTAAAACCTCTCTCATTGACAACAACAGCAGCAGCAGGTAAATGACTCCGGTCTACAGGACCGCCGTGGCAGGTGGAGGAACAAGTGCTCACAACTTGTCTGTATTTTACTTTAACAGGTTCAAAACTTGTTTTTGGGAGTTTGGGATCACTGCTCAGAGAGAATAGGAATAAACTTTACGTCAAACTCATTTTGACAGGTGCCCTTTGACCCATGACCCCAATTACTTTGAGCTGACTCAGCAATTCAACATAAACTTAATATAAACTTTATATAGATTTAATATATATATATATATATATATATTTAATAAATGAATTAATAAATCATTACATAGATGTCAAAACTGAGATATTTCATTATACTTTCAAAAGATGAACTCTTTTTTTCAGTTTGATGGTACTAACATGTTGATAAATGGTCAGCTGAAAAAACGTAGTCATGTTTAATAAATAGGAAATGAGCCAATTTACTGTTAACTGAGGTGAAATTGATATATGTCCTGTTGTGTGACAAATAAAAGCTTGAAATCAGACACAGGCTGAAAAAAATAGAAAGACATTATGCATGTGAAACCCATGGAAACATGGAATGTTACCAGATTTTAGAATGTTCAAATGTAGAATGTTCTCCTCTTTATGACATCACAGCATTTCTGTTGCATGTTACATATGTCATAGAAAAATTGCCTGCATCTGTACCAGTCACACACACACAGACTGAGAGGAAGTTTGCAGATTTAATGCCACTTGTATAAGTTGTATTTTAAGGACACGATTTAGAAATCAGCAACCATCGTCAATTCCAGAAAGGGATCAAGTGTAATCTCAACATTGGCAATCAAACTGGAAGCCTTTCTAGAAAGCAAATCCTGATGGTTTCACCAGAGAGTCCAGGACCCTCAATGCAGAGAGGGGTGAAAGGGCTGCATTGGTGCAAAATGAAGCAAGACTGTATTCTCCACAGGAAACCAGACAATGGATGGATGGATGGATGGATGGATGGATGGATGGATGGATGGATGGATGGATGGATGGATGGATGGATGGATGGATGGAATAGTTTTATTTAAGCCACTGGAAAAAAAGAAAAACAACACACACGCACACAAACTAATCTGATCCTGAGTTTGTTGTTACTGCAGACTCACTAATATATGCTTTAAAGCACAGAAAATGCCACCTTTAATAGTGAAATCTGTTAAACTCTTCCCAGGCCAAATTCACCCACAGCTGTTTGCGTTTGTCCGCCAACGCAACTGCAGCACTTTTTTACTGTACTAAAAGTATGACTATTGTGTTATCAAGTCTGACTTAGTAAGACTTAGTTTGTATCAAAAATGTTACCCTTATCTTGTCACCACACTACAAACTCCTCTTTATACCCAGTACTGACTCTGGGCATCTAGGGAGTTCAGGCCAAATCTGTTATTAAAGCATAACTTGACTATTTTTATTTGTCTTCCAAGTGTTGGTTATTCAATGAAAGGCTCACTTAGTACTACTTACTAAAATGAACGCTGTACATAATGGGTCTGTTTCAGTTTTACTATCCATCCATCCATTATCTGTACCCGCTTCATCCGTTTCCGGGTCACGGGGGTCTGTCGGAGCCTATCCCGACGCATATCAGGCGAAAGGCAGGGGTACACCCTGGACAGGTTGCCATTCTATCCAGGCCAGTTTTACTAATATAACAACAATTCACATATGAAATAATCTCAGGAGACTTTACACAGAACTAGCCGTCAATTCCATGAGCCCATGCACTTGGCAAAAATGGGAATAAACCACCAGCAGAGTCAGAAACAGCTCAACCTGTCAAGGTGAGGGGGCAGCAGGACTAAGAGGGGACAGCGGGGCGGAGACAACAATAATAGCAAAATGGTGGCGTCTAAACGTCAGAGAAGCTTTATACAAGGTTAATTAACAACAACATGCTGACTCATTATCAGGCCAATATTTACTCTTGAGTATTGGTTAGATTAAGCACAAGCATGCAAATTTCAAGTCTCACTCTGGTCTGGTGAGGCGACAAACAGGCTTATAATCATTCAGTCCTCCCGTATATCCACAGGACCCAAATTTGCACATTCTGACTTCACATTTATGAACAGACTGAACGCCAGTCACATAAAGTCTTAAAAAAACAATCATCTAATCCTGGAGTTTGAAGATATTGCCTGCAGTGTTTTGCCTTAATGACTGAGTATGATTATGCATGTTAAAGCGGCAGAAATAGAAGAAAATAAAAACAACTATTGTAGGCTTAATAGGTTATTATTCATGCCTTTTTTTATTTCTCTGTAATGTACATTTAGCACCATAGGTCTTTTGTGTGGAGCCTGCACACAAGGACAGCCTCGACTCAAACAGGAGTGTGAGAGACATGGCTTGGCTAGTAAAACAAGGAATCAGGAAAAAGGTTCAAAATCCAAAAAGGAATTTATTTTCCAACAAATTTAACATAACTCGCAAAACTGAATCCATAAAAGAGGTCAACTAAATCCAACTTAACGATTTAACATGGCAACTAAGCATAACTGAACTGATCACCAAACAAAGAAACTGACCTCCTGATTAGACACAAGGGGAAGACATATATAATGGCTGGTCAGACCATTAACACACACAAGGGGTTAACAAACTCAACGAAACTATAATATAATATGTAAACATAAATAAAGGTTAATCGATCCGTTATACTTAGCAAGCAAAGCAAATCAAATAATATATTAAACTACAATTCTAAACACAACAATATAAGCAAATGAATAAAGTAATAAACTTGGCTTTCCTCCCCCCATCATAGTCCAGGACTTGGTATGCCTTGATTGGCAATGTCTGGTATTTAGGAGTGCCGCGCCCATGACTGCATCTTTCTCATCTTCATCAAGAGCAGCTGCTGCAGCAATCCTCACCTGGCATCAGGTGTGGCAGCAACTGCAGCCATCACAGAGACCTTCACACATACACTGGGAGAATCATATCAGATCAACCATCTACCGGTTGAACAATAATCAACCAGGGAGGAGGTATAAGGAAAATCACTGGTCATCTTGAAAGAACCAATTCAATTTAATTTGCAGTAAATTAGGAATCGCTCTCAGTTGTGTCTTACAAATCCATCAAAGTGAGCACTATGCCTGTGCTTCCCTCCTTATGTCTTATTTTGAGGTGCATTAGGTGATTGTGTTTTATTTATGTATTTTTTTTTCCCCGTTTGCATATACATTAATGGTTGATACCAAATTGGTAGGACCCAAAAGATATATAAATTTTAATCTGTAATCAAGGGTTTTTTTTGTGTGTGTGTGTGCAAATGTGTACCCTTCACCGGCCCGACGACCCAGCGTGTACTCTCATGTTTCTCTTGGAGACACATAAGGACGTTCTTCGGGTTTGTGCTGTGCAGGTGGTTCTACTGTTCTACGGCATCTTTACACAGTCAGGATGGCCAGGTCGCAGTCTGCCCTGGAGGCGTGGGATTGATTGATTTATTCAAACTTCTATTGTTACTAATGATTATTTTAATGAATGTTGTTTATGACCTCAAGGACCATCATCCTTTGTGACATCATTAGTGACATCAGCTGCTTTTGATGATGTGAGTTGCGTTTTCTATATTTCTTTTTCTTTTTTCTTTTTTAGAAAAATTTTTTTTTTTTTTTTTTTTTTTTTTTTTTTTTTAGCGTTTTATGGCTTGTTAGTGGTATGATTCCGATTGTGGGTGCGAGAGGTCTCTGGTGGTTAAATTCCCGGACGAGCCCCAGAACTCTGTGTGGTTTGACCAGGATGACTGATTGTAGTAAAACACAACATAAATAAATGCTGTAAACCCACGTGTACACTTACTAATCCTTCATTTCAAGACATCATGTGAAATGGAAGTTTGTTCATCTTTAAAGGGGTTTCATAATCTGTCATGTGGGGACAACTCATATATTTCATTTATTCAGTTTAACCATTTATAGGCTCTGCAAAGTGACTTAATTCCTATTCACACATTCACACCCTCTTATTTTAGACTGTGTGTACAATATGTAGCACAACGTCACAAGAACACACTGACTTTCAGGCGGCCTTCAACTATTCTCAACCCATCTTCAGATAGTTGATCCAAACTACACTGTTAGAAATGATCTGGATTTTAGTTTGAAGGAATGTCGTCAAGCTGGGAGAAGTCACTGCCCATGTTTATATATGATTGAAGGCCTTCTGTGATGTCTCGATACTGACATGCAGTTGTTTTAAAGCAAGGCTGGTTGGAGTTGGACAACAGTGAGGTGACAAATAGTAAAACTGTTGTCATAGCAACCAGACACAAACACGCTGCAAAGGTGAGAAAATGAGGAACAGCAGTAAAATGAGATGGATTTCAACTCTGGGACTCTTATAAACCACTTCCTGGTGTAAAACCTCTCTCATTGACAACAACAGCAGCAGGTAAATGACTCCGGTCTACAGGACCGCCGTGGCAGGTGGAGGAATAAGTGCTCACAACTTGTCTGTATTTTACTTTAAACAGTGTTGAGTAATTAAGACTAAAGAGGCGAGAACGTCAAAGTGAGTGTTTCTCCACACACAGCTGCTGCTGCCGCTTCTGCATCCTAAAACTTGAGTGTCTGTGTCAAAACTGTGAAAGATTAAGATTCAAATTGATATTTTGAGAGCTACATCAGTCAGTTCATTTGCATTACAGAGGCAGATGTTTACACCCACTTTAAGGATAACTGGAATTAAAAATCCCGACACAGAGGACAGCTCAGAGACGGTCTGACGACTTAAATCAGGCTGTGAAGTTTCAGCTCCGTGGGACAGTAGCTGACCTCCCTGCAGTGGATTCAAAAGAAAAACTGATGACAGATTGAATGTGATGTTTCTCATTTGGCACAACCAGAAGAAAATGTGGTCAATTATGTTTATTTTATTTTTTGTCTTTAATATCGTGAAATCTTTACATATCAATGTAAAACCTGCAGTCACAGCCTCCATGTCAACAGCATCAAAGGGTGCAAATGGGGGCCAGTTTCCATGGTTACCATGGCAACAGCATCAAACCTGACCAGCTTGCTTTTCCCTGCTGAACAAAAACATCTCCACACCATGATGCTGCATTTGTGTTCAGTGAACTGAATAAAAATACACACCACAATTCATATTTTTTTAGTAGTGACAAAAAGTTTGAAAAAACGTATAGTTTTCTTTCCTATTCTAAATGATGTGCACATTTTTGCACACATACTCAGATTCTCGGTCAAGTTTATTATTCAGTACAGATACAAATATGCAGTCAACATACAGAGAAAACAGTCATTTTACAATAAAAGTACAGAACAAAGAAACTCTTTCCATCAGTGAATCAAAGATGTAACTGAACAAGACACCACAGAAGCTGCACGACTGTCTGTTCCCACTCTGAGCTCTGAAACAGCCTCCACTCACTGTCTGTGAGTGCAGCAAAGAGACGGGACACCATCAGAGCTGGACAGGTGAAGAAGAGGAGGCTGCCAGAGGAGACACAGGTCCACCTCATCTGTCAATTTGCCAAAAAAAGCCGAAAATAGAAAAAAATATGGGATTGGATAAATACCAGACTGGATAGAAACAGAGAAAATTCAACCAGCTGAGTGTTTTACAGAACTGTGTAATGGAAGTGCAACGTCAGCACATTTATTACTTTGAAAACACATATTTTGTTTCATGTAAGATTAATATAGTCATACTTTGAAGTGTTTTTTCATAACATTGCTTTTGATGAAGAACTGGTGATGACTTGGCTGATGACTAGAAACTTAATGTTTAGGACTTGAATCCAGACTTGAGAGGAGTTACTTGAGACTTACTTGTGACTTGCACAATGATGACTTTGTCCCACCGTGGTCGTAAATGAAGGAGGGTCAGAAGTGATGAGATCCTCAAAGGAGTCTGAGGGGAGTTGGTGCTGCCTCCAGGACGTTACTGAGACATCTGAACCAGTCAGGAGTGACAACAAAGACACAAGTCTGAACATCCACATGTTGGTTATCTAACTAGGAAGTGGGACGTACATGTCCAGGAGGGAGCAGCTTCAGGAAATTGTTGTGACTTTAAAAACTTCACGAGGAGAATGGGATTTGAACTCATGCGTGCAGAACACAATGGATTAGCAGTCCATCACCTTCACCTCTTGGTCACCTCGTCTCCATCCTGGTGCTTTCTCCACCACCACCATCAGGAACATGGAAACCTGCAGACTTCCAGTTCACGTCAGTGATTCCTGACTCCTCACCTGCTCACCTGCCTGGTCAACTGTGAAGTCATGATGGTGACATGAGGGTGTCTTTGTGGGGGGAGAAGACATCACTCATCTTTAATGAGCTGCTACAAATCTCATACGGTCAACATAAGAACAAATGTTTTTACACTGTTTGAACCTCACGTTAGTATTATTAATTACTCCGTGTAAATGAGTTAACAATGTTGAGTTGGGGAGAAACAGAAAAAAGAAAATGTCCCAGTTTGAAGCAGAAGATGAAATCAGACGTTGCATTAAGGTCCAGTTGCAGAAGGACTGAAGAAGCAGTTGAATGAACGCAGCTGGAGTTGCATCCTTAACTTAATGTCTAAAGTTTGAAGACCTTTTTTTATCTGGCTTGTAACAAATGTCTTCTTTTTTATCCTGTTGTAGACTTTCTATGTTAGATTTTCTGTTTAGCCCAGGTTTTACAACATTTCTACAATTTATACTGAACATCTGAAGACTGTCTTTTGTCAGGCAGAAAGACTTTAAAAGAAGAAAAACCTGCAAAGTTTCAAGAACTGAGCAGCACTTCCTGTCATGTTCAGGAGGAAGAACCAATCAAAGTTCCTTCAGGACTCTGCTAAACATCTCAAAGGCTTTATATTTGTAAAAACATGAAGAAAAGAAAGTACGAAACACTCAGACTGCAACCTGAGTAGCTCAGCTGGAAGAGCATCAGACTTTTAATCTGAGGGTCCAGGGTTCAAGTCCCTGTTCAGGTGGTTTCTTCACAGTGAACGAGTGCAACTGGTACACAAGTCACATCTGGTTTATATTTCACATTGAAAACAAGGAGTGGACCAAAGTGCTGTTGAATTGGACAGAAACAACAAAACAATCTAAACTAAAAACAATCAACCTGATGGAGCAGAAGAACAAAATAACAGCATTATTAAAAGTGAGACAGTGACCAGTGACTTCACCAAAGAGTGCAGAGCTGCAACCATCCTGTTTGTCTGTCAGCTGATCTTTGCCTTGTCTTGTCATTTCCGTGGCAACCATTTACTCAGAGGTGTGCCTGCTACAGGTTTGTGTTGGAGGGCGGAGCTGCAAAGTGATCCAGCTATCTAGCTGTATTGAAAAAAGGTGACCGAAACCAGTGCACGCCGTGCCAGGAGGCCGGTGCCCGTCAGGCTTCTCTATCCCGTTATTGCTTCTCGGCCTTTTGGCTAAGATCAAGTGTAGTATCTGTTCTTATCAGTTTAATATCTGATATGTCCTCTATTTGAGGATGATGTATTAAGCAGATTTTTAGCAGCAGGAAGTGAAAAAGGAGCTCGCTCCGATCACTCCACGCATCAACCCGGTACTTCAGTAGCGCTGGGAACCGTGCACTTCTTTCTTCTACTGTGGAAAAGTCAAATGTTGGCTCAGCTGCAGGCAGTGCAAGCAGGAAATTCATGTAAGTGTTTTTATTTTAGCAAAATTGTGAACCCTTTGATGCTGTTAACATGGTTACCATGGAAACAGGCCATCATCTGCATCCACTGATGCTCTTGCCATGGTAACCATGGTAACCATGGTAACGGGCCACCATCTGCACTCTCTCATGCTGTTGCCATGGTAACCATGGTAACCATGGAAACGTGCCACCATCTGCACTGTCTGATGCTGTTGCCATTGTAACTATGGTAACCACAGCAACCATGGTAACCATTGTAACCATGGTAACGGGCCACTTTCTGCACCCTCTGATGCTGTTGCCATGGTAACCATGGTAACCATGGTAACCATGGAAACGTGCCACCATCTGCACCGTCTGATGCTGGTGCCATGGTAACTATGGTAACCATGGTAACCATGGCAACCATGGTAACCATGGTTACCATGGTAACTGGCCACCATCTGCACTCTCTGATGGTGTTGCCATGGTTACCATGTTGACCAGGGAAACGTGCCACAATCTGCTGATGCTGTTGCCATGGTAACCATGGTAATCATGGCAACGGGCATCCATCTGCACCAACATTACTGCATCAGTAATGAAGTTAGTTTTGGAGAAGAGGATGTATCTCCATCTGATTGTTGATGGTTCCAAGATATCACTATGTTGTCGAGGATCAAACCTGATTGATATAATTTAGTGAGATTGTTGAAAAATCACAACCAGGACTTTGGGAAGGTGGGACAAATTTAACTGTGACTGCAGGTTTTACATTGATATGGAAAGATTTCACGATATTAAAGATAAAAAATAAAATAAACATAATTGACCACAATTTCTTCTGGTTGTGCCAAATGAGAAACACCACATTCAATCTGTCATCAGTTTTTCTTTTGCAGCCACTGCAGGGAGGTCAGCTACTGTCCCACGGAGCTGAAACTTCACAGCCTGCTTTAAGAGCTGTCCTCTGTGTCTGGATTTTTAATTCCACTTATCCTTAAAGAGGGTGCAAACTTCTGCCTCTGTACTGCAGATGAACTGACTGATGTCCAGCTGTCAAAATATCAAATTGAATCTTAATCTTTCACAGTTTTGACACAGACACTCAAGTTTTAGGATGCAGAAGCGGCAGCAGCAGCCGTGTGTGGAGCAACACTGACTTAGAAGTTCTCGTCTCTTTAGTCTTAATTACTCAACACTGTTTAAAGTAAAATACAGACAAGTTGTGAGCACTTATTCCTCCACCTGCCACGGCGGTCCTGTAGACCGGAGTCATTTACCTGCTGCTGCTGTTGTTGTCAATGAGAGAGGTTTTACACCAGGAAGTGGTTTATAAGAGTCCCAGAGTTGAAATCCATCTCATTTTACTGCTGTTCCTCATTTTCTCACCTTTGCAGCGTGTTTGTGTCTGGTTGCTACGACAACAGTTTTACTATTTGTCACTTGTCACCTCACTGTTGTCCAACTCCAACCAGCCTTGCTTTAAAACAACTGCATGTCAGTATTGAGACATCACAGAAGGCCTTCAATCATATGTGTCTTCAGTGGGTTTCATTCTCGGTGGTTTGAGCTGTAGTGACACCGACTGGATGAACGTGTGAGTCAAGTGGTTTGATCATGTGATTATCTTCATCTACAAACTTGGAGAGGGTTCACATTTGTTTCGGGGACTGAACTGTGAAAAGTAGAGACGTTTCTTCAACAAGATTTTTATCAGCTCCTGTGATCTGGTTCGGAGACTCACAGTGTGAATTATTGTGTTGTTTCTAGTCCACAAACCATGCTGGTGTCGTAGACGTCTATTTATGGTCAATTTCTGAGAAACATTGATGAACTTTTGTTTTATTTCAGTTTTTCAAAGTGTCAGAAAGATGGTTGAGCAAAAGGGAAATAAACCATCATTAAATATAAAGTTGAAGTTGGTCTTTGTCCAACTAGATGAAAAAACTTTCAGGAACAGATAAATGTTTGTCATCTAATCTCTCCATCACCTTGTTTGGATGTTTCAGACAACTTCTGCTGTGAGGCAGGTCGACTTTCAGCTCCTGATTATCCTCTTTCTGTCATAGCAGTTTAATGCTGAAGTTGAAGTTTGTCCTGATGGTACAAACAGGATTTTTAGTCCTTTTAACAACAGCAGAGAAAATGTGTCTGCTGCTCAGATGTTGAGGTGTGGAGGGAAACAGGAGACACGACTGGAGTCGTCACAGTTTGTGTCTCAATCAGGGTGAAATCACCTGAAAGGTCCAAAACATTTGAAATGTTCTGATAACTGCAGAGTTGAACCAGTTTGGCCAGTATGGGGGTTGAACCCATGACCTTGGCGTTATTAGCACCACGCTCTGACCTTCTGAGCTAACCGGCCTGTTCAGGATGGGTTTCCTTTCTGAGGAAAAACACTCCTGAAAACTGCCTGACCCCAGGAAACAGTCAGTGGTCCAAAGGCTCCTCCACATGTGAACTATCTTCAGACACGTCACATACTGTATTTTGTCAGCAGGTGGTCTGATCAGGGCTGTAACTGTCAACTTTCTGGACACTTTTGCTGGATGGGTGAGTTTTGTCAGAGAAAGTACTCGGTGGTACATGTACCAAGGGAATCCTGGACTGATCCAAATGCTCCAAGATCAGCTGGTGTTCACCTGAAGAGTGTAGAGTCCACCTTCTGGGTACCGACATGTCTGGAGAGAAGAAGCCACAGTTTGGAGAGCTGGCTGACACGCTTTTTGAGATGTGGTTCTTTTATTCATCATGTAAATAACACAAATGATCAAACATTACACTTGTCAGTTGAGTGTTTCTTTCACCTCTTGACAGTATTTTATATTTTATTGACTGTAAAAAACCCCAGATTCTAGGGTTTTTTACGGTCAATAAAATTGGGCATTATAACGAGTTTATTGGAGAGACGTGAAAATGATGAAGATTTCCAGCAGAAAGCTGAAATTGTATTTGAAAGTAATGGCACAATTAATGAGTCACTTTTCAAATGTGTTTAACGATCTTGATCATTTAAAACTGTGGTCACCTTGTGTAACAGTTGAAGTACAGACACACACACACACACACACACACACACACACACACACACACACACACACACACACACACTGCCACATGAATGCATATAATGTAGTTGGTGCTAATGAGTCGTAATCCTGGTCCCATTGCGCCACAACTGAGCCAATGGCAGAAATGTGTTTGTCTGTTGACACCAAGACGTTTCCCTGGTCTCTTAGTCACAGTATAAAACAAGTACTTCTCCATGATCCGTTCCTAATTTTACTCTTTTTCCTATGTTGTACAGTTTTTGGCAGTGCACGAGGCATTGCTGGGTTTTTGTGCAGCAGCACATGACTTTAATTATAAATTACAGGTAAAGTTGCCTCCTTTTACATGTAAATTAGCTGCTAATGCCAACAGCTAAACAAACAACATCAGGAAAACTGTAATTAGTTGAAATTAATTGTAAAGTTTCAGCAGAAAACAAACAAACAAACCCCATCCACTTTGATTCACTGACACCACAAGTGGAACGGGTTGCTGGACTGATGACGACGACCCACACAGGTAACTCGCCTGTAGCGTACAAACTGTTAAATACGTGGAGCTGGTGCAGCTGGGTACCACAGACCCTCAGTGGCATCACCAGTACAAGACATCTGTGCTGGGCGATGCAGCTGGTTTACTTTTACAAAGTGTCTTCTACATGCAGGGATCATCTATGTCTGCTATCAGCAAAAACCAAAGACAGCTTCAGCTCCCTCATGGTGCTGATGTCACACATCGCCAACAACGACGCCAGCTCACAGACTGACAGCGATCAGCATCACAGCAGAGATGCTCTGTGCTGCTTTAAAGGTAGAGAGGTGCCTCCATCTCATACCAAAGACTGACTGAGAGCTGGTTCCTTTGAATGCTTAGGCCTCAGCCGGATAAATGTAGACCGTTCCATCAACTGAGTTGCATTATTAAAGCTGCTTTATTGAACAATAAAAAAACTGCACAAAACATTTTGAACTAATAAGCGTTATCCTCATGCAGCTATTTAATGACTAACGAGGTAACCAGAGGTGCATTGTTGCTTATATTTACTATCTTGTAAAATGCTGGCTTTATTAAATTGTGTGCTTTATAAAGTGCCACCTGAAGTTGGCGGCATGAAGGGAAGTGAGGTGAGAAGCAGTTCATCCAGAGAAACAGATGCTGAGTCAGCAGAAATGGATCCCGTAGTGCTGATAGAGAGAGGAAATATACTGAATCATGCTGAGTGGTGACAACTATTCCTGGCTCTTTGCTTTTTTCTAATTGTTCATGAACTGGATACGTCACGATACTATAGATCTGAGAGTATTATTCAAACACTGGAAGTCACTGGAAATTATGAGAAAACAGTGCACACACTCCTAAAACTGCCTGCAACACGGACCTCCCTGTTGCATTATTTATTAATTTTTTTGACTTCAAAGATCATGCTGTTCTGTTTCTTTGGTAGCTCTGTATTACTGCTGCTTTTCTTGTTTTTTCTTAACATATTAAGAATTTGGAGCATTTAGATGTATGTGAACAAATTGTCACAAGGGAAAAACATGGGTATTTATTTTCGAGAAGCAATTGTTGCTGCATATCAGTGCAAAAAGGGTTCGGCCCCCTTCTCCAAATGATCTGAGGGTCTACCTTTTACAGTGAGAGAGGAGTCCCAACTGGTGGGCTGGGACCCAAAAGTGGGTCACATCCCTTTGCCTCAAGTAAAGATAAAAGTTTGAAGTAAAGTTTCATGTTTTTCAGTCTTTTGGAACTACATATATATCCACTTCAGCATGTTCTTATGACATAGATTTTAATTTTCATTCACACAAAAACTACAGTTGTGCACATTTTTACTGAATGTTTAATTTTAATACCACATTAAGACATATTTTTGCATATTTTTGTGGATTATGTTACTTCCATCACCAAGAGCAAATTATTTTGAACTTTTTCGTTCTCGTACTATTTTTGAATTATTTTAAAAGAGACAATTTACAATATTCAATCAACCTAATAGACATGTTTTGGGAGTGTAGGGGGAAACCATAGCACATGGAGAAAACCCACCAAACACAGGGAGAACATGCAGCCTCACACACTAAAGGCCCAAGCTGAGTTTCAAACTTGAACTTTATATACGAGACAGCATGGCTAACCACTGTAAAACTGTGCTGCCCCTGTTTTTTAGTTTCCTATAAGGTTCTGCAATTGTTGAGAGTTCAATTTAAAAATGTAGAAAACGAGTAAACACATGGAAAATATGATCAATAATCACTCAATAATACTAATGTCCTGAAGGACATTCTATCATATATCATTTCAATTGCTATATATTTATTATATACAATTACTTACATTAAATACTGCTGAAGTCTTTTTTAACATTTGTGATGCCAGATCCCTAAATTCTTAAAAAATTCTGAACCAAGGTGAAATTTGCCATGTGGACTGTTACCACTGACTCTGTGATCTTATGGGGTTGTATGAAGGCCCGGGACAATGCTCATGTACACATCTGTGATGGCAGCATTGCATAAAAGTACATTTAGATTTTAGAGGAATAATGGGACCTAGTACTTGACTGGCGTGCCTTCAGTCCTTTCCTTTTTAAGTCTCTTTGTTTCCATGATGTGTTATTACTCCAATACATATAGTTAAGATTAATGGATCATAATCAGACTTGACTTGTGTAGCTGTTTTCATATTCTGTATTGCTCCTACATCATAGTTTTGACTGTATGTACTGCGTACTGCAGTATGTACTGCAGTGCATTCTGCCACTGCAGTATGCACTGTGAACTGCAGTATGCACTGCACACTGCATACTGCACTGTGCACTGCATACTGCATACTGCACTGTGCACTGCATACTGCATACTGCACTGTGCACTGCATACTGCATACTGCAATGCACACTGCATACCACACTCCACACTGCATACTGCACTGCATACTGCACTGCACACTGCACTGCACACTGCATACTGCAATGCACACTGCATACCACACTGCACACTGCACTGCATACTGCACTGCACACTGCATACCACACTCCACACTGCATACTGCACTGCATACTGCACTGCACACTGCACTGCACACTGCATACTGCAATGCACACTGCATACCACACTGCACATTGCACTGCACACTGCATAAGGCACTGCATGCTGCACACTGCATACTGCACTGCATACTGCACTGCATACTGCACTGCATACTGCACTGCATACTGCACTGCATACTGCACTGCATACTGCACTGCATACTGCACTGCATACTGCACTGCATACTGCATTGCATACTGCATTGCATACTGCACTGCATACTGCACTGCACACTGCATACTGCACTGCATACTGCACTGCATACTGCACTGCACACTGCATGCTGCACTGCACACTGCATGCTGCACTGCACACTGCATGCTGCACTGCACACTGCATACTGCACTGCACACTGCATGCTGCACTGCATACTGCCCTGCATACTGCACTGCACACTGCATACTGCACTGCATACTGCACTGGTCAATGCAATGCATATAAACATATTATTATGTTTATCCCAATCTACCATAACCAGAAACCAACCTACCATAACCCAGAACCCAACCTACCATAACCTAGAAGCCAACCTACCATAACCAGGAAACCCACTTATCATAACCAGGAACCCAACCTACCATAACCAGGAACCCAACCTTCCAAAACCAGGAACCCAACCTACCATAACCAGGAACCCAACCTACCAAAACCAGGAACCCAACCTACCAAAACCAGGAACCCAACCTACCATAACCAGAAACCCAACTTATCATATTCAGGAACCAATTCTACCAAAACCAGGAACCCATCCTACCAAAACCAGGAACCCAACCTACCATAACCAGGAACCTAACCTACCATAACCAGGAACCCAACCTACCATAAAAGGAACCCAACCTGGAGCAGCTATTGGAAAGAAATTTAAAGGTAATTTTATGTATACTGATGTATTTAAACAGAACACAAAATAAATTATATCAGCACTAAAACATAAATGGTCGACCCTGTCCGGTGACTTAGGCTCACCTGTTGAGGGTAAGCTGGTCCGAAGCAAAAATCAAAAAACACTCCACTCAAACGTGCCACCAACACTGCAATTAGTGATGTGCCATGAAACCTTAAGTCCTGGCTCACACAGCTTACGATCGGACGCCTCCACCCAGGACACTCACCACCAACGGCAGCCTCCAACACTTGAACAAACAGAAAAATACGCAATTAAAATAATAAAGAAACAAAACACCCCACACAAATTCCCCATTTTTCAAAAGAAAAGTGTGGTGCAGCGACAACAATCTCTGCCTGAATGTGGAGAAGACCAAGGAGATTGTTGCTGACTTCAGGAGACAACACACCCAGCATGCTCCTCTGACCATCAACGGTGCCACTGTGGAGAGGGTGAGCAGCACCAAGCTCCTGGGTGTCCACATCTCAGAAGACCTCTCCTGGACTGTTACCACCGCATCACTCGCCAAGAAGGCACAGCAGCGTCTCTACTTCCTCCGCAAACTGCGAAGAGCCAGAGCCCCGGCCCCCATCAGGTACACCTTCTACAGAGGCACCATCGAGAGCATCCTGACCAGCTGCATCACCGTGTGGTACGGATCCTGCACCGCAACCTGCCGCAAGTCTCTCCAGCGCGTCGTGAGAGCAGCTGAGAAGACCGTTGGTGTCTCTCTCCCCTCACTTCAGGACATTTACAGCAGCCGTCTGACTCGCAAAGCCCTCAGCATTGTGAGAGACCCCACCCACCCGTCACACAGCCTCTTCAGTCTGCTGCCATCAGGGAGGAGGTTGCGGACCCTCCGGGCCAGAACCAGCCGACTGAAGGACAGCTTCGTCCACCAGGCCGTCAGGACGCTGAACACTCTCCCTGCTCTTCCACCGTTTCCCGCCTTGCCCCCCCCTCACTCACTCTGATCTCAGTATCTGCATCAGGCACTTTTGGCAGAACTGGACCGCTTGCTTTGCACCATGTCACTTTAATCGAACCGAAAAACTGTTGTACAAATGTCATGTCACAACTTGTTTCTTGTCTCTTTTTAATTTGCACTTTGTGTTTAAAATTAATTTATTGTGTAGCACTGAGGGTTTGAGAGTAACGTAATTTCGATTCTCTGTATGTGTCTCACATGTAGTAGAATTGACAATAAACTTGACTCTGACTCTGACTCTGATACCATCCACACTTGGGAGCTGGTGGCCAAAATATCCGTCACCTCTGGAGGCAATCGTCTGCAGCAGCAGCGGCAAGTGAACATGACAGTAAGGAGGATGTTCCAACCAAACTTGCCGCCAGCAGCCACCAGAAATACACAGAATCAGATCAGCTGAAAGCATTTATCCAAAATCAGACAGGCAGGTCGGCCGAGCAGGGGGAGCAAAAAAAAAAGGAAGCGTAGCAGAGTGAAGCAGCGTAGACGAGGCGAGGTGAAGATAAAAAAGAAGCCATGTCCCAGTACTCATAACTTCACTGAGGAACTAATCCAGAAGAATCCCAATCATATGTCCAGGAGCGAGGAGAACCGGATCCACGGCCCCAAGAGCAGTCAGCCTGTACAGAGACGCCCTGGATCTGCTGCACTCAACAGCAGCAGACAGCCAGGACGAGAAGTGATGGCATTAAATAACGCTGCCGGTCTCCTACAGCATCTATGACTGAATTATTCAGGACCGAAGTTTCACCAGAAAGATCCAACTGTAACATAAGAACCATGAGAATGTGTAACTATGAACACAGAAAAACTGATGATGATAACCTCAGTTTAATCTTTCACAAAGGTGCTGATAAGACATTCAAATCACGTATTTTCATTCAACTGGGACAAGTTCAGATCAGTTTCCCAGTTCAAACCTGAAAATATGATAAAAAACAAGAGCATCAAAACAGGTGTTCTTGTGTTTTACTTCACTGCTCCAATATTTACTTACGATCGTTATCTACCCGTATGAAGACAATGGCTGCATCTACCAAGAAAGCACTTCAACGTCTCCGTCAATGAAGAACCTGAAAGACCAACCTCAGGAAATCACGGCTCTGACACTGATGGATCCTCGGCCTCTGCTGCCTACGCAGCTCCTCGTCCACAATGTGTAAAGAAGGAGAGGACAAACTCTGAGGCCTATGTGACTCCCTACTCAGGGAATAGTCAGAGGAAATATAATCGCCTCCAACACTCTGATGCCTACAGGACTCCCTGCTCAGGATACGTCCAGAAAGATTGGACACACAACAAAGCACCTGCACCTCATCCATCAGAGTACAGGAAGAGGAACTTCACATCACAGGATTATGAAAGAGGCCCAAGACAGACACGTGATTTTGACAACAAGCAGATGAACTCTGTGAATCGTCACGTTGATTTTTAAAGGTATCAGGGAGAGATGTCTGATGTCAGAGACACGCTGCAGAAAAGGAAAAGCTTCCTCTCTCAAGAACGGGAGAGGAACACTGCAGCTGAGAATGAAAGGTTCCTGAAACAAGAAATTGAAGACTTGAGAAAGCAGCTGCAGCAACAAGATAAAGAGGTGAAAATGCTTCTGAAAGATGAGCATCAGCTTCGACGAGCCTCTGAAGAGGAGCTGAAACAGTGCAAAGAAACTGTTGAGGACTTAAATGATTCAATTTCCAAGCTTGTCGAAGCATAAGTATCAGCCGTTAAAGAGCTGGAAGATGTCAAACAGGAGCTCCGACTAAAGTCCAGCTCCAATCTGGAACTGACCCCCAGACTGAAAACACCAGATCAGATGACTGGGAATGTTGATTGTAAAGCAGCAGAAGTCATGGTGGAAAATGGGATCTCTGAACTAGAGCGAGTCCATCAACCAGAACTGCTCATGAAACAAGAAACAATCAAAGTGCCACAACAACCTGAGGACATCCCAGAATGTCTTACTGCAAACTCGTCTGTCCCAGACGAGTTGGAAGCAGAACCGGATGCTCCTCACCTGCAAAACACGGCAGACACGCCTTCCCTGTGGAGGCGTTTCAAAAAATTCATCACACCAGAGCGTCTCTGCCAGCATAAACGCTCCAGACACATCCAATGAAAACACTGAACATCTTCCACCTGGATGTGTTCTTTATGCTTGTGTTTTCTGCTGGGGCAGTTTTATAAAAAATCAAAGCTGAATGTGAATGTTTATGTATATAAAATTTAAATAATAAATGTCATTAATTGCATTTACTTTGTGTACAGTGTTTTTTGAAAAAAAATGAAGAAGTAGAATCATGCAGCCTCTGAACAACTTGGATGTGAGTTGGATGTAAAGTTGTAAAAAGACACAGTTAAGTTTATTTGTCTCAAGTATCTCAGTTTTCATGCAGAAATCTAAAGATCACATCTACATCTGCTGGAGGAAGATGATTCAGAGTGAGAATTTCTCAGTTTATTTATCAAATCCAAGTTGTGCCAACTTCTTCTCTGCAGTTACAGACCATCAAACTGTCACAGAAAAGTTCAACTGCAAACTTATTGTGCAGCAGTGTGTCCAGTATGTAGCAGCTTGTAATTATTGATCACTTAAATTCAGGTGTTCATCATTTAATGTAACACTACTCTCTCTGAATAGAGTAACAGATGCTTCTTTACAAAACCAACAGTCTTATTTATACATGAGGTAAATGAATCAGTTTCTTCAATTAACAACACCTGTTTGACCTGTGCTGCCTGACTCAGGCACTCCTCTTCCTCCAAGCTCAAAGCCACATCTATAGTCTGGTGTTTGATTTCAAAATCAAAATGAAAGGAAAGATTGTTCTGCAGAACAAACAGCTGAATCCATGCATGTTAAGTAGTTGAGTAAATACGTTCAGGTTTTATGTGCAATTAATCTAAGCATTGAAATGAGGTTTGGAAGAGATGTTAGACGGCATGAAAGCATGATCTTACCACTGACATGAGTGGTGATCAGTAAAATTCAACTGGTAATCAGGAAGAAAGAACTAAAGAGCCTCGTCTGCCTCGAAGGTAAGTGTAGGTCATCGTATAGAAACCTGGAACAGGTGTGGCACTAAGAATTTATTCAATTCATCCATCCATCCATCCATTATCTATACCCGCTTTATCCGTTTCCGGGTCACGGGGGTCTGTCGGAGCAGGTCGCCAGTCTATCCAGGGCCACGTAGAAGACAAACAACAAATCACACTCACATGCACACCTACGGAGAATTTAGAAAGATCAATTAACCTACACTGCATGTTTTTGGACTGTGGGAGGAAGCCGGAGTACCCGGAGGGAACCCACACAAGCACGGGGAGAACATGCAAACTCCACACAGAAAGACCCACCGGGCCGGGAATTGAACCGGGAACCTTCTTGCCGTGAGGCAACAGTGCTAACCACTAAGCCACCGTGCTGCCTTATTCAATTCAATTCAATTCAATTTTTATTTATAATGCATCTATTACAACACAAGTTGTTTTTACGTGTTTTTCAGAGACCAGAACATGACCCCTGAGCTGCAGGGTGAAGTTAAGTATATGTTTCAAAGGTAAGAAGAACAAGAAAGTCACGCGAGTTTTGTTATTTGTAATGTTTTGTTTTTGACTACACGAGAGGCTGTTGAAATTATTCTACAGGTAATCCTAAGTACCACTTTTTGTAACTTCTATAATGGGGCGTACTGGATGGGTACTAGGTGGCTTAGTCCCTGTGAGTGTAATCATTATTAGTATCATTTTAGGATTAGAAGAGCCAGGATACGGTCAGAAAGCTGAAAATAAGTGTCGCTGCTAAGACAGGTAGAAAGAAGAGGAGTGTAATAACAAGAGGAAAAGGCAGCAGAGGTGAGTGTTTAACAGTGGAAAACGAAGGTAGATGTGGTGTCAGTAGGCCGTCTATTCACAGGGAGCTGAATATGTTGATGTAGCAGGAAGGAGAGGAACGCCTCCACCTCATGAAAGGAGGACGTACAGGAAAGCAGGGTGAAGACAAGTGTGGCAGACGAG
>JABWDQ010000074.1:0-67845 GCA_014839995.1 Xenentodon cancila
AATTGTGGTCCATTGTTCTTGTAGTTTGTTGTGCTGGTCCGTCTCCTCTTTTTCTCTTCTGTGCATGTTCTGCAGACCAGAACCTCAGGAGCTGCATGCTGACCTGCAGTCCTCATCCCTGTGGATCACCAACTATCCATATATCACCCATCTACACACAGAAGTCTTATCGGTCTACTGCTGATAGATAAGTTTACTATTGTATTCTGTCTTGTTTTAAGGAATGTTTGTCTTTTTATTTTCTTTATTCTTTTCTGTTTATTTTATCTCTTTAATTGCATCATCAATGACATTTTTCCATTAAACTGTGCTTAGTGGTTGGCACTGCTGCCTCCCAGCAGGGGGTTTCCGGTTTGATTCCCAGCAGGAATCTTTCTGTCTGGAGTTTGCATGTTCTCCCAGCACTTGTGTGGAGCTTCTCCAGATGCTCTGTCTTCCTCCCACAATTTTAACAAACAGAGCTGGGATAGGCTCCAAGAATTCCATATTGTGTATTTACACAACATGGTTGATGTGAACGGACCTGAAAAGACACTAAGGAATAACAGTCGCGCTTTATTCCCCAAGATGACTGTTTATAGAAATAAAAAGTTCCATTTGGACGCCACGATGGTGTGATGGTGAACATTGTCCTTCCTCAAGCTTTTCTTTGTCTGTTTTTTCCAGGTGTGAGAGCGTGAATGGTGGTTTGTCTCTCCTGGTGCTTGTGGGGTTGCATCAGGAAGGACATCCGGCGTGAAAACAGACCACATCAATGTGCTGCTACGTGAAGCGCTGTGGAGACCCTCTGCTCAGAGGGATGAAGCTGAAATGCTGATGATTCATTCACTTATTAATAATAATAATTATTATTATTTCACAGTGGTCCGTTTGTCAAATAATAATAATTAATATTAACAGATGCTGTTGGAAAGTTTTCAGCCCACTGCAAATGGGTTTGTAATAAACTTTATTATTATTATTATTATTATTATTATTATTATTATTATTATTATTATTATTATTATTATTATTATTATTATTATTATTATTATTATTATTATTATTGTTGTTATTATTATTATTATTATTATTATTATTATTATTTCAACGTGGTCCGTTTGTCAGGTAGTCAGTAATCCAGTGGATCCCGGAGTTCCTGACGTTGTACTGCGGCTGGATGCTGTTAAACCCACTGCAGAAACCAAAGACCAGGATCCTCCAGAACATGATGAAGTAGATGCTGGAACAAGGGAACTGCTGGTCCGATTGTCTGCATCTGAAGACCTTTGAAAAGAACCTCCTCTTTTTCTTTTTTGCAGTCAGCTCCTGGACCTCTCTTTCCTTCTCCTCCAGGATTTCTTTTTCAGCTCTTCTTCTAAACTTTTCCTCTCTTGTATAATTTCTTTCTGTTCACTACCAGTCTGTTTCTGTCTTCATCCAGTTGTCTGTTTTTGTCCTGCAGTCTTTTGATGATTTCACTGATCCTAACTTCCTCCTATTTAAAGTCGTACCTTTTCTTCACCAATCCATCTATTGGTGGAGAGTTTCATGGCACATGTGTGCTGAAGTAGCTCAGCTGGGAGAGCGTCAGACTGAAGATCTGAAGGTCCCTGGTTCAATCCCGGGTTTCAGCAGAAGGAACTTTGATGACCGTTTTGTGAGCATCTGGAACAGCTGCATCACCACTGAAACTACAACAGTGAGATGTGTCAAATATGAGTAGGAAACAATAAACACCATCTCTTACTGCAAAATTATATTTTTATAGTTGATAATACAGTTTTGTGTCAGAGGTGTGGTCAGGACAGGTGTAGCAGGTGTAGCAGGTCAACAACAGCAGGCTCCAAGGTAACCATGGAAACACCAGCTGTGTCACTGCCTCCTGTGAGAGAATCTCACATCTGCTGAGTTTAGTTTTAGTTTAGTTTTTCTTGGCTGCTGTTCCAGGATGAGCTGCTGTTCCAGGATGAGCTGCTGTTCCAGGATGAGCTGCTGTTCCAGGATGAGCTGCTGTTCCAGGATGAGCTGCTGTTCAGCAGCTTTTACAACTGCTTCATGTAGCAGGATACATGAATCCTGGAAGTGGGATGCAGCAGGCTGTTGGGATCTGTGGTGGACCGGTGGACCATATCTGCATCCTCCAGATCCCCCAGCTTCAGGATGTGCCTAGGCAGAGGAACGGGAACAGGAACAGGCTGGTCTGAGGACATTTGGGAAAAGATGAAACACAACAGAGTAAAATTGTTTTGTTCCTGAAAATAATTAACTGCATAGAAATATAACTAATAAAATGTTGAAAGTGTCCTAACAGGAGTCAGTGAGATGTCACCAGTATTAAAGCAGGTGTTGGAGCCAAATTCATTATTTTACTTTTGATAATAATTTAGTTGTAAGTAAAAATGTTAGAATGATGCAAGAATACTGATTCAAATAAATCCTGGTCTCATCAGATTCTTTCTTCCAGGTACCAAAGTCTTTAAAATGTCAGAGTCCATCTTATTTAAAACTTTCAGACGGATGTGAAATTGTTCACAAACATAAACCTGCTTCTCTTCCTCACACAACTCACCAGTTTTTAAATCCACCATCCTGGAAAAAACTACTATGATACTTAATACTTATTAGTTAAAACACATATTTATTGTAATGAACATGTTTGTTTTTCCAGTTCGCTGTAAGATATGATAAAGACCTGATCTCTGCTTTTATTTATAGATGTGATCAGTTATTCCTTTTTCTTGAACCCAGTTTCAGTCTCAGAAGTTCATAAAACTCTCAAATCTTCCAAATTAAAACAAATCTGCAGATCCAGACAGTTTAGAGCCTGTTTATAGATGGATGATGGATGATTTATGATCAACATTGTCTCCTCCAAACATCATCACTCACAAGGAGCCTTGAACAGTTTTATTTAGAGCCAAACACAAACACTGGGAACCATGTTTGCAAAGTATTGTGTTATAACAAAGTGCCAGAAGTTCACATTTGATTTCTTTATTTATGTCACCTAAATATTTATTTATGATCCTAAATATCCTCTTTCTGTCATAGCAGTTTAATGCTGAAGTTGAAGTTTGTCCTGATGGTACAAACAGGATTTTTAGTCCTTTTAACAACAGCAGAGAAAATGTGTCTGCTGCTCAGATGTTGAAGTGTGGAGGGAAACAGGAGACACGACTGGAGTCGTCACAGTTTGTGTCTCAATCAGGGTGAAATCACCTGAAAGGTCCAAAACATTTGAAATGTTCTGATAACAGCAGAGTTGAAGCAGTTTGGCCAGTATGGGGGTTGAACCCATGACCTTGGCGTTATTAGCACCACGCTCTGACCTTCTGAGCTAACCGGCCTGTTCAGGATGGGTTTCCTTTCTGAGGAAAAACACTCCTGAAAACTGCCTGACCCCAGGAAACGGTCAGTGGTCCAAAGGCTGCTCCTCCACATGTGAACTATCTTCAGACACGTCACATACTGTATTTTGTCAGCAGGTGGTCTGATCAGGGCTGTAACTGTCAACTTTCTGGACACTTTTGCTGGATGGGTGAGTTTTGTCAGAGAAAGTACTCGGTGGTACATGTACCAAGGGAATCCTGGACTGATCCAAATGCTCCAAGATCAGCTGGTGTTCACCTGAAGAGTGTAGAGTCCACCTTCTGGGTACCGACGTGTCTGGAGAGAAGAAGCCACAGTTTGGAGAGCTGGCTGACACGCTTTTTGGGATGTGGTTCTTTTATTCATCATGTAAATAACACAAATGATCAAACATTACACTTGTCAGTTGAGTGTTTCTTTCACCTCTTGACAGTATTTTATATTTTATTGACCGTAAAAAACCCCAGATTCTGTCAAAGAGACTTAAATCAGCGACAGAGGGACACGACATCAGGAAAGAGGAGAAGGACAGTGACGGTGCAGCTTGGAGACTGTGTGGTGTGTTGTCGTGTACGTGAGTGAGTTTGTAACGTGTTGTGTTGGAATAAAACAATAAACACTTTAGTTGAAAAAAGAGGAAAAACTAACAAAGAAATTAATGTAGAAATAACAGTTAAGTGACAAAATCAGACAAACTTGTGTAAATGCAGTCACAGACTGAAAGTCAGTGAAATTCAATTAACTTCAATTCAATTTTATTTAAATACAAGTTGTCTCTAGAATCTTTCCAGAGACCCAGAACATGACCCCCGATCAAGTATTACATAAACAACGGCAGGTAAAACTCCCCTTTAAGAGGGAAGAAACCAGGGAAGATGTGGACTTTCCAGCCTGCTTGTGTTTGACAAAGTACTGAGTTATAACAAACTGCCTGAAGTGGGGTTCACATCTTTCTTATCTTTGTTTCTTTCTCCTCAAAATAATGCTATGGAGTATATATTTCTGCTGAAAACCTTTAAATTTTCATCTAATTTATGGACAATAACACAATTCAGTTGTGGATCTCTGCTCTTAAATAAACATTCTAGAACTTCCCGTCATAACAGAACGTCTGTGACATCACTGCAGAACGCTGCTTTGAGGCTACACAGTATAAATCAGACCAGAGCTCATCATTGCTGTTTCAGTCAGATCACTCCAACCGTTCAGACGTGCGGATCCTTGTCAGAAAAGACTCTGATCACTGAACCATTGACAGACAGACACCTGCTCACAAAACACTGAATTATTCACAAGATTACTCAGTTTTGTTGAAAATGTCCGCTCCAACATCGCGGTTCCCTAACAGGAGGCATTTTGGTGAAAAGAGGAGAGGGAGATACCAGGAAGACTACATGGACGACAACGCGCTTGTTGAAGAAAACAAGAGGCTGAAGCATCAGCTGAACATGGAAACGGCCAAATTCCTGGATGCAGACTCCAAATTGATTCAACTGTCGAAGGACTTGCAAGAAACGAGACTCCAGTTGGAAAAGCAGAAGAAGCTGAAGGAGATGTACATAAACCAGGGGAAAGACACAAAAAAGGAGATTGAGACATTGCAGAAGTACGCAGACGCAGAAACGCTCAGCACTGCAAAAATCGCTTTCCAGGTGCGAAAACGATATGAAACACAAGAAAAAGAATTTACTGCAAAAAGACTATGAGGAGCTGCAAGTAGCCCATCTCGTCAGCCAGCAAAAGTTCTCCACCGAGCTCCAGATGAAAGAGGACAAGATCAAGGCTCTTCAAGAAGAGCTGGATGCAGCCCAGATTTCATACCAGGAGCTGCAACTTAAATATGATGATGATGTCCTTGAGATGAAGCAGCAGACTGAGACACTTCAGAGAGAAATGAAGTCTCACATGGACAAAGCAGCACAGGATCAACAGCTCATAAACAAGCTGAGAGCTGAGCTGGACACTCTCCGTCAACAGATGGAGCAGGAGATAGTCATCCTGCAGCAAAAATCCAAAGAAACAGAAATGTGTTTGCAGGTGCAGCTGAAGCAGAGCGAGGATTCATTCAAAGATCTCACCTGTAAATATGAAGCTGATGTTCTCTCAGCAAGAAATGAGACAGAAGCTCTCCAGGAGGAGCTTAACAATCAAGTTAAAGCTCACAAAGAAACAGAGATGAAAGACCAGCTGCTGATCAACAAGTTGAGGGCAGAGCTGGATGCTCTCTGTGAACAGATGGAGCAGGAGAGGGCCGCCTGGCAACAACGTTCAGAAAAATCCGATGGGCGTTTTCACTTCCTGCTGACAAAAATCTGCTTAATACATCATCCTCAAATAGAGGACATATCAGATATTAAACTGATAAGAACAGATACTACACTTGATCTTAGCCAAAAGGCCGAGAAGCGATAACGGCACGGCGTACACACCTCCTGGCACGGCGTGCACTGGTTTCAGTCACCTTTTTTCAATACGGCTAGATAACTGGATCACTTTGCAGCTCCGCCCTCCAACACAACCCTGTAGCAGGCACACCTCTGAGTAAATGGTTGCTACGGAAATGACAAGACAAGGCAAAGAGCAGCTGACAGACAAACAGGATGGTTGCAGCTCTGCACTCTTTGGTGAAGTCACTGGTCACTGTCTCACTTTTAATTGATGCTGTTATTTTGTTCTTCTGCTCCATCAGGTTGATTGTTTTTAGTTAAATATGTTTTGTTGTTTCTCGCCAATTCAACAGCACTTTAGTCCACTACTTGTTTTCAATGTGAAATATAAACCAGTTGTGACTTGTGTCCCAGTTGCACTTGTTCACTGTGAAGAAACCACCTGAACAGGGACTTGAACCCTGGACCCTCAGATTAAAAGTCTGATGCTCTTCCAGCTGAGCTACTCAGGTTGCAGTCTGAGCGTTTTGTACTTTCTTTTCTTCACGTTTTTACAAATATAAATCCTTTGAGATGTTTAGCAGAGTCCTGAAGGAACTTTGATTGGTTCTTCCTCCTGAACATGACAGGAAGTTCTGCTCAGTTCTTGAAACTTTGCAGGTTTTTCTTCTTTTAAAGTCTTTCTGCCTGACAAAAGACAGTCTTCAGATGTTCAGTATAAATTGTAGAAATGTTGTAAAACCTGAGCTAAACAGAAAATCTAACATAGAAAGTCTAAAACAGGATAAAAAAGAAGACTTTTGTTACAAGCCAGATAAAAAAAGGTCTTCAAACTTTAGACATTAAGTTAAGGATGCAACTCCAGCTGCGTTCATTCAACTGCTTCTTCAGTCCTTCTGCAACTGGACCTTAATGCAACGTCTGATTTCATCTTCTGCTTCAAACTGGGACATTTTCTTTTTTCTGTTTCTCCCCAACTCAACATTGTTAACTCATTTACACGGAGTAATTAATAATACTAACGTGAGGTTCAAACAGTGTAAAAACATTTGTTCTTATGTTGACCGTATGAGATTTGTAGCAGCTCATTAAAGATGAGTGATGTCTCCTCCCCCCACAAAGACACCCTCATGTCACCATCATGACTTCACAGTTTACCAGGCAGGTGAGCAGGTGAGGAGTCAGGAATCACTGACGTGAACTGGAAGTCTGCAGGTTTCCATGTTCCTGGAGGTGGTGGTGGAGAAAGTACCAGGACGGAGACGAGGTGACCGAGAGGTGAAGGTGATGGACTGCTAATCCATTGTGTTCTGCACGCATGGGTTCGAATCCCATTCTCGTCGTGAAGCTTTTAAAGTCACAACAATTTCCTGAAGCTGCTCCCTCCTGGACATGTACGTCCCACTTCCTAGTTAGATAACCAACATGTGGATGTTCAGACTTGTGTCTTTGTCGTCACTCCTGACTGGTTCAGATGTCTCAGTAACGTCCTGGAGGCAGCACCAACTCACCTCAGACTCCTTTGAGGATGTCATCACTTCTGACTCTCCTTCATTTACGACCACGGTGGGACAAAGTCATCATTGTGCAAGTCACAAGTAAGTCTCAAGTAACTCCTCTCAAGTCTGGAGTCGAGTCCCAAGTCCAGACTCAAGTCCAAGTCCTAAACATTACGTTTCCAGTCTCAGCCAAGTCATCACCAGTTCTTCATCAAACGCAATGTTATAAAAAAACACTTCAAAGTATGACTATATTAATCTTACATGAAACAAAATATGTGTTTTGAAAGTAATAAAAGTGCTGACGTTGCACTTCCATTACACAGTTCTGTAAAACACTCAGCTGGCTGAATTTTCTCTGTTTCTATCCAGTCTGGTATTTATCCAATCCCATATTTTTTTCTATTTTCGGCTTTTTTTTGGCAAATTGATAGATGAGGTGGACCTGTGTCTCCTCTGGCAGCCTCCTCTTCTTCACCTGTCCAGCTCTGATGGTGTCCCGTCTCTTTGCTGCACTCACAGACAGTGAGTGGAGGCTGTTTCAGAGCTCAGAGTGGGAACCGACAGTCGTGCAGCTTCTGTGGTGTCTTGTTCAGTTACATGTTTGATTCACTGATGGAAAGAGTTTCTTTGTTCTGTACTTTTATTGTAAAATGACTGTTTTCTCTGTATGTTGACTGCATATTTGTATCTGTACTGAATAATAAACTTGACCGAGAACCTGAGTATCTTTTTACTTCCAGATTTTGTATTTGTGTTAAAGACAGTTTTTAAAATATTTTATTAAAAATAGTAATTATATTTTAATAGCTAAAATTGATATCCTTTTTAAGCTGATCTAATTCAAAGTTCAGCTCTGAAGATGTTTGTTAGTTATTTACGATCAGTAAAAGGTTTTCACAGCTTCTCCAAATCAAATATGATGGTTGACATGAGTAGAGATCAGGTCTCTTCAGTCGTTGCTTTGTTTTAATTTATGCGTTTAAATGTTTAATTTACTTTATGGGTGTTTTGTCAGGTCACCTTTTGTGTGACACAAAGCTTTAAGTCAGATTTCTCTCTGAACATCAGTTTTACGTCATTAACATGTTAGATATCCTGAGTCTGCATCCAGTTCTTTTCCAGGTTGTTCCAGAGTTTCCCCCTGAGCCTTTCCAGTCTTCAGTAAGTTTGTCTGACCATATTTCCATGTAGCAGACCTGCTTCTGGGATTTTCTGACTGTTTTTTCATTTACTGATATTTGCTCGTTCACTGGATGACTGTGTTGGACTTGTGGATTTGTACCTCTGCTGGATTTCTACTCAGATTCCTTGAATTTTGAACCAGATTTGTTAGTGACTCTGATTGTGTTTTTGTATTTGCTCTATAGCTTTGTGGAAAATGTATCTCCAGTTACTGCTTGTATCTTACCCAGGTCTGATTTTGGATTTGTATTTTCACAAACAACCTTAACACCTTAACACACAATATTTTCCACGTTTACAAACTTAATTATGTTTTTTAGATTTGATGTAACAAACCAAGATAAATGTGCACATCATGTAGAATAGGAAAGAAAACTATACGTTTTTTCAAACTTTTTGTCACTATTAAAAATATGAATTGTGGCGTGTATTTTTATTCAGTTCCCTGAACACAAATGCACCATCATGGTGTGGAGATGTTTTTTTTCAGCAGGGACAAGCAAGCTGGTCAATTTTGATGCTGTTGTCATGGTAACCATGGAACTGGCCACCATTTGCACCCTTTGATGCTGTTGACATGGTTACCATGGAAACCATGGTAACGGGCCACCATCTGCACTCTCTCATGCTGTTGCCATGGTAACCATTGTAACCATGGTAACGGGCCACCATCTGCACCCTCTGATGCTGTTGCCATGGTAACCATGTTGACCATGGAAACGTGCCACCATCTGCATCGTCTGATGCTGTTGCCATGGTAACCATGGTAATCATGGCAACGGGCGTCCATCTGCACCAACATTACAGTATCAGTAATGAAGTTAGTTTTGGAGAAGAGGATGTATCTCCATCTGATTGTTGATGGTTCCAAGATATGACTATGTTGTCGAGGATCAAACCTGATTGATATAATTTAGTGAGATTGTTGAAAAATCACAACCAGGACTTTGGGAAGGTGGGACAAATTTAGCTGTGATTGCAGGTTTTACATTGATATGGAAAGATTTCACGATATTAAAGATAAAAAATAAAATAAACATAATTGACCACAATTTCTTCTGGTTGTTCCATATGAGAAACACCACATTCAATCTGTCATCAGTTGTTGTCAATGAGAGAGGTTTTACACCAGGAAGTGGTTTATAAGAGTCCCAGAGTTGAAATCCATCTCATTTTACTGCTGTTCCTCATTTTCTCACTTTGCAGCGTGTTTGTGTCTGGTTGCTACGACAACAGTTTTACTATTTGTCACTTGTCACCTCACTGTTGTCCAACTCCAACCAGCCTTGCTTTAAAACAACTGCATGTCAGTATCGAGACATCACAGAAGGCCTTCAATCATATATAAACATGGGCAGTGACTTCTCCCAGCTTGACAACATTCCTTCAAACTAAAATCCAGATCCTTTCTAACAGTGTAGTTTGGATCAACTATCTGAAGATGGGTTGAGAATAGTTGAAGGCCGCCTGAAAATCAGTGTGTTCTTGTGACGTTGTGCTACATATTGTACACACAGAGTCTAAAATAAGAGGGTGTGAATGTGTGAATAGGAATTAAGTCACTTTGCAGAGCCTATAAACGGTTAAACTGAATAAATGAAATATATGAGTTGTCCCCACATGACAGATTATGAAACCCCTTTAAAGATGACGTGACTTTCCTCTCTCCATTTGTCTCACTGATACAGGATTGGGGCATGGTGTGACTGGTTTCTTCTTAGAAACAGGGGTGAGGGATGTTGTCTCCTCTTGGGATGATCTCACTGACATCTCAGAATAGTTACTTATTTCTGAAATGGACCTCAGCTCTGTCGGTGTGTGAGTATCTACAGAGCTGAGGGTGTTCACAGAACTGATGGACTGTGTTGGACTCCTGCATCCATCTCCCTGCTCAGCCTGCTTACACATAAATGCAGCCGCCTCACTATCATGGCGCAGTTTCATCCAGAAGAATTTGTCTTTTTCCATATTTTCAATACTCTTCCAGTGTGTGTCGATGTCCTGCACGTCCAAATGTCCTTTATCCAAAACAGGGTTGATTTTCCTCTCTTGCAAGGAGAATTTATTTCTTCTTACAGCAACTGGTGCTTGATGTAGATGACGGTTGGCATCATCAATTGTGAGCTTCTCTACAACAATGTTTTGTCTGGTTTCCTGTGGAGAATACAGTCTTGCTTCATTTTGCACCAATGCAGCCCTTTCACCCCTCTCTGCATGCAGGGTCCTGGACTCTCTGGTGAAACCATCAGGATTTGCTTTCTAGAAAGGCTTCCAGTTTGATTGCCAATGTTGAGATTACACTTGATCCCTTTCTGGAATTGACGATGGTTGCTCATTTCTAAATCGTGTCCTTAAAATACAACTTATACAAGTGGCATTAAATCTGCAAACTTCCTCTCAGTCTGTGTGTGTGTGACTGGTACAGATGCAGGCAACTTTTCTATGACATATGTAACATGCAACAGAAATGCTGTGATGTCATAAAGAGGAGAACATTCTACATTTGAACATTCTAAAATCTGGTAACATTCCATGTTTCCATGGGTTTCACATGCATAATGTCTTTCTATTTTTTTCAGCCTGTGTCTGATTTCAAGCTTTTATTTGTCAGACAACAGGACATTTATCCACTTCACCTCAGTTAACAGTAAAATGGCTCATTTCCTATTTATTAAACATGACTACGTTTTTTCAGCTGACCATTTATCAACATGTTAGTACCATCAAACTGAAAAAAAGAGTTCATCTTTTGAAAGTATAATGAAATATCTCAGTTTTGACATGTACGTAATGATTTATTAATTCATTTCCAATTAAATGAAGCATTTAAATGATTGACATTGTGATTTAATTTACATGTGCACAGCAGCCCAGCATACATACAAATGGAGTTGTAATCTAATGTAAAATATCTTATTTAAAGGGTTTGAAACGTTTCTTTTTTTTTTTTTTTTTTTTTTCCTGTTGTTTGCACATATATTAATGGTTTATACCAAATTGGTAGGACCCAAAAGATATATATATATATATATATATGCATTTTAATCTGTAATCAAGGGTTATTTTTTTGTTTTTTTTGTGTGTGTGTATGTGTGTACAGGTGTGTACAGATGTGAACCCTTCACCGGCCCTAATGACAGTCTAACTATTTTTTTATTGATCCCTAGGTAAGACGAGGAAAATGAAAAAGTAAAAATAAAAAAATAAGTAAATAAGTAACTAAATTCTGCCAAAGAGGGCTAAAATCACCGGGAGAGAAATTAGGAATACTCTTTTCGTCAAACTCATTTTGACAGGTGCCCTTTGACCCCTGACCCCAATTACTTTGAGCTGACGCAGCAATTCAATATAAACTTTATATAAACTTTATATAAATTTTATATAGATTTAATATAAACTTTATATAAACTTAATATAAACTTATATAAACTTTATATAAATTTCAATAAGAAAATGACTCTGTAAAACCACCGATCGCAGGATGAAGACTTGGATTGCCAGAGCGCGCTGAACTTAGTTCCGGTCATTGGAGGTTCTTCAGGCTCTGCAGACCCTAACGCTTCGTGCATTTTTGATGGCTTTGCCCTCGGTGGTACAGTGTCATTTTCTGCTTCTTCTTCTACTTCTTCCGAGTTGTCCTGAGCCAGCATCGTCAGTCTGAGCACGGACCAGTCGTTGGAAGTTAATGCAGCCGACATCAAAAAGCTTCCGGACGGATCCGCACCGTCTCTCTGGTACATCCATAGCTCCCCCTGCTGGTACACGAAGACGTAGCAGGAATGTCCGGATCGTCCGCCCTCGTCAAAAAACCACTCTCTTTAAAGTTCTCTTTTGGGGGGAGCTTGTAGACGGCAAAGATACTTTATCTGTTTCTTGGGAGTTTTGGACGCCTCTTTTTGCTGCTCAACAATCTTGGTGAGTGAAATAGGTGTTTTCCAAATGAGCGGCGAGTCCCGCCTGGATGCAGAAACCACCTGAGTAGCCGGAGACGCGTCCATGGTTTGTCTCTCGGTTTGTCAAAAAGAAAAATAGTCATTGTAAAGCTTCCTCAGATTTGCTAGACTCATGTCATGTTTTCCTATTAAATCTATATAAAGTTTATATTAAGTTTACATAAAGTTTATATTATGTTTATATTAAGTTTATGTTGAATTGCTGCATCAGCTCAAAGTAATTGGGGTCAGGGGTCAATGAGGACCTGTCAAAATGAGTTTGACTGCATTTTATGCATTTTAATCTGCAACCAAGGGATTTTTCAAATACATATTCATAAACATTGTAGTTTCTCAGGAAACGTAGCTCCTGAATCATTCATTCATAGATGATGTAGGAGACCGCTGACATTATTTAATGCCATCTCTTGCTGTCCTGCCTGTTTGCTGCTGTTGACTTCAGCAGATCCACAGGCAGACGGCTCTCGGGGCCGTGGATCCGGTTCTCCTCACTCCTGGACATATAATTGGGATTCTCCTGGATTAGTTCCTCGGTGACGTTATAAGTACTGGGTGAAGGAAAATTATAAATTATTAGCTTCAATCATATTACACCTCAGCAATGAGTAACATACTGAAGGGAAACGTTAGAGTATTAGGTTTTTGTTTTATTGCGAATGTCCTTAGGCTGTGAGAGTGTTGTTGGGGGAGTTGTAAAGTGAGGTCATGCAGAAGCAGGGGTCATCCACAGAGACGGGCAGCTGATCAGAAACATGCTGACCAGAGGACACAGGGGTTCGGACCACCTTTTGATCAGGGGGGCTGGTCACTAGTGAGATGAGCAGGACTCTGGTGTGCTGTGATAAATAGGGTGTAGCCATAAACAGAGGGTTTTAGCCTGAAGGAAACACGCTACAATCTGTTGTAAAAAGGGCAGGAAACAGACCTGCATTAACTCAGGATTGTATAAAAAGGGGGTGTACCCAAAAGTGTGCAGATCTCATCTGTATGCAGCCATTTGTCCCAGAGGTTCAAGTCCTCCAAACGCCTTGGAGGTGGTCGCCCCCGCTGTGTGCCTGACGAGGCCGCAGTAAACCCAAAGTGGTTTCTAGCAGACTGGGTTGCAGTCCCGGAGACTAGATCTTCAAAGGAAAACCAGGAATAAAGATGGGTCCGAGTGTCGCAGAATTCCGGTTTTCTCCGAACACGAGAAACTGTAACCGGAAAAGCGCTGAGTAGTACAAGTGTTGTATGAATGAGAGTGAATGTCTCCTGTTGGGTGAAACAGTTCTTGTCCTGGAGTGGATTTATTGTCTCTGAAACTTTCACGGTGTCGACGTACGAGACGTATCTGTGCGGGTTTGAGTGTATTTCATATAAACTGACTGGCTGTTAATGAAAGGAGAATTTGAGTGAGTAATGACTGAAGATGAAGGGTGTAATTAAAACAAGGAAACAAAGAGCAGCGTCATGGTTCAAGTCCATGGTTTAGTGGTGAGAGTCCGCTCTTACTAACGTTAACATGCACATGTTGTCTGAATGTATGAATGAGTGAACGAATGCCAGCGGTGAATGAATGAAGCAGTAAAGCAGTGGTCTGTTAAAGTAGGTTTTGTAAGAATAACTACTTTAGTAAAGTTAAAAATAACTATTCAAAGGAAGGAGATATGTAAATGATTTGTTGTTGTCATTGTTATTATTGTGATTATCATATTTTTGTATATGTATGTGTAACCCACAGCATCAGCAAGCCTCCTGCCGGACCCTCGACGCCATCCTTCTGCGTTGTGTTATTTTTTAGTTGGAGTGATGTCGTATAGTGGTGGGTGACGTGCAGAGAGCCACAGGACACAGGATGCTGGGTTCAGGGTTGTGATTGGACCACAGACTCCCTTTGTTTTATTGACTGACATCTACTTCAAATCTTCAACAGACTGCAGAGCTTCCGAACGGGTATCGTGCCACTCCTTCAGAACATGAAGCGGGAACTTCAGATAAACTTAATCATTGCCCATCATCAATATAAAACAAACACGTATAAATTATGAGGAAAACAATAAATTATTAAAACTACTAACTCTTAATACAAAATTATTATAACATTGCAGTACAAAAAAAACAGAATATAAATGCAAGATATCAAAAGCACATGCACTTAAATCAAGTCTGCCTGCATCGCGGACATGTGCGGGCCGCGCACCGATAATTGGCCAACGGCCAAGCCGCACCAGAACTTATAAACTTCACAAACAACCTGCTCACACTTCTTATTCAAACATGTATAAACGGTCCGTTTAATTAGTGACCAGTTATGGAGCAAGATCACCGTCTATGAGTGGTCTAAACAGAGACTAATGTCTAAACAGAATTTATAACCGCCGCCCGGGCTCTACAAAGCAGCTTACCTTCAGAACATGAAGCGGGAACTGAAGACAAATGGCGCTTACGCAGTAAAGCCGCACCCAAACTACGGTGTCCCATATGTCCAACCCATCCTGAGCGCAATGACTAAATGCTGCCCCCTTACGTCGCAGCATCCACCTATCCTATATATGTATTTATGTGCACAAATAAGTATGAGTATGTAGGTATTTCCATATATATATATATATGGGTTTCTATGTTGTCGGTGTGTGTGTACACGTGTGTGTGTGGGTGTGCGTGTACACGTGTGTGTGTGTGGGTGTGTGTGTCTGTGCACACGTGTGTGCGTGTGTGTGTGTGTACACGTGTGTGCGTGTGTGTGTGTGTGCATGTGTGTGTGTGTGTACGTACACATGTGGACGTGTGTGTGCGTGTGCATGGGAGTACACATGTGGATGTGTGTGAGTGTGTGTGTGTGTGTGTGTGTGTGTGTGTGTGTGTGTGTGTGTGTGTGTGTGTGTGTGTGTGTACACATGTGCGGATGTGCATATGTGGGTATGTATGTGAGTTTGTATGTATGCATGTATATAGATATATATAAGTATGCACTAGGTGTTTATATGTTAATGTGTATATGTAGATGCAGTTCTATATGTGTATTTATTGATGTATGGGTATATATATATATATATATATATATATATATATATATATATATATATATATATATATATATATATATATATATATATATATATATATGTGGACAGATACAGGATATATGTATATGCACATGAAATTAAAAAGCACAGGTGCACATGATTGTATCAGTGTATATTTATATGTATGAATAACTACTTACTGATGCACATGTATCTTACATACATAATGCTTCGAGGTTTACACACTGATCTTTGTTGTGTGTGGGTGTGTGTATGTGTGTGCGTGTGTGTGTGTGTGTGTGCATTGTGCATTGATGTATAAATTGAGTTTCTCTGTTTACAATGTATATGGATATGTACTAGATAACTGCATACATGTCCACATATGTATGTGTATGTATGTATGTATTATATATGACTCTTCAATACTGCCTCCATCCCCCCCCCAAACGCTCAAATGATCAGACATGTGACTGTAAATGGAAAGCTCCTTCCCCTTTTCTCTGTTTTCTTTTTTTTTATAGCACTTGATTGTCTTGTGTCCACCTTTTACTCTTAAACAACACATTATAAACTCCTTGACACATATTACAACACAGACACCAAACTGCACCACCACTGTCTCGTCTCTCTCTCCTCCTCTCTTTCTCTCCACTCTCCACACCCGGTGACTCTAGCCCTCCTCTGCAGAATATTTACACCCCTCTTTCTGACTCTCCCTTTACTCTTATCTTGTTTGATTTCTCCAGGGATCAATAAAAATATAGTTTGACTGTTATGAGGGCTGGTGAAGGTAGCACACTTGCACACACTCACCCACACACACAAAACACCCTTGGTTACCAGATTAAAATGCATATATACAACTCCGGTTATACCAACATGGTATCAACCATAAATATATGTGCAAACAAGGGGAGAAAAAAAAAAATGAGTTTGACGAAAAGTGTATTCCTATTCTCTCTTGCCTTCACCTGTCTGTATGGATGTCTGTTGGATATTTGCTGACATCCTGACCTGCAGTCCTCATCCCTGTGGATCACCAACTATCCAAATATCACCCAGATATACACAGAAGTCTTATCGGTCGACTGCTGATAGATAATTTTACTATTGTATCCTGTCTTGTACCTTTGACGGTGTCTCTATGTCTCTATTCTGTGATGGTTGTGGAGGCTCTGTGGTGTTTTTCCCCTCCCCTTCTGTGTGTTTCAGACCAGGTGGATGGCAGGGGCGTGGCCAGCCGTTTCGGACACCTGCACTCAATTCCCTCATCAGCCTCCACCTATTTACCAGGCCTTCTCACCACTTCTGGTTGCCAGAGGAATGCGTCTGCTTCCAACAGCCAAGCCAAGCCAAGCCAAGCCAAGCCAAGCCAAGCCAAGCCAAGCCAAGCCAAGCCAAGCCAAGCCAAGCCAAGCCAAGCCAAGCCAAGCCAAGCCAAGCCAAGCCAAGCCAAGCCAAGCCAAGCCAAGCCAAATCTGTCAAGCCAAGTCGAGTCAAGTCTGGTCAAGCTAAGCCAAGCCAAGTTAAGTCAAGCCAAACCAAGTCGAGTCAAGTCGAGTCAAGTCAGGTCAAGTCAAGTTTTCCACTGGGGATTCTACGTCTGCCAAGCCTTGTTCCTGCCTTGTTCTGCGTTCCATATTGGGAAATAAATCATTTCTACCTTCCTTGACGCTCTGCTCTGGGGTTCTGTTCATTCAACCATAACAGAATCCTCTGGCCACAATGAACCCCGCAGAGACGCAACACCTGACCCAAACTCGGTCCGAGACCGAGGGAATCGAGCAGGCTCTCCTGGGGCAGCAAGGCCCAGTTTTTTCATTTTGCGATAAACGCTTTAGCGAGAGGGTTGAGCGGGGCCCTTTTCCGGCCCGGCAAAAGCCCTCCGCGTCACCGCGACATCGGTTGGGAACCACCGATCCACCAACCGCTCGATCTCGGGAGGAGCCCAGGCAGCTAGGGGGTGACCGGATCACTAAGGAGGAACGTCAGCGCCGTCGGCACCAGTATCTCTGTTTCTATTGTGGCCAGGCTGGCCACCTACTGATCAACTGTCCCCTTCGGCCGAATAGGCCAGGCTTGCCCGCTCCGGGAGGGGCGCTAATGAGCCGAACTCCCGTCAACCCCTCCTCCAAGCCCCTCCAACTGGAGGGAACCATTTTTCTTAAGTCCGCCCAAATCCCTGTCCTCGCCCTGGTGGACTCCGGGGCGGATGACAACTTTATTGACTCTGGGCTGGTATCCAGTGCTAACATCCCGTCGGAGCCTCTTCCCGAGCCACGAGAAGTTTTCGCTCTCGACGGCAGAGTGCTCTCTCGTATCACCCACCGTACCGTGCCACTGTCTTTACAGGTTTCCGGCAACCACAAGGAGCTGCTGTCTCCGTACGTCATTTCTTCACCTTCCAACCCCCTCGTTCTGGGACTTCCCTGGCTCAGTCTCCACAACCCACACATAGACTGGTCTAGCCACTCGGTTGTGAATTGGAGCCTGTTCTGCCATAGCCATTGCCTACGTTCCGCTATTCCCACTCCCACAGTGGACACACCATACCCTCCCAAAGCAGTGGATTTAGCTTTAGTTCCGCCAGCATACCATGATCTCCAGGAGGTTTTTTCTAAGGACCGGGCCTCCTCATTGCCCCCTCATAGACCGTACGACTGCTCCATTGACCTAATCCCCGGTGCCCCATTGCCATCGAGTAAGCTTTTCAAGCTGTCAATACTGGAGAGGGAGGCTATGGAGACATATATTACGGAGAGTTTGGCTGCTGGACTTATTCGACCCTCCTCCTCTCCTGTGGGGGCCGGTTTCTTTTTGTCGAAAAGAAGGACAAGTCTCTGCACCCCTGCATTGATTTTAGGGGCCTAAACAGCATCACGGTCAGGAACAAGTATCCCCTGCCTCTCCTCGACTCAGCTTTCGGCTCCCTGAATCAAGCCACTATTTTTACCAAATTGGACCTCCGTAACGCCTATCACTTGGTGAGGATAAGGGAGGGGGACGAGTGGAAGACGGCTTTTAATACTCCCTTGGGACATTTCGAATACCTGATCATGCCATTTGGGCTCACCAATGCACCCGTGGTTTTTCAGGCACTAATCAATGACGTTTTACGAGACATGCTGGATAGATTTGTGTTTGTTTATTTAGATGACATTTTGATTTTCTCCCGCGACAACAGGGAGCACGTCCAGCATGTCCGTCTCGTTTTGCAGCGACTACTGGAAAATAGACTTTATGTTAAGGCGGAAAAGTGCGAGTTCCATGTGTCTTCCGTTAGTTTTTTAGGGTTTGTCGTGGGAGAGGGGCAGCTGAAGCCCGACCCGTCTAAGATCAAGGCAGTGGTAGATTGGCCGACACCCGCTACCAGGAAACAACTGCAGAGATTTTTGGGCTTCGCTAACTTCTACCGGAGGTTCATTCGGAACTACAGTAGAGTAGCCGCCCCCCTCACTGGACTCACCTCGGTACAGGTCCCGTTCTCCTGGTCGCCTGAAGCTGACGCGGCTTTTGGTAAGCTTAAGCAACTGTTCTGTTCTGCCCCGGTATTGTGTCACCCTGATCCGACAGCTCAATTTGTGGTAGAAACGGACGCCTCGGAGACAGGGGTGGGAGCCGTCCTGTCCCAGCGATCCGTTTCGGACCAAAAGCTGCACCCCTGCGCCTTTTTCTCTCGGCGTCTCACTCCGGCCGAGAGAAACTATGATGTGGGCAACCGGGAACTACTGGCGGTGTTCTTGGCGCTAAAGGAATGGAGGCACTGGCTGGAGGGTGCTTCCCAGCCGTTCCTGGTGTGGTCAGACCACAAGAACCTCTCCTACCTCCGTTCCGCTCGGAGACTCAACTCGCGTCAGGCCCGGTGGGCCTTATTTCTCGGTCGCTTCAATTTTACACTCACCTACCGCCCTGGATCCAAGAATGGGAAGCCCGATTCTCTGTCCCGTCAGTTCGACCTGACTACAGCTCCTGGGCCTGGGGAAGACACCATTTTGCCTTCCTCACGCATTGTAGGGGTCGCTGGCTGGGAGGTGCAGAGGGTCGTCCAGGAGGCTCAGAGAGACCTTCCCATTCCCCCTACATGTCCCGCGGGTCTCCTATTTGTGCCCCCGCCGGTCAGGCCCGCGGTGCTACAGTGGGGTCACAGTTCTACCCTGGCGTGCCATCCCGGGGTCCACCGCACGCTCTCCCTGCTGCAACAGCGCTTTTGGTGGCCATCTATCATAGCTGACACTCGGGAGTTTGTCGCTGCCTGCCCTGTTTGTGCGCGGAACAAGACGTCTCATCGGCCCCTGGCTGGTCTGCTTCAGCCTCTTCCTGTCCCACATCGTCCATGGTCACACATCGCCGCGGATTTCGTTACCGGACTTCCCCCGTCAGAGGGTAACACCACCGTCCTGACAGTGGTGGACCGTTTCTCTAAGTCCGTCCATTTCATCCCCCTACCTAAGCTGCCCACAGCTTGTGAGACTGCGGATCTCCTGGTGCAGCATGTTTTTCGGCTCCATGGACTGCCTCAGGACATTGTGTCTGACAGGGGTCCCCAGTTCACTTCCCGGGTCTGGGGGGCTTTTTGTAAGGCCATCGGGGCTACGGTTAGTCTGTCATCTGGTTACCACCCTCAGTCCAACGGCCAAACTGAGCGGGCTAACCAGGACCTGGAGTCCGCCATTCGTTGTGTCGCGGCTGACCACCCTGCTTCCTGGTCCACCCACCTGCCGTGGATTGAGTATGCACATAACACCTTGGTCTCTTCTGCCACGGGCATGTCTCCCTTCATGGTGGCTAACGGCTATCAGCCCCCCCTTTTTCCTACCCAGGAGGCGGCGGTGGCGGTGCCCTCCATCCAGATGCACCTGAAGAGGGCTCATCGAGTCTGGCGGGGGGTCAGGGCTGCGCTGGGGCGTACAGCAGGCCGCAACCGGAGATTGGCGGACCGCCGTCGGATTCCTGCCCCAGCCTACAAGCAACGGGTCTGTTTTGTATTTGTTCTTTTTTACGTGACTGAAAGATGGAAATGATACTTTGAAGGGTGTAAAGCTGCAGGATGAGCATGTAGGACAGTTAGATCATGTGGTTTATACTCTTTGGTGGCTCGCCCATCACTTCATCCAGTCGTCCACACCATCATCCGTTTTCTCCTCCTGCTTTCTAAAGGTCGGGGTGATGAGAGGGCTCCAGCCCGTCTCAGCTGTTATCAGGTGAGCGGCGTGGAGCACCTCGGTCCATCACAGGGCCGCACAAACCACCACAACCAGCCACCCCAGCTCCCACTCACTCCCACAGCTGATGAGGACGTTGATGTAGAGTTCCTTGACTGGAAAAACTTGGCTTGTTTTCACGGTTTTCGAGCATTTTTGTTGACAATCAGAGAATCTTGCTTAATGCAGCAGCCAAAATAAAAAAATCATCTTTAACAGGTACAACAACAAGCATTATACATTTTTAAACAGTTTGGCAACAAGAAGAAGCTTTTGAGACATTTGAGGGCAGTGAATGTCTGGACAGAGAAGGTGTACGGTTTAAGATGGAATTACAAGAAATCATGAGTGTTAAAGAGGAAAATCCAACATTAAACATGGAAGGTGACCTCATGTTTCTCCTGTCCAACATTTGCATTAAACTGAGCCTGGTCTCTCCTCGCCAGGCGCTCTTATAACATCACAACTGGATCGATACGAGCAAAATGTTTGACCTGCTGACCTGGGAAACAACATACAGTTTACAACAGACTTACTGACCTACGGGTGGGGTGGGGGGGTCACTGGTTTACATGGGACCTAAATGACTCCCAAGAATGACCGGTCCAACAACATCTTATGTCACATGTTTGGTTTTTCCTGGTCTTCCCAGAATGTGGACGTCTACTGTCCTCAATGTCCCAACAGCAGCTTTAATGGCTGAAACATCCCGCCAGTCTGTTGGGAATGAAGCATCATTGAAATGTTTTCAGGAGCAGAGAAAAAGAGTCCAGTTGTCTTGTTTTTCAGAGCGTTGGACAATAAACCGAATGGTCCTGTTTGACGGCGTCTGGGAGGCAGTTTAAGTTCCCAGAAGAAGCTCCTGCAGCCGCGGGGAGAAAGTCCCCGTCACAGTCATGATGGTTTCTGGGTAGTGATGGACGGGAGAAGAAGCAGAACATCTGATGTAAGGAGATGTTCGGAGTGCCGTTGAATGTTCTCTCAACACAGTTTTAATACATCGTCCAAATATCATGTTTAATTCACTGATTTGACTTTTGTTCATGTAATTCTTTATCTTTAGCTGCACCTTGTCATAAAGGTTAAGATAATCATACTGATAATAAAGAAGGAAATGTTGCTTTAATACTTATATTTATAAATCTAAATACCTTCACATTTCTACATCAAGTAAATTTCAAGCATACTTGTTCAACATTTTATTAATATAATGACATGTGAAGGATAAATCCACATTCAAAAGTGGTCACAGAAGCACTTTGAACAAGAAAACCTGTCTTCTATCATGATGTCCTATAATACATCATCTGTCCTCGTTTACTTCTTCCAAGTCATTTGTAACTGATGACTGAACCAGCAGCGTTGTGTTTTGAGTTGTCATTCAACTCTGGAAAGACAGCGCCACCTTCCAGCAGCACACTGCACTGGGAATACCGGGAATACTGGAGAGAGGAGTGAGTGGCTGCTTTTCTGTGGAAACCCACATTAAAACCCAGGTTACAAACCGGTGACAAAAGCACTTTCAGACAAAAAACACACCTGATAATGTTATGACATCATAAACGGCACATCGTCTCCTCATCACCTGCTTTCTAGTCAGATCGTCTCTGAGCTGTCCTCCGTGTCGGGATGTTTCATTCCAGTTATCCTTAAAGTGGGTGCAAACTTCTGCCGCTGTCCTGCAGATGAACTGACTGATGTCCAGCTCTCAAACAAATCAAACTGAATCTGAATCTTTCACAGTTTTGACACAGACGCTCAAGTTTTAGGATGCAGGAGTTTAGAAAAAGAAGTTACCAACAATACCTGGCATGTTGAGACCTGCAGTTATTGAGTTCAACAGTACAGACTAATTTCATCTTTAGATAACAAAGAAAAAACAAATGTGCAAAGTAAAACATGTTTTGGTGGTTAAGGTGCAGATGCCATGTGTCAGTATTAAAGTCACGTGTCTGAGAAAACACAAGTCCCACAAGTGGGTCTCGTATCCTGGTGAGAAGTGACCTCCACGTTCCCTCATCTGGTCCCTCTCACCACACGTGGACTGTAAGTGCTCGTGATGAGGAGCATCTCCATGTGTTGGTGTCAGCTGTGTGTGGAGCAACACCGACTTTGAAGCTCAACACTGTTTAAACTACCCACAAAGAGCTTTTAGATTCCATCAAGTGTCTGCATGTTGTTGCTCGAGTGGAAACAGAGACCCAGTAGTATTCCCACCAGGGAACCAGGATGTAATGTATCTCTGTTAATGCTCCAGCAGTGAATGCTCTGCAATTACGACTCGTCACAACTAAAAGCCTGAAGATCTGATCCAGTCTTTCCATTTCTGTTTCTGTCTCTCAACACCTCTGCTGCCCCAGGCTGCCTCTGAGAGATTAAAAAGCCTCCAGGTAGTAAAACTGGACCTGGCTAGTATCATGATGGAAACACACTCGAGCTGATTTGAGCAGAGTCGCCACTAAACACAAGTGTGACGTTAATAAAAATGGTCCAACGTGACTGAAGGGACCTTCTGGCAATGAGACTGAAGTGTGTGTTTCAGATGGTCCTCCACCCAGCTGCTGGGTTGGAGGTCCAGGTGGAGGACAAGTGCAGACTCACTGGGGTGGAGCTCCGCCAGGACGCCGCCAGCGTTCCTGCGGTCTACAGGGGAACTGTGTGGACCCCAAAGACCACTGCAGCTGTGATGCCGACCGCGATGTTTGGTCCTGTATCGACTCTCCTGTCACTGGTTGTCATGGAGATCACATGTCCATGTGCTGTGTGAGCTGTCTTTTTGTACCTTTTCTCTGGAATTCTGTCTCTCCTGAAATTCTGCTTATTCCATTTTTCTTCTTCCTCTCCATCCTTTTCCTGCTGTCCAGGACTCATGACTCTGGTCTGTTGACCCATAAGGAGTCCCTCCCTGTCAGATCTCTGGTCCTGGGTGACGTCCCAGGTCTTCCTCAGGAAGCGTCTACAAGGTGGGACCTCTTCGTTGCCATGGAGACCGTAAGTCCAGTCACCAGGAATATGATATCAAACATTTCCTGTCAGTGTTGTTATTGAATTTAGTGAATTTTGTTGCTTCTCCAACTCTGTTTGAAACTTTGCATTTTGTAGAAAATATCTGGAACGCTTATTTTTCCACAAGGAAACATCACATCTCCACTTTCCCACATTGAACAAGGAGCTGAGCGCAGATGTTTGATTCCTGTTTAAGACCACTTCCTCTTCCGGTGTCTTCCTGGAACATTTGTGCATCAGAGACTTTATTCAGAGAAAGTCTGATGAAATGAAGTGATTTAAAGTCTGTAAATGTTCTTTGGGAACCTCGACACCCGTGACGATGCCAAGCTTTTGCAGCTGAGTTAGAATAAACAGGTACAGATTAACAGACATTTTACTGCAAACACATGTTTTCTTCTGACTTGAAAGATGCTTCTGTTTACTACATGAAAAGTGTCTGTGAAGGTTCCTGCAACAGTCAACATTAGTTCTTGTCAACAAAACTCCCTCCAACAATGATCTTTACAAATGAGGGTTGTTGTTTGATGTCAACTTTCACATGTTTACTAGAAGGTGGGATTTGGAAGTTAATTCATTTGTGGTCGTAGGTTTCCATCTAGTGGCCATCTTATGTTACTGCAGCTTAATTCAACTGGACTATTTACACGTTGTATTGTGTAGGTTGTACACAGGAACTAATATATGTCTTTATTCTTTCAATTAATGAATATTTAATTTTAAATAATAAATAAATAATACCTTCTGCATCCATGTCTCCACAGTTTTTTCTGCTGTCTTGGTGGGTTTCCTTCTGAAAGATCTTGTTGAAAATGATGAAAAAAAAACTAACCAGTCAGGAAGTGTCATTATTATAAGGAGTTAATAAATGTTTTTTATAACCCTAGAACAACCCACATAGTAAATTAAATAAAATACCATCCATACATCCAATTAATTTAATTAATTTAAATTAAACTTAATCTTAACTAATGTTATTGATATTAGATTATGAAATTCAAACAGGTACTATATTATGGAGCAGTGTTTTGAAAATGTGTTTCAGTTTATTCATGAAAGTTTCATCTGAGGAACACCATCATAATCCTGAGTTAAACAAAAATATACATAATTTAAACAACAGCATATTCACCTAGGTTCAATGAATAAATTGATGGACAACTTGTTCATTTAGAAAAGTGTAACTGAGAAAGTCAGATGCAGAAAATAAATCTAATAAACCCTAACCCTAACTTGTAGAGGATTTAAAGTGAAGCAGGAGGAAGATCAGTGTCGTATTTCAGAGAAAAAGGTTCATTTTATTTGAACAAAGTGTTGATAATAAACAGTTATGAACAGTGTCACAATTAAAAATACAAACCTGCCTCTAACTTGGATTAACTGTCGAACACAGAACGTCTATTAAAATAATAACAAAAATCTTCAAATGACTTCAGCATTAAACTACTGCGGCATGGCAAATGTCATAAACTAAAACCTTCAAGTCGTAATGATAAAAGCAGTTTTCAGGAGTGTTTTTCCTCAGAAAGGAAACCCATCCTGAACAGGCCGGTTAGCTCAGAAGGTCAGAGCGTGGTGCTAATAACACCAAGGTCATGGGTTCAACCCCCATACTGGCCAAACTGCTTCAACTCTGCAGTTATCAGAATGTTTTGGACCTTTCAGGTGATTTCACCCTGATTGAGACACAAACTGTGATGACTCCAGTTGTGTCTCCGGTTTCCCTCCACACTTCAACATCTGAGCAGCAGACACATTTTCTCTGCTGTTGTTAAAAGGACTAAAAATCCTGTTTGTACCATCAGGACAAACTTCAACTTCAGCATTAAACTGCTATGACAGAAAGAGGATAATCAGGAGCTGAAAGTCGACCTGCCTCACAGCAGAAGTTGTCTGAAACATCCAAACAAGGTTATGGAGAGATTAGATGACAAACATTTATCTGTTCCTGAAAGTTTTTCATCTAGTTGGAAAAAGACCAACTTCAACTTTATATTTAATGTTCCTGGCAGAAGTGAAAGTTGTAAAAATAAGTCTTTGTATTGATTGATGTCAGAAGAGGATTGATCCTGGTTCTTGTGACAATCTGCAGCCCAACATGAGCCTCCACCACCTCCATCCACCTTATAATAGTTGTAGATCATGTTTTGGATTTGTAATATGACATTTGTGACAGAGCAACTTCATTAGACAAACAAACGTGTTTTAACCCAGATCATAAACACATGTTTTATACAAGGAAGACTGATACATGTGTTTGAATGATTTGTTTATATAAATGTATTTATTTTAACATCAGCAGCAGATACTCCAACTCCTGTTTTCAGCTAGATTAACTGCTGATGCATATGCATAATGTTTAGAAAATTGTGTAAACTTGTGTTTGTATTATCTATGTTGCTACGGTCACCGTCAGGTTACAAGCGGATCTCAGGGACGCCCCTGGGTGAAGCAGGCTACGATGTCCCCAAATAAATGGGATCCTTGTTTTAGATAAGTTGTTTGTTTATATGTGTAATGTTCAGAATATTGTGTGAACCTGTCCTATCTGTTGCTATGGTAACCATTAGATACGCAGACCTCAGGGGCGCCCCTGGGTGAAGCAGGTTACGACGTCTCCCGATAAATGTGATTCTTGTTTTTCCTACAACTTTGTGTGAATCTCACTCTGCAGAGCATTCGCTTTGTGACCAAACAGGATTTTCTACTTTTTTACTTGTTCTGGGACAAAATATAGTTTTATAATTACACTCTGCACCATTTTTTCATTTTACATTATTTTTTATTTTTTATTCTGATACTGGGAAGAAGCTCAGATGGATCACGTTTTTACATTAATATTGTTTTACATGAATGGATGCAGAAATATGTCACAGATTGATGTAATTGAGGACTATTGTCATTATTAGTATAATCCAGTGTATAATCTTTCACATAAACATTTCTATTTTGCCTTCATTTTAGTTGTTAATGTTTTTGACCGTGATGCTGAACTCCTTCAAAATAAAAGTCTTATTAATCCTGCATCAGTCTTGTGAATGTTTCTGAGTGAATTTCACTAGTTCTTGGGTCCAGGTTGAGTTTAAGTACAGATGAAGCTACAATCAAGTGATAAAGTATTTTCAAAATGATTTGGTGACGTTTATGGATGAGTGGTTAAGAACCTAGAAACCTGTGAGGGATTTCAATTCAATTCAATTCAATTCAATTCAATTTTATTTATATAGCGTCTATTACAACACAAGTTGTCTCTAGGCGCTTTCCAGAGACCCAGAACATGACCCCCGAGCAATTATTACATAAACAGCGGCAGGTAAAAACTCCCCTAGTGGAAGAAAAACCTTAAGCCAAACAGTGGCAAGGAAAAACTCCCCTTTAAGAGGGAAGAAACCTTGAGCAGGACCTGGCTCATGAGGGGGGACCCTCCTGCCGAAGGCCAGCCGGGTAGAGCAAGAAATAAGAAAGAATAGAGACATAGAGACACCGTCAAAGGTACAAGATAGGATACATTAGTAACTGTCCTTGGTAGTCCAATTAGACTTCTCTGAATATGGGTGATATATAGATAGACGGTGATAGAAGGGGATGAGGACTGCAGGTCGGGGTGTCAGCAAGCATCCAAAAGACATCCACACAGACAGGTGAAGGCAGACACTGGGATGGTCAGAGGTGGAACTGCAGGTCAGCAAGCAGCTCCCGAGGCTCTGGTCCGCAGGACATGCAAAGAAGAGGAAAAGAAGGGCCAGACAAGCACAACAAACTACAAGAACAATGGACCACAATTAAGTTTATGGGATATTGTTAATAAATGAGGGTTGAGGTGAAGAAGAGACAGAGACGGCAAAGAGAAACAGAGAAGGTGAAAGGCACCACTCAGTGGATCATGTTGGTGCCCCCCTGCAGCATAGGCCTATAACAGCATATCTACACCGAAGCTATGTTTAAGATGAGCTGCTCTAATCTGGTCCTGTAACTGCAGCTTTGACTACTGGCCCTGACACATTAAGATACTAAATGTACACTAACTATATGCTTTATTAAACAGAAATGTTTTAAGTTTAGTTTTAAAGGTGGAGGTGGTATCAGCCTCCTTAACCCAAACTGGAAGTTGGTTCCAGAGTGATGGTGCCTGATAACAGAAAGCCCGTCCTCCAAATCTACATTTCGATACTCTAGGAACTACGAGTAAACCTGCACCCTGAGAACGGAGAGCTCTATTAGGAACGTACGGTTCTATAAGGTCTTGCAAATATCGCGGCGCTAGGCCATTTTGGACTTTATATGCCAGTAATAAAATTTTGAATTGGATTCTAAATTTTACAGGGAGCCAATGGAGGGAAGCTAAAACTGGAGAGACGTGGTCTCTCTTGTTGATTCCTGTCAGCACTCGCGCTGCTGCATTTTGGATCAGCTGGAGGCTTTTAAGAGAATTACTTGGACATCCAGCCAACAACACGTTACAGTAATCTAGTCTAGAAGATACGAACGCATGAATTAGTTTTTCGGCATCACTCTGCGAGAGGATGCTCCTGATCTTTGCGATATTACGGAGGTGGAAAAACGCAGTTTTACAAACCTGATTAATATGCTGTTTAAATGACAAATCCTGATCGAATATAACGCCAAGGTTTCGCACAGTTTTACTGGAGGCCATCGCAAGACCATCTAATCCCTTCCTAAGCTGTTTGGGACCACAAACAACAACTTCTGTTTTATCAGAATTTAGTAGCAAAAAATTTCTGGACATCCAGTCCTTGATGTCCTTAAGACACATCTGAAGTTTGTCTAATGGTTCTGTTTCATCTGGCTTCATAGACAGATACAGCTGCGTATCATCAGCATAACAATGAAAATTAATGCCGTGGTTCCGGATAATACTTCCCAAGGGCTGCATGTATAAACTGAACAGGATTGGCCCTAGCACTGAACCCTGCGGGACACCATAGCAGACCCTCGTCTGTACGGAAGAAACCTCATGAACATGAACAAACTGGAATCTATCAGACAGATATGATTTAAACCAATCTAGAGCTGTCCCTTTAATCCCAACAACATACTCTAGCCTCTGCAGTAAAATGCTGTGATCTATAGTATCAAAAGCAGCGCTGAGGTCCAGCAGAACCAGTATGGACACTAACCCATTATCTGAGGCCATAAGAAGGTCATTCGAGACTCGAACCAGTGCTGTTTCTGTGCTATGATGCATTCTGAACCCTGACTGAAAAATTTCAAATAGATCATTTCTATACAAATGCTCACACAGCTGGCTTGCAACTACCCTTTCCAGAATTTTAGAGATAAATGGAAGGTTGGAAATTGGTCTATAGTTAGCTAAAATGTCTGGGTCAAGAGAGGGTTTTTTAAGTAATGGTTTGATTACTGCGACTTTAAAAGCCTGTGGTACATATCCTAAGACTAGGGACAAGTTGATCTGTTTCAGTACCGTCGGTCCAATCAGGTTTCCTACGCAGGTTGGAGTTCGTTCGTTCGTTACTGTTCGTTCATCCTCAAAACTCTGACAAACATGCTGGAGATCAGAGCTTCTGAACCACCTCAAAACCACTGATCAAAACTCAACAGTTAGTTTACTGCAGTTGTGTCATGTTTAGTATTTGTCACCAAACATGCATCAATATTGGCAACATCAACCTACATTCAGTTAATTTCCTGAAGAAACAGTTATGTCAACAGGTGTTTGTGGTGGTCGTGGTGTAGCGGTGAGCAGAGCTGCCTTTCAAGCAGGTCGGAGTTAAATTCCTGACGATCACAAGTCTGGAAAGATGAAAACATGACAAGTGAACAAGCATGACTGGGAGACAAGGCGAAGCGTACTCTTATATCTCATATAAAACAAGGAGTCGACCAAAGTGCTCTTCAATTGGACAGAAACGACAATGTTAAACAAAGAACAATAAACCTGATAAATAAATATAAGGTCTGTCTGCTTATCCCGACGCATAGTAGTCGAAAGGCAGGGGGGGGGGACCCTGGACCCTGGACAGGTCGCCAGTCCATCGCAGGGCCACATACAGAGACAGACAACCAATCACGCTCACGTTCACAACTGTGAGTCAACGGGGTTTTTGGAACGTTCAGAAGTTCTCGTGGAGGTTCTGTGGCTTAGTTGGTCAAAGCACCTGTCTCGTAAACAGGAGATCCTGGGTTCAAATCCCAGCAGAACCTCAGAACCAAACTGTCTTTGGGGAACATAAAGAAATGAAATGTGAACTTCAGGCACTTTGTTATAACACAATACTTTGTCAAACATGGTACCCAGTGTTTGTATTTAACTTTAAATAAAATTATTATCAAATGTAAAATAATGAATTTGGCTCCAACACCTGCTTTAATACTGGTGACATCTCACTGACTCCTGTTAGGACACTTTCAACATTTTATTAGTTATATTTCTATGCAGTTAATTATTTTCAGGAACAAAACAATTTTACTCTGTTGTGTTTCATCTTTTCCCAAATGTCCTCAGACCAGCCGCCTGTTCCTGTTCCCGTTCCTCTGCCTAGGCACATCCTGAAGCTGGGGGAACTGGAGGATGCAGATATGGTCCACCGGTTCACCACAGATCCCAACAGCCTGCTGCATCCCACTTCCAGGATTCATGTATCCTGCTACATGAAGCAGTTGTAAAAGCTGCTGAACAGCAGCTCATCCTGGAACAACAGCTCATCCTGGAACAGCAGCTCATCCTGGAACAGCAGCCAAGAAAAGCTTGTGTAACTCATCAGATGTGAGATTCTCTCACAGGAGGCAGTGGCACAGCTGGTGTTTCCATGGTTACCTTGGAGCCTGCTGTTGTTGACCTGCTACACCTGCTACACCTGCCCTGACCACACCTCTGACACAAAACTATATTGTCAAGTATAAAAACATGTTTTACAGTTCTGATATTTTTCAAAGATGTGTCATTTTAAATGGGTCCTACTCATATTTGACACATTTCATAATGTTGTTGCTGAGATTCAAAAACTAACTCTCTAGTAAAATGAATTATAATAAATAAAATATATATATTTTTCCTTCAGTCAGACAGCTGTTTCTGCTGTGACCCTTTTCCTGAAACCCAGGATTTAACCAGGGACCTTTAGATCTTCAGTCTAACGTTCTCCCAGCTGAGATATTTCAGCACAGATGCTGATCAAAACTCTCCTCTAAACAGTAAACAACCAACAAGTTTCATTGTTGCCAGGAGGCTGCAGGGTTGAAGATCCACTTGGACCCGACCAGCTCCACTTCTGAATGAACTCCACGTGACCCTTGAAGACAGTTTTTACCTCCGTTTCATACATATGTGATGTAAAGATACAACATATTCAACACTATATAAGAGGTTTTTGAAGCTGCAGTCGTTTCTTACGTCCAAACCAGCCTGAACGTCAGTTGTGAATAACTGTAACGGACAAATAACCAATGAAATTGAAGATTTATTCTAAGGCAAACATCTAATTATCTATTCATTTTGATTTGAATCCCAGCAAGAACACAATGAAGTGTGTAAAATATGAGAGGGAAGATTTAAAATGACTGATCTTAAAAGAAAATATTTATATAAAACTATATAAAAACTGCCAAAGTATATTTTTATAGTTGCTTGTGATTGTTTTCAGTTGCAGAAATGTTGTTTTTTTATTTACAGGGTAATACTTTATTGTAATGATTGTAAACTTGTTGAGGATTTAAAGTGAAGCAGGAAGAAGAGCAGTGTCGTATTTCAGAGAAAAATGTTGATTGTTTTATGATATTCAACGTTTTCTCCTCCAACCATCATCACTCACAAGGAGTCTTGAACAGTTTGATTTAGATGTAAACACAGACGCTGGGAACCATGTTTGACAAAGAACTGAGTTACAACAAACGGCCTGAAGTTGGGTTTACACATGTCATGTTTTATTTGTTTCTGTCCCCCCAAGACCGTTAAGTTTAGAGGTTCTGCTGGGATTTGAACCCAGGATCTCCTGTTTACCAGACAGGTGCTTTGACCAACTTTGACCAAAAACCCCGTTGACACAACGTGTTGGTTCTCCCTCTGAAGCAGCTTTGTTCCACCTCGCTGTGATGTTTAGACACCAACCTGTTCACGTCTGTGTACAGAGCAGAATGGATCAGCATCCATCAACTTAACCTCTCAGTTACCTCGTTTCCATGGTGATTTCTCCAACCAGAAACAACTGGGGCCTCACGTACTAACGGTGCAAACACACAAAAAAGTGGTGGAACCATGTTCCACTCACGTCAGGATGTACGAACATCACCTGTGAGTGGATTTGTGCCGACCGCCACACAAACTCATCATTTGACAGTTTCTATCTACAAAGTAGTGAAACTCCCTTTTATGCACCAAAACATGTTCCACTAAACTTCCAAGAGAATTTAAAATGATTTTTTCACACTTTTGAGCTCTAATGATTGACACCTGAATGATGAAACAAAATCACATGAAACCTAAATGTCCCACAAACATTATTTCTTCAAATACTGTAACAACCTAAATCCAAAGTAAACTGATAGGTTTCCTGTGTTTATGTGACGTGAAAATGTCAACACACATCAGTGAGTGATGGGTTGTGAGGCGCACGGACGTCCGTCACACACATGGTCTGTTTCAGGTTCAGATCCACCGGATTGTTTACGTCAACATAAAACATTTCCTTTACCCATAATTTAAACCCAACGTCATGCCATAACTTGTTTCTTTTTAATTTGCACTTTGTGTTTAAAATGTATTTATTGTGTAGCACCGAGGGTTTGAGAGTAATGTAATTTCGATTCTCTGTATGTATCTCACATGTAGTAGAATTGACAATAAACTTGACTTTGACTTTGACTAATGATCCGGTCGCAGATCCTGAGGGGCAATTTACAATTGTTAATATTACAATAGACAACAATCCAGTATTTATGGACCAAACAAAGACGATTCATCTTTCATTTCATTTTTCATAGCTATTTCAAATCTTTCTGACTCAATTTCTACAATATCTTCAGATCAAATCTTCTGTTCAGGCAAAAAAATATAAAACACCCAAACTCAACCTTCCACCTCTGACTTAAGAATTAACTCAAATTTCTAGTCAACGTAAAATTTTATCCAAAATGTATAAGTTAATTGCGGTAAACAACCCAATGGTATCTGTTCCATCAACTAAATGACGGGTAGATCAGGAAGTAAAGAGAGAAGAGAGACACAGACACAACGTCAAAGGTCGAAGAGACGAGATACATCAGTATAATTATCCCTCAGCAGCAGAACTAAGACCTCCATGTTCAGATGACTGATACCTGGTTAGTTGGTGGACGACAGACGACTATATAAACAGGTGTAGACAGCAGATTATTCCAGGAGAATCATTTCCAGTCAAAACGTCAGTGGATCTCAAAAGTCTGTGAACATCACCAGGAAGAGGAAGCGCACAGATGTGGACTGTCCATCCCAACCTCCTGCTGAGGGTCTTCATTTAGTTTCCTCCACTCCTGAGTTCTCCAGCGCTGACACTTCCATCTTGAAGCCCCCTGCCAGCATCCAACCAGACCTCCCGGCAGCCTCACCTGTGGCCCTCAGCCCCCAGCCCTCCACTGCTCCACCGCAGGATGACGACTCCCTCCAAATCCACAACCAGTCGGTGGACGACTATCAGAAACTCTACCATGAAGTGGCTGACGGCATGTTGAGGTGTGTAAAAAATACCAGCGCATTTTCAGTCATCATATGGAAAAAGATCCAGGTGCATTTTAATCTTGTATGATTTGGATGTTTCTTTTGTTCCTCACAGATACAAAAGTGGTCGAGTCCGTCCTCACACCCTGGAATTTGTCTGTTGCTGGTAGTATTTTAATCTTGATATGATCATATTTTGATTTCTCAGTTCAACATTTTTGTGATTGATATTAATTTAAAATAGTTTTTTTTTCTAATTTCATTTTTCTCCTTTTTTGATGATTGTAATGATGATGAATCTGACAAACAGAAGTTCACCGTAGTAGCTGGAGAAACCCTGTACAACACCTGGAGAACATGCAAACACACGTACAAAGACTCTTGTCAAGACTCCAAGCAGCAACAACGCTACAAAACCAAGACACCAGCTGCACAAGACGCCTCGGTAAACTACTAACAAAGGTCACATGACCTTAAATCTAACAGCTGCCTGCTTGTCGGTGCAGTTTTGGTTGAACAACTACTTGCCTGTCACATCCAAAAAGTTTTACTATCAAGCTTATTCTTAACTGCCTCAGGACTTATTTCTCATTTCACTAAGTGTCGTTAGGCAGGAAAGAAATACTTTGATCCGTGGACTTTGATCAGAACACTCACATTCTCATGGAGGCAGAAGTAGGCCGGCCAAGAGGATCACGTCTCCTGAAAGTCCACTTTTACAGGGAAGTTGCTCGTCTGGAGGCCACTGAACGCTGCAGTCTTCATTTTTCAGTTCCTTGTTCAGGAGCTGCTTGGTCAGATGGAAATTCCTTTCCCATCAAGAGCAGTTTTATATCAAAATAAATGCAATGGTTCCTTCTTTAAGCTGGAACTGCATTTTCACTCTTGTAAACCCTTCCAAGAGAACCTCCGATCATAAACTGTGGTGGCTTTAATTTCTTAAGTCACACCTGAATGTGGTTTTAAGTCTCACCTGACTGCTGCACCTGAACCATCTGTTAACTGCACTTCCAGTTCAGTTTTCCATGTTTACTCTGGGTTGATTGTTTTCCTCTGTTGTAAATCACTTTGGATCAAAGTGTCTGCTAAATGTAATGACATTATAGCACAGGCTGCAACAGAGCTTCGTCAAAATTAACCGCTGATTTAAGCCTGTAACAAACTGAGTCTGTCTAATATTTGTATATTTTGTAGTCAAGTTCTGGTCCAACATAAGTGGAAGTTGAACAAACGAGGATAGACGTCGTGAGTTGGTGCAACACAACTGAAATGACCCGGAAAGCCAAACCACTTAAGCCAGTTGACCTGTGATGGTCACAGGTTGATGACCCACGAGCACCACTTGGCAGGTCCAAGTCATTTTCAGCCCGTCTTGCTCTACATCAAAGTTATGTGAAATTGGTCTTTGACATGAATATACACAAAGTCTTTAATTCTGTGATAAACCTCGCCCTGTTCAGTGGGCCAATGATGCAACATTGGAGAAAACATTCCAGACTACATTAAAAATCTTTATTGGCCCTAGCAGACTATGATCCTGTATGCAACCTGGAAGAGACATTTTCTCAAGTCCTGATAATGAATATCCCATCATCTTGCAGGCCTCTAGGAAGCAGCTTTGAAGACCTTTTTCTGCTGCACTGAACCGTGGTCGTCAGCAGCGTGCTCGGTCAAGTAGTGGACGGCCTGAGAGTAGTCCTTGCCCTTCTCATGGTGCTGGCTGAAGGTGGTGTAGGTGCCAGGAGGGTACAGGCCATACAGGAGCCTGTAGTCAAAGTCCGGATAGGGGTGACCCCAGAAACCACCCACACCAAACTGAGGAACCACCACACTTGCAGATCCCCGTCCTGGGCCCAGTCGCTCAGCCGGGTAGCCAAATTCTTCCGTCTGCTGCTGGTAGTTGCCAAGTTCAGCTTCTTTCACAACACTGGAAGCCTCGCCAGACTGGAGGTGAGGTCCACGTGCTGGTAGAAGAGGTGAGGGGAGATGGTCAGTGGCATCCATGGTCTGGGCATGACCTGGTGCTTCAGTGAAACTTTTGGGAGGAACAGCCCACTGGGTTTCTGGGGAGGAGAAAAAGTCAGGATATGCTACGCAAACCACAAGACGACTACTGGTACCACACATCTACAGACTTGTTACCTGGTAGACCAGAATGACCAGCACCAGCATGTCCTGAACCAACAGCTCCAGCCTGGAGGGGCACAACTGATCCAGATCCAACAGCTCCAGCCTGGAGGGGCACAACTGATCCAGATCCAACAGCTCCAGCCTGGAGGGGCACAACTGATCCAGATCCAACAGCTCCAGCCTGGAGGGGCACAACTGATCCAGATGTCGTGGAAAAAATAGTCGGTGGAAGAAAGAGTAAAAGTCGACTGTCTTCGTACACTCATTTATTTGAATCAACCGAAAATAAAGAGTGGAGGGATCTGCAGAATCCTCCCGCTCATTCAAGGGAGGCGTCTTTTATACAGAAATCATGAATAAAAGTCATATACATTAAAGAAGGCGTTCGCGCTTTACAGTGTGGGCGCGCTCACTTCATGACGAAAAGGGGGGTTTGACTGGGGAGCGGGTGCGCGCTCATTTCATGACGGAATGATTGCTCCGCGTCTGGAGTGCGCACAGTTCATAACAATAGGCTTTTGTTCCGTGTCCGGAGCGCACTCATTCATGACAAAAGACTTTGCTTCGTGTCCGGAGCGCGCACAAAAGGGATGTTCCACGTCTGGGCGTACCTGTTTACGTGACAAAGAGATATGCATTTTACAATAGACGTGTTTTCTGGCCGGCAGTCCTTGTGGCGACGTTCTTTTGTTCACGTCGCCAATAGTACGGGGAAGGTGTCACTTATCAGGCTGGAGTCGGGATGTGAGGTGGTGTGTGGGGAGGGGGGGAGCGTCTGCAAGCTGCATTCAGGGAATTATAAAGAAAGTGAGGAATGTAATATAAAAATTCCACTACACTTCCCTCCTCTTGATCCTGTATGGATCACCATAAGTGATAAAATAGCCATCTTCGGAAGACATCAGGAAAATCACACCCTTCAGGGTTTAAGATAAGCCATCATACAGGAAGTTGGTTGGTCAATTATCTAATCAATGGTGTCCGTATCTGAGCTTTGTAAGGAGGCAAGGTTAGAGTGGTTGCTTTCAGAGACAGTATCGGAAAAGGGGGCTTCTGTGTCAAGTAGTGGCAGAGGATTATACAAGAGTTCAGGGGCACGCTGACCAATAGCAGTATTAATCAATTTGACTACAAGAGCTCTTAGACACGGGATGCAGCAACACCCGCAGAGTGTTAAGATGGCAGCGAAGACGGCAACAGACATAAGGGCAGATGCGATCAAATTCTTATACTGGCCAAAAACCGTCAACCATGAGTCCCACATTGAAGTATTAACGCCTGAGTGTTTCTTCATCTTGTTGCTAAGGGTGCGGAGGCCTTCGACAGCTCTAGTTAGCTTGCCCATTGGGGCTGTGTTATTGGGCAGGAAGACACAGCAATCCGATGAGAATAGAGAGCATACACCTCCTTTTTCAGCCAGGAGCATGTCTACAGCTATTCTGTTTTGAAATGTCATCATTGATGTTGCACTAAGCTGCTCATGAACTGCAAGGAATCCGTCACGGGAGTAATTGGCCAAACGTTGAACGTTGTAGTGAATGTAATTAATCCTGTCAACATTTTTGTTAATGGTGCACCACCAACAAAGAGAAGATTCAAAACCGGCAGAGATCTGATTTACTAGTTTATATTGGTCAGGGACTCCTCGGGGGATTCCTATGGCATCAATATAAGTCGGATTTGGAGGGTGGTTAAGGGAGCGTTTGCTGCGAACATGTATGTCAGAAAGGCCAGATTCAGTAAGAACGAGGGTAGGCATGATTAAGGTGACAGGAGCGCAAATACCAGTCCAATTGTGAGGGAGGGTACGAGTTCCGCACCACCACCACAGGTCGGCGCGTGCCACATTAAATTGGGTAGTTGGGGAAGTTATGGAGGAACAGAAGGAAGTGTTCATGTAACCGACGACCACTCTGCCGGAGCGAGACGTGAAGCAGGAAAAGTTACCGATGGCTACTTCAGCATTGAAGAATGGGGGTGAAGCATAACGGGATGTGACAGAGAAAGGAGTATCCCAGGCAGAGCAGAGAGGCTCGGGGTTAGAGTTGGAGAGTATAGAAGCGAGGCAGGTGGCGTTTAGCTCAACTGGAGGGGGGACGACACGGAGAAGTGGTCGGGGTCCTAGACATACAACACAATCAGTTTTGACTGAGAGGCCAATTTGTTCAGCCAGCAACAACCAGTTGTTAGTTTCGCCAGAGATACCAGATGCCATTTCAAAATAGTTGTCTGCTGTAGGGTCATTTACTACTGTTACACCAACCGTGGATGCTCTGGCGGAAAGGACGGTGGAATTGGTGATTTTAGCAGATTCTTCACATAGAATTATCAGTCCATATCGGTCTATGCTAGAAGAATATGTCCATATCAGAAACATCCAGCATGGGTTTTCGGATGTATATTTAGGGTGGTGAAACTCTCGGGGGAGGAGAGATTTGGTAGTGAGATTAACCTGAAGGATTATATCGGAATCAGATGATATCAAAGAGAGTAAGGATCTCTGGTGTTGTGCGTAGGGATTAGTTGTCCAAGATGACCAGTCGTATCCTGGAGGGTCAGCGACCAGAGTACTCCAGGATGTGTCCTTTGGGTTGTTGGTCATATGTACTTGATAGGGGGGAGTGATTTGCCTTTACTTTTCAGAGACTTGCGGGGGATTACTATCGTAGTCACAGCACCCGTGGGTATGCACACCTGAGGGATGGAGTTATGGCTTCTCTCTGGTGCGCATACACTAAGTCCAGAAGGAGTGGCTGTCAGAGATTTTTTGTGGCGTGCAACCGGAGTAGTGGCATCAGAGAGGGCTGTAGGGTTGGATGAATGTTTGGATCGGTCGTTTTCTAGGAGCCAGAGAATCGGGACGCCGATGAGGATGGCTGTGAGGATGAGGCCTCTGGTGGCATTTCCCAGAGACCATTTCGAGTCTCGTTTAGGGTGCCATAGGTGTGGTTGCTTCATGTCAGGGGCTGGCGGTGGAACTTGGCACGTTACTGTTGCAGAGGGACACTGTTTCATTCCGCACTGATCTTGCTAGTGAGCGACGACCTTACGGGGGTGCAGTCTGGGTTTGGGTGGTTGAGGTCACGGGCGGCTGATCAGGAGGAGGGCCCTTCTTGCAGTGTGAGGCATGAATCCAGGTAGCTCTCTCAGCGATCTTGACGGCGGTTTGTGTGGTCAGGAGGATCTGGAACGGGCCAACCCAGCGTTGGTGACTCCACTTCTTTCTTTTGAAGCTTTTGATCAGCGCAAAGTCGCCAGGAACCAGGGTGTGGAGTTGTCCTTCAGCAGGGCTCGGGAGGGCAGCGGCAACCTGGGAACGAATGTCTGAGAGGGTTTTTGAAAGGTTAGCACAGTAAGTTAGCACGTTGGCTTCACACAGGGCTGTGTCGGGAGGAGGAGCCGTGGGGGGTTTCAAGCCCATGTTAGGAGGAGTTGCAAACAGGATTTCATATGGGCTGAGATTTGCTCTGCCTCTTTTCCTCATCCGCATGTACATTAGTTCGATAGGAAGAGCTTTTGTCCAAGGTAAACCAGTCTCAGCACAACATTTAGCCAGTTTTTGTTTTAGTGATCCATTCTCGCGCTCCACTGCTCCACCAGATTCAGGATGGTATGCACAGTGTTTTCTGACATCTATTCCTAGATGTAAAGAAATCTGGGAAATAGCCTCATTGGCAAAGTGGGCACCATTGTCTGAGCTTAATTTTCTTGGGATGCCCCATCGTGGAAGGATTTCACTGAGTAATGCACGGGCTACTGCTGAGGCATCGGCGGTAGAAGTTGGAAAAACTTCGGGCCATTTGGAAAACATGTCCACGAGAACTAAGCAGTACTTTTTACCTTCAGATGGTGACAGTTCGATAAAGTCCATCATCACATGCTCAAAAGGAGCTGCTGGTTGTGGGTGGGCTGCCAGGTGTTTGTTTTGTTTTGGTCTGCCTGGGTTATATGATGCACAGATCATGCATGACTGGCAATATTTTTGAGCATAAATAGAGAAACCTTTTGTGAACCAATTTTGGAACATTATGTCCATCATCCCACCTTTTGACACGTGGTCTAGACCATGTGTCAATTTAGCGTAATGTGGGAATAGTGCGGATGGAAGGCATGGTTTACCGTTTGGGCCAAACCATCCAAGGGATGTGTGAGTGGCAGCGGACTTGCGCCAGAGTCGTTTGTCGTACGGGGTGGCGAGGCTTTGCAGTGAAGTGAGCGAGAATGGATCTGGGGTTATGACCGATGATACAGCGCAGGGAACTGTTGGGGGGTTTGTGGAGTGGTTCAGTGGTCGTTGCGATGTAGTCTTTGCGGCTGCGTCAGCACGTGCATTACCTACAGAAACAGGATCGGAGGAGTTAGTGTGGGCAGAACATTTGCAGACAGCAATTTGTTTAGGAAGAAGGATCGAGTCTAGTAGGTCTGCAACCAAAGAGTGGTTTAAGATTGGTTTCCCATCAGATTTGAGGAAACCGCGGTGTTTCCAGAGCTGACCATAGTCGTGAACGATGCCAAAACCGTACCTGGAATCCGTCCAGATAGTGACTGATTTGTTTGTGGCAAGAATGCAGGCACGTGTTAAAGCAACAAGTTCAGCGGCCTGTGCAGAGTAATGGCAAGGCAGAGGTGCGGACTCTACAATGTCATGGTCTGAACAGACAGCATAACCGGTACGGCAGTTACCGGTGGCGGGGTCACGAGAGGCGGAGCCATCGACGTATAGGACTAAGTCAGGGTTGTCAAGGGGGAGATCAGATAGGTCAGGTCGGGGAGTACAGGAGAGAGAGAGTTCAGCCACACAGTCATGAGGTTCTCCATCGTCTGGTGTAGGGAGGAGAGTGGCGGGGTTAAGGGCCGAGCAACGTCGTACTGTGACGTTTGGTAGTTCCAGTAGGCAGGTGTGGTATCTTAGAAATCTGGGTAGGGAGAAATGAGAGCTTTTATGTTCAGATAGAATTAAATGAACTTCATGTGGCACAAGGAGAGTTAAAGGGGAATAACCGACAATGTCTCTGGATGCGGTTAGGGCTTTTTCTGCTGCCGCAATGGCACGCAGGCAACGAGGAAGTCCAGCAGCGACAGGATCGAGTTTGGAGGAAAAATAAGCAACAGGTCTGAGGATGTCACCATGCTGTTGAAGTAGGACAGAAGACATGCAGGCTTTGCGTTCGTCAACTGTTTGTGTAAATGGTTTTAATGGATTTGGCAGGCCTAAGGTGGGAGGGGTTTGGAGGGCGAGCTTTAGCGCCACGAAGGCATCTTCAGCTGTTGCAGTCCATGTCAGTTTGGAGGACATCTGTTTGGAATGAGTCAGGTCTTGAAGAGGTTTAGATAGCAGAGAAAAGTTGGGGACGAAAGTTCTGCAGTATGAGCAGAGTCCAATGAATGACAGGAGTTGTTTAACCGTTTGGATGAGAGGCTTTTACCTTTAGCATTGATGACATGACCAAGGAAGGTGACTTCAGGGCGTACGAATTGCATTTTTTGGCGACTGACCTTGTGACCTTCTGCAGCCAAGTGGTGGAGGAGAGCAAGAGTGTCCTTGAGACATTGTTCTCTAGTGGTTGAACAAAGCATAAGATCGTGCACATACTGGAGGAGGGCGGAACCGGGAGTTGGGCAGAAAGAGGATAAGGATGCAGCCAGGGCGCGGTTGTAGATCGTGGGAGATTCGACATAGCCCTGGGGCATTCTTGTAAATGTGTACCCTTGTCCTTGGAATTGGAACGCGAACCAGAACTGGGAGTCAGGGTGGACAGGCACGCTGAAAAATGCGTTGGAGAGGTCAAGTACAGAAAACCAGGCGGAATCTGGAGGTACATTGGATAAGATGGTGAAGGGATTGGGAACACACGGTGCTCGGGCGTGGACGGCAGAATTTACAGCACTGAGGTCTTGGACAAACCTCCACTCTTCTGGGTCTGGGGGAGGGCGATATTTCTTCACCGGCAAGATAGGAGTGTTGACTGGTGAGTCACACGGTCTGATAATGCCTGATTGGAGGAAGGCTTTAAAAACAGGTGTTATACCTTCAATTGCCTCAGGCTTCAGGGGATATTGAGCTCGTCGGGGACGGTGGTGGGATTTAGGGCTGACTACCAAGGGCTCACAGTTTTTGATGAGGCCTACATCATATTTGTGAGTGGCCCAGACAGAAGGCGGTATCGATTTTAACTCAGGGATGGAGTCAGGTGAGTTTAGAAGTAAAAGGGGAACAGGATCTGGTGGAGAAGCTGTCGAACCACAAACAGATTTTTTACATGTCAGCTGATGGGAGCAGGTGGTTTTGAAAGCAGTGTGGGAGGGGGAGAAGAACACCAATGGATTTGGGGTGGGGGTCCAATCAGTAGCTAAGTTGCAGGATTGAGTCCAGGGTCCCAAATCCTGCCATTGGTCGGTGTTAGACTTAGCCAGGGGGATGTGGGGGTCGCTGTCAGGTACCTTAAAAAATGTGGATTGTAGAGGGGTAAGGGAGACAGAGAGAGCGCTGCGCGTTGCAGACCAGTAAAGGCTGCGTGTCTGTATGACATCAGTTAGATCCGAGAAGAACTTTTGTTCAAACTCGGAATCAGGTTCTGATGTTATCCAAACGGTACAATGAACATTTTGTGGTCTCATGAAAACAACAGTTCGTGGAACTCTAGCTTTTGCCATGGTAATTAGGGGCTGGGATTCGTCTACAGAAATCCACCATTGATATACAAGGGTGGGAGGAGCAGTTATGGCCTCCTTGGTCATTGTGTAGGAACAGGTGGTGGGAGAAATTACCTTCATGCCTTCAGGGGAGGACCGGAGTCCGAGGCCTAAAGATAGCATGAGGTCACGGCCCAGCAGATTAAAAGGGCAGCACTGTGATAACAGGAAAGAGTGTTTTAATGGGGGGAGATTATCAGCAGAGCAAGATAGAGGGACTGTAAAGTGTTCTTTTATTTCTGTGCCACTAGCACCCAAAGAGTAAAGAAACCAACCACTAAGTTTAGTACCAGGCAAATCAGCTGATTTAACCACTGAAAAAGTTGCACCAGATTCCACAATAAAAACAATATTTTTGTCAGCAACTGTCATTTTAAACAGAGGAAGGTTTAAAATGCTTTCTTCAGTTGGGCAATGAAATAATGTGTGTGTGTGTGTGTGTGTGTGTGTGTGATCGCGATCTTATCTGGTTGTTGGGGGGGTTCCTCTTCCGACGTGCCCACCGGATCTACACCCCGCTTCGCCTTTCAGTCCGAAAAATGGGTTCTCGAATACTGTCCTCTGTGGCCTTTATAGTTGCCTCTTTTTCTGTACTTGTGTGGTCTTAACGAGCAGGTGTTGGCCCAGTGTCCTTTTTTTCCACAGTAAAAGCAAGTGTCGCTTGAGCGGTTGGGTGGGTTTTGGGGGTTGATCGGGGCAGGGGAAAGAAATTCGGTAGAAGAGTCAGCGGATGCTGTAGGGGCGTGGAGCAGGCGCAACTGGGCTCGATGGACTATGTCATCTTTCTCTTTTTTGTCGGTCGTTTCCTGGTCTTTAAGTCTTTTTTGCTGATGGTCAGCGTGTCTTAGGATGTCATCTAGGCGCACTGAAGCTTTCTGCCATCCGATGCAGGAGTCTTTTGTCATGGCGCTCAGGGGAGTTAGGAGTCCATCCAGGAAACTCCGTTTGAGGTGACTCTCAAAGGGGGTCATGATGGGGCCGGGGTAGGGATCAGGCTTAGTCATTCCACTGTAATCATCGTGAATGGACTGGAGGCGAAGAAGGTAGTTGTCCACCTCCTCTCCCTCTTTTTGAGTGCACGCTGTGATCTTTGACAGGTCACACGCGATTGGGAAACTATCTCGGAGGGCTTGGAGGAAGTTAGTGACCCAATTTCTGTAGTCAATGTCGTCTGCGTTGTCACCGTCTCGTAGGTTGGCTGTGGGCCAGTTTGGAGTTGCAGGTTGACGGTGATGGAGGAATTGTGGCTTCAGCAGGGCAAACTGAGCCGGGGTGAGAAGGTTGAGGAGAACTCTGGACATTTCAGAAGATGTAGGGACATAGTCTCTGATGAAGTCTTTAAATGCATTGGCAAGGGCTTGTCCGCCCTTTTCTGGCTTTGGTAGGTGCTTAGAAGCCACGATGATGTCATCCACAGTCCAGGGACGGTAAACATAGGCGGGTAGCCCTTGTGGTCCGGCAACCTGAACCATGGGGGCGGTAAACACCTTATTTGTGGCTGAGCGTAGTTGCATTGGTGAAGGGGGGGAGGATTGAGAGTTTTTAAAAAGAATTTCCGAGTTATTGGGTTGGATATCGGGGATGAGGAATGAGTGTCCAGTAGGTGGTGGCAGAGAGGAGGTGGGAGGTGTCAGGGGCGTGTGGGTTTGGTCTGTGGTAGGAGTAGAGGAGGAGGAGCCGTCTGCCGACGAATCAGGGACTAGTCCACGTCTGGCTGCTCCCGATTGGTCTGTTGGTGTAGAGGGTGGTGGTTGGTAAGGCGGAGGGGTGGAGTCCAGTGAGGCGTCGATCGAGGATCCCCATAGGCCCTGCATAGAGGGATACAGAGAGCTGCAAGCAGTGTTATCATTCTTTGCATCACTTTCATTAAGTTAGTCCTGTTTTTCCTTTTTTTTTTTTGTTATTTTCAAGGCAGTCAGGTTTTTGCATGCTTCTTGGCGTTCACGCTTATCACATTCAGTTTCCCACAATTTCAAGCATTCATCCATTCTTAGCATTCTTTGGACATCGTGTGATTTCACTTTTTTGTTAGTGCTTAGTTGTTGGTTTCTATCCTCAGTTAACTTTTCACGCAATTGTTTTAGTTGAATTGTACTCAGAGATCCCCCTTCAGGGAAACCGAAATTATCACTCCAATAGTAGACAAATTCACATGAATCTTTCCTGTATTTGTCTTTCATAAAGATAATTAGATTCGAATCTATTGTGTTCTTGTTTTTTTTTTTTTTTTGTTGATTTTGTTAATTTTCTGGTCGCTGTGCCTTATTAACATGTTACCCATGTTTCCTAACCTGTTCTCGCGACGTCTTTGCTCACAGGACTGAATGCATTAAACTCACGGGACTAAAAGTCCGATCTTGTCTTAGCTAAAGGCTCACAATATACTATTATGTGCGCGTTTACAACCCGTTCTTGCTACGGCTCACGGGACTTTTCAAAAAATTGGTCTTGCCTCAGCGCCGACTCACAACTCTGGATGCAGCTAGAATAACTTGGTTTTGGCCTCCTGGAAGTTATGGTACGTTATGTCCCGAGTATCCAGGATATGAGAGAAAAGAAAACAAAAAAACAATAAAAATAATCTTTTCTCTTCGACACCAAAACCTTGTTATCTGAACATACAGAGTTCGATCGGATCTAAATCAATGTTTGAGCTAGTTTTTGCTCACCAGTTCACTGATTCAATCCGATCTCACTCCGATGCGCGCAAATACCCGTTCTTGCTTAAGCACTATTATCGCATCTTTCAACGATCCCTTTTCAGAACATCAACCAGAAAATTAATGAAGACAGTTGACTGTAAACTTATAAAAATCTTCGTTTCATTTAGGTTTTAGAATTTGGTATAAATTTATCTTATTCTATGGGCTCCAATCTGAGCCTTTTAGTCTTTCGGATAGAAAAGGAAAAAATACTTCTCACCGTTTACTTTTCCAGCGAGTTCGGAGATGCCGTCACGGTCGACTGAGATCTCAGGTAGAAGTCCTCTCTCTCCGAAGCGCTAAGCGAGGTAATGAGGATGAATCTCTGCAGATTCAGGTGGCCAACCCGTCATCCGGATCTCAGCGGCCCGCTTGGCATCCCACTTCTGACACCAAATTGTCGTGGAAAAAAATAGTCGGTGGAAGAAAGAGTAAAAGTCGACTGTCTTCGTACACTCATTTATTTGAATCAACCGAAAATAAAGAGTGGAGGGATCTGCAGAATCCTCCCGCTCATTCAAGGGAGGCGTCTTTTATACAGAAATCATGAATAAAAGTCATATACATTAAAGAAGGCGTTCGCGCTTTACAGTGTGGGCGCGCTCACTTCATGACAAAAAGGGGGGTTTGACTGGGGAGCGGGTGCGCGCTCATTTCATGACGGAATGATTGCTCCGCGTCTGGAGTGCGCACAGTTCATAACAATAGGCTTTTGTTCCGTGTCCGGAGCGCACTCATTCATGACAAAAGACTTTGCTTCGTGTCCGGAGCGCGCACAAAAGGGATGTTCCACGTGACAAAGAGATATGCATTTGCAATAGCCGTGTTCACACAAAAGGGATGTTCCACGTCTGGGCGTACCTGTTTACGTGACAAAGAGATATGCATTTTACAATAGACGTGTTTTCTGGCCGGCAGTCCTTGTGGCGACGTTCTTTTGTTCACGTCGCCAATAGTACGGGGAAGGTGTCACTTATCGGGCTGGAGTCGGGATGTGAGGTGGTGTGTGGGGAGGGGGGGAGCGTCTGCAAGCTGCATTCAGGGAATTATAAAGAAAGTGAGGAATGTAATATAAAAATTCCACTACACCAGATCCAACAGCTCCAGCCTGCAGGGGCATGGCAGACCCAGAACCAACATAGTACCCCACAGCAGGTGCAGCGGAGCCCAGGCTACCCACTACTGGACCAGTCTGGCTAACAACGTGATAGTGGTTGGGATCTTGGCCAAGTACTGGTGCCGAGTCCAGTCTAGGAGCACTATAGAGTACTGGTGCTGAATGACCTCTGGATCCTCCATGGTAGGAGGCAAAGTTCCCGCCAGCACTGCCGTCTTCACTACTCTGCTGGTGAGATTTTGATCCTGAACAACAAAAAGAGTCAGACTGAAAGTGATACATGTGTAAAGTCATCAGCAGATCAACTCCTACCTTTCAAATGCATCCCACATGACTCCACAACCAGCAGCGCACAGAGAGAAACCCTTAAACATTCAATACAAGAAAACAACTGCATCAGAAACTTCTAGGACCAACAGAAAACACTTGTTTCTAACAAGCCTGGACCAAACCTCAGGAAAAAGCCTGCAGTCTTCATAGTGAACACCAGAAATAAAATAACCATCACAGCTGAGAGTTGTTAAATGTTGCCAGAAACCAGTTCTGACCAATCACAGCTTAACGGCTTAACGACAGCACACAGCTGCTGGCGTCTGACTCTGAGGAACCTTTCACACCTCAGCTGATGCTCCAACTCAAGATCAGGTTCATGAGGATGTCCAGGAAAAATGATTGACTTGTAAAGTTCCTGTCATCATCGCTTGTGTATCTGTTAGAGCTGCTCTCATCTCAGACATTATCAAAGACATTAAGGAGCAGAAAAGTCTGAAGTGTGATGCTGAATCACAGTTCAAAGTTGAGTAAGTTTTGCTGGTAGAAGTTTCTATGAAGAGAGAATCGGTCCCTCCATTGTCCTTGAGAGAGTTTTGTCATTTTCATAAGAAAACACAAACGTGTGAGCAATATCTATTTCCCCTACCTACCTGTCCGGCCTTCGGCAGGAGGGGTTTCATATCGCTCTCTTTTTGACTTCAGTGCAGATGTTAGATTATGTAGACAGATGATGTTTCCATCATCTTATCAATAGATCAGTTGAACAAAAGTGTGAGAACATCAAAAAGAACTATTTAGTCGCACGATGGCGTAGTGAAAACCAAAAGCTTTCAGGGTTCAAACTACCGGTTGCTCTCCATGTCTTGGTGAACTCATGTCATTGGTTTATTGATCTATATGATAATTAATCTATGCTCACATACCAAGGAATCGTTGAAAATTGTACCGCATGTCTTTGGTACTCTGTATTACTATTTTTTAATCCTTTTGATGTACATAAACAAAAGAAGTTGACATGTCTGTACATGTATTGGCTCATTTCTGCCCACTTCTCCTTAGTTACAGTTTGATTTCATTTGTAGATCTCTGACGCAGAGGAAAACGTGGAAATCTTTTTTCCTTTCTCAACATCAGTTTAATGTTTTGCTCTAATACAAGAATAGTCATCGAATAAGTCCTGTGAGGTTTAAAATGTGATCTTAATTTACCAGACTGGTTATACAACTGGATTACTTACAACAGGAAAGTCTGGTTCTAATTAAATGTTAACTCTTCGGAAGAGAGAGACAATTAGACGTGATGAGGAACAGCTGCAACACCTCCATGATGAGACTTTTTAAGCCTCACCTGGTGGTTGTGTTTTTATTTCTCCGTCTCAGCAATGGGAGGTGTTTGTTTTCTGCTGGTTTGTGTGGCGGTTGAGCTTGTTTGCAAAGGTTTGTTAAGTTAAGAATACTTCTTAATTACTAAATAACTGCAGTTTAATTATAATCTGTGTATTAAATGGAAAGTATTCTTATGGAATCATCATTTCCACAGGTTTAGGTTTGCCAATAGATGCACCAAATCAAAGCTCGCAGCTTCACAGAGGACAGACTGGTATGGAAATAGCTTACGAAATTGTGCAGTCATGCTTCTTCTGAGAATAATTAAAACTTTTTGTGGCTGTGGCCGCCGACGTCACGAACCAGACTGCTGTGGCCGCCGACGTCACGAACCAGACTGCTGTGGCCGCCGACGTCACGAACCAGACTGCTGTGGCCGCCGACGTCACGAACCAGACTGCTGTGGCCGCCGACGTCACGAACCAGACTGCTGTGGCCGCCGACGTCACGAACCAGACTGCTGTGGCCGCCGACGTCACGAACCAGACTGCTGTGGCCGCCGACGTCACGAACCAGACTGCTGTGGCCGCCGACGTCACGAACCAGACTGCTGTGGCCGCCGACGTCACGAACCAGACTGCTGTGGCCGCCGACGTCACGAACCAGACTGCTGTGGCCGCCGACGTCACGAACCAGACTGCTGTGGCCGCCGACGTCACGAACCAGACTGCTGTGGCCGCCGACGTCACGAACCAGACTGCTGTGGCCGCCGACGTCACGAACCAGACTGCTGTGGCCGCCGACGTCACGAACCAGACTGCTGTGGCCGCCGACGTCACGAACCAGACTGCTGTGGCCGCCGACGTCACGAACCAGACTGCTGTGGCCGCCGACGTCACGAACCAGACTGCTGTGGCCGCCGACGTCACGAACCAGACTGCTGTGGCCGCCGACGTCACGAACCAGACTGCTGTGGCCGCCGACGTCACGAACCAGACTGCTGTGGCCGCCGACGTAACAGTCATAAACTCCAACCTGCGGCCTCTTCCATCTGCCACTGAAAAACTTCAGGGATCGATTCAAACGTTACTTCAAGCTTTTATGGTGCATTTCTCCACCTGCAGCTTCTTCATTATTTGTCTTTTCTTGCAGAAATCAACCAGATGCAGCTCCAGCTGTAGACTTTGAAGATCTCAGAAAAGATGCATCCCAGGTTTGACATGTGCTCGGTGTGTTTTTAGCTCCATCTTTATTTGTGAATACTTCCTGACTCACCTGTAGCTTAAGATTGTGGTTTTTCTTTGGCCTGCTCCCTTTATGAATTTACATCACTTAAATTATTTCATTCCTGCACTCATCCAGCTTCAAGACCTCCAACGCACAAAGGCAGCATCAAAGACAAGAGAGAACACTCCTACCTACGACTTCCTGTGCAACCTTCACTCACCACCTCCACCATCTACAAGCCACCTGAAGACCAAGTCTCCAACAGCAGCCTGATTCAGGTGCTCGTATCCTCTTCCATTTACTCTCTGCCTGCAGTCCGTCATCACCTCCTCCTATAACAGATTCTGGTTTAACAGTAAAAGATAAAACACCAGCAACATCTTCCAGTGATCTGCAGCAACGTCCTTCACCACCAGATTCTTGAAGACAAATGATGCCAAGTCCCCACTTTTTGTATTTTACAGCAACTCTCATTTACTGTCAGCCTTTAAGTTCTGTCAGACCTCGAGTAAAGACATCTGCTGGAAGCTTTGTAAGTTTTCATCGCCAACCGCTGGCCCAGATAAGCTATTTATGAACTCCAGAACCATCTTCTTTAGTGACGTCTTTAATGACATTCAGGATCAAATGAGATTTTCTATTAATTGGGGGATTTTGACAGCGTTATTCCACAACAATCCAAAAGCACATCGAGAAATCTGACATCCTTTGTGACGTCATTAATGACTTTCAATGATGTGAAGTGTTTTTTATTTTTTAATTCAAGGAACATTGGTTGGTTTTAAAGTATGATGTTCACTTATTGTCTAAGAGTTTCTGGGTTCAACTCTCAAACGACCCCCACCCATAATAAATTGTTCAAATACCTCTTATATAGTGTTGAATATGTTGCACCTTTACATCACATATGTATGAAACGGAGGTAAAAACTGTCTTCAAAGATCACGTGGAGTTCATTCAGAAGTGGATCTGGTCGGGTCCAAGTGGATCTTCAATCCTGGAGCCTTTTCTGGGTCAGTGTCTCAGGATCAGGGTCCAGGGGTCAAGTCCCTGTTCACGTGGGTCCATTGACGACAATGTGAGGGCATCATATTTTTATGTTCTCATTTTTAAGTTTCATCTGTATCCCATGTTTATTTTATAATTTAGTCTTACCTGGAACAGTTTCAGGAAGAACAATATCCTGCTTGTGGACCAGTGGAGAAGATCTTCCTCATTTGTATGAATTCAGTAGGATTCTGTAGGAGCAGCTTTAGGAGGATGAGGTTTCAGCCACGGCTGGAAAGTGTTAAAGTGTTTTTGGTGACATACGATGACACAGTTCGTGAACGTTTCATGGAAATGAACAAAACATCCAAATATGGTCTTGATTGTGACTCCAGCATATGTTTCATTTTGGGTAAAAATAATATTTTATTGATGTGATAGTTTATTTAAATAACTATTTGGTGGATGTCATAGTTCTGATGTATTCCTTAATTAGTTTTTGCTGCAGCTTGAAAAGTGACTTTGCAAGTCTCCGGCTCAGACATCTTCTAAACTGACATGTAGGAGTCATGATTGACAGCAGTCGTCTGCTCTTGATACTGTCGTCTCCACGTCTGTCAGTCCAGCACGGAGACTGAGCCGGACCCTCGTTCTTCTGACCTGGGATGGGTCTCACATATAAGTAAATGTCAATACCGTTTTCATTTCCTATTTTAAACATTTAATTGCTTTAGAGATTTGATTTTATTTTTTAAATTCAATTCAATTCAGTTATATTTACATAGCATCTATTACAACACAAGTTGTCTCTAGGATCTTTCCAGAGACCCAGAACAGGTCCTGATCCAGGTTTCTTCCCTCTTAAAGGGGAGTTTTTCCTGCCACTGTTTAACTTATGGTTTTTCTACCACTAGGGACGTTTTTACCTGCTGTTGTTCATGTAATAATTGATCAGGGGTCATGTTCTGGTCTTTGGAAAGCACCTAGAGACAACTTGTGTTGTAATAGACGCTATATAAATAAAATTGAATTGAATTGAATTGATTAACAAAACAGCAGTAAATAAAAGGTTTTTTTATCCTTGACTTAAAGCAGCTGAGAGCTTCAGCAGCCCTTACACATTGTTTCTGCTCATAGTGGTAACTTTGCTGGCACATGATCTTGATCTGTGAAAGCATCCAGAATTCAGAGGGTTAAAGCTCTTTTTCAGACTGCAATGCAGAAGTGAGGACTCCTGTTTTGACCACAGCAAAGGTGTAGACAGAATAAAAGAAATGTTGCTGTCACAACGTTGTTCAGATCCACCTTTTATTGGTACCAATGCTACTATTAGAGTATTATTACAGAATAACGATAAATGTCTCAACTCTTTTAGCTGTATTGCTGAGGTATTTTGACCAAAGCGTTTTACAGACATTTCAGTAATAACTCAGGTAATGGTGTCAACGTTGGGGAATAAAAGGGTCTATTTTCATGTGCAAACAAGCTTTTAACTTTTAATTTACAGTTCAGTTCTTGCAGTGTTTTTCCACAGCAATGTACTTCCAGCAAGCATGTCTATGCAGAGGGCCAAATACTAAGCCTATGCAGCCAAAACATATGTGGGCCATGAGGAATACATGATATTATGGGCAAACTGTTCAGACACTGTAGTTTTTAAAAGTTAGGCTGTTGAGTCTCTCCTAAAAGTTAGGTGGTCAATACGTCAAAAACAGGAAGGGCCAAAACCAATGTTTGAACAGTTTTGCAGCCACTTTCTGGCTCATATGGGTTTACAAAATGAAATATTCACACATTTCTTTCAAAACTGAGGTTAAACTTGAAATAGACTTCAAATAAAACATGACTTCTGTTTCTGAAAAAAGAGGAGGGAATCAAAATTTGGAGACCAGCCACTACATTTTTTTTCACTTCAATCTAGAGAATTAGTCTGCTTGTTCTGGATTCAAGTTTGACTTCCAGGTGAAATTAAAAAGGGACCCAGAGGAAACTGCTTCTGAAACACCACTGGATGGATAGAAAAGCACATGGAGAAATGAAGCATGTGACAAGGCGGAGCAACAACCAGACTAGTTTAAACCGAAGATACTAAAATTTCAGCTCTTGCAGTCTTTCAATTCAGATGTCATTTTAGCAGCGACATCTGAAACAGAGATGAACGAACAGATTTAAAGAGAATAAATGGGCCGGTCACTGGCCACAGTCCAGTGTCACTGGGATTGATAAGGCACAGCCCTGGTGCGACAGACCTACCAGCTTGAAGTGGGAGGAGCAAAGGAGCGAGTCTGTTGTGCACCCGAGGCCAGCCAGGCCTTTGATGACAGGATGACCTCAGGCAGAGAAGGCAGGCCAGACTTCACCACGAGGATTGTGGCCCGGCCCACATGATAGCATGTTTCTCCTGGGCTATTTCCTGTTCTTTCGCCTTTTACTAAAGACTCCCGTGGAGAGCAACGTCAAGAAGTTGACCGTATTTTTGGTGGGCTTTGTCGTCAGACTGAGACTTCAAGAGCTTCAAGTCGTAATAATAAAAGCAGTTTTCAGGAGTGTTTTTCCTCAGAAAGGAAACCCATCCTGAACAGGCCGGTTAGCTCAGAAGATCAGAGCGTGGTGCTAATAACACCAAGGTCATGGGTTCAACCCCCATACTGGCCAAACTGCTTCAACTCTGCAGTTATCAGAACATTTCAAATGTTTTGGACCTTTCAGGTGATTTCACACTGATTGAGACACAAACTGTGACGACTCCAGTTGTGTCTCCTGTTTCCCTCCACACTTCAACATCTGAGCAGCAGACACATTTTCTCTGCTGTTGTTAAAAGGACTAAAAATCCTGTTTGTACCATCAGGACAAACTTCAACTTCAGCATTAAACTGCTATGACAGAAAGAGGATAATCAGGAGCTGAAAGTCGACCTGCCTCACAGCAGAAGTTGTCTGAAACATCCAAACAAGGTTATGGAGAGATTAGATGACAAACATTTATCTGTTCCTGAAAGTTTTTTCATCTAGTTGGACAAAGACCAACTTCAACTTTATATTTAATGATGGTTTATTTCCCTTTTGCTCAACCATCTTTTTGACACTTTGAAAAACTGAAATAAAACAAAAGTTCATCAATGTTTCTCAGAAATTGACCATAAATAGACGTCTACGACACCAGCATGGTTTGTGGACTAGAAACAACACAATAATTCACACTGTGAGTCTCCGAACCAGATCACAGGAGCTGATAAAAATCCTGTTGAAGAAACGTCTCTACTTTTCACAGTTCAGTCCCCAACACAAATGTGAACCCTCTCCAAGTTTGTAGATGAAGATAATCACATGATCAAACCACTTGACTCACACGTTCATCCAGTCGGTGTCACTACAGCTCAAACCACCGAGAATGAAACCCACTGAAGACACATATGATTGAAGGCCTTCTGTGATGTCTCAATACTGACATGCAGTTGTTTTAAAGCAAGGCTGGTTGGAGTTGGACAACAGTGAGGTGACAAGTGACAAATTGTAAAACTGTTGTCGTAGCAACCAGACACAAACACGCTGCAAAGGTGAGAAAATGAGGAACAGCAGTAAAATGAGGTGGATTTCAACTCTGGGACTCTTATAAACCACTTCCTGGTGTAAAACCTCTCTCATTGACAACAACAGCAGCAGCAGGTAAATGACTCCGGTCTACAGGACCGCCGTGGCAGGTGGAGGAATAAGTGCTCACAACTTGTCTGTATTTGACTTTAACAGGTTCAAAACTTGTTTTTGGGAGTTTGGGATCACTGCTCAGAGAGAATAGTAATACACTTTTCGTCAAACTCATTTTGACAGGTGCCCTTTGACCCCTGACCCCAATTACTTTGGAGTGACTCAGCAATTCAACATAAACTTTATACAAACTTTATATAGATTTAATATATGATATATATATATTTAATAAATGAACTATTAAATCATTACGTAGATGTCAAAACTGAGATATTTCATTATACTTTCAAAAGATGAACTCTTTTTTTCAGTTTGATGGTACTAACATGTTGATAAATGGTCAGCTGAAAAAACGTAGTCATGTTTAATAAATAGGAAATGAGCCAATTTACTGTTAACTGAGGTGAAGTGGATAAATGTCCTGTTGTCTGACAAATAAAAGCTTGAAATCAGACACAGGCTGAAAAAAATAGAAAGACATTATGCATGTGAAACCCATGGAAACATGGAATGTTACCAGATTTTAGAATGTTCAAATGTAGAATGTTCTCCTCTTTATGACATCACAGCATTTCTGTTGCATGTTACATATGTCATAGAAAAGTTGCCTGCATCTGTACCAGTCACACACACACAGACTTAGAGGAAGTTTGCAGATTGGGGCCAGTTTCCATGGTTACCATGGCAACAGCATCAAACTTGACCCGCTTGCTTGTCCCTGCTGAACAAAATCATCTCCATACCATGATGGTGCATTTGTGTTCAGGGGACTGAATAAAAATACACGCCACAATTCATACTTTTATTAGGGACAAAAAGTTAAAAAAAAAAGAATAGTTTTCTTTCCTATTCTAAATGATGTGCACATTTATCTTGGTCTGTTACATCAAATCTAAAAAACATAATTAAGTTTGTAAACGTGGAAAATATTGTGTGTTAAGGTGTTAAGGTTGTTTGTGAAAATACAAATCCAAAATCAGACCTGGGTAAGATACAAGCAGTAACTGGAGATACAGGTCTGCTACATGGAAATATGGTCAGACAAACTTACTGAATACTGGAAAGGCTCAGGGGGAAACTCTGGAACAACCTGGAAAAGAACTGGATGCAGACTCAGGATATCTAACATGTCAATGACATCTTTAATGTGCTGCTTTATTTTCATCCATCAATAAAATCATGAAATCAGGAAAGTATCTCTTGAAGCTTCAAAAATGTATCTTGTCCTAACAGGATCAAGACCTGGATCATATAGAGACCCACCTGCCAAAGGCCAGCCGGGAAGAGCGGGAAGTACGGAGAGAGGAGAGACACAGACACACAGTCAAAGGTACAAAAGACCAGATACATAAGTACAACTGTCCGTCAGCAGCATGACTGAGACTTCCATGTACATATGACTGACACATGGTGAGTTGGTGATCTACAGAGACGACTAAATAAACAGGTGTAGACAGCAGACAGAAGTGGGACTGCAGGTCAGGATGTCAGCAGAGCTGCAGCAGCTGAGATGTTTAGGAGAGTCCTGAAGGAACTTTGATTGGTTCTTCCTCCTGAACATGACAGGAAGTGCTGCTCAGTTCTTGAAACTTTGCAGGTTTTTCTTCTTTTAAAGTATTTCTGCCTGACAAAAGACAGTCTTCAGATGTTCAGTATAAATTGTAGAAATGTTGTAAAACCTGGGCTAAACAGAAAATCTAACATAGAAAGTCTAAAACTGGATAAAAAAGAAGACATTTGTTACAAGCCAGATAAAAAAGGTCTTCAAACTTTAGACATTAAGTTAAGGATGCAACTCCAGCTGCGTTCATTCAACTGCTTCTTCAGTCCTTCTGCAACTGGACCTTAATGCAACGTCTGATTTCATCTTCTGCTTCAAACTGGGACATTTTCTTTTTTCTGTTTCTCCCCAACTCAACATTGGTAACTCATTTACACGGAGTAATTAATAATACTAACGTGAGGTTCAAACAGTGTAAAAACATTTGTTTTTATGTTGACCGTATGAAATCTGTAGCAGGTCTTTTGGGTCCTACCAATTTGGTATCAACCATTAATATATGTGCAAACAACGGGAAAAAATAAGTAAATAAAACACAATCACCTAATGCACCTCAAAATAAGACATAAGGAGGGAAGCACAGGCATAGTGCTCACTTTGATGGATTTTTAAGACACAACTGAGAGCGATTCCTAATTTACTGCAAATTAAATTCAATTGGTTCTTTCAAGATGACCAGTGATTTTCCTTATACGTCCTCCCTGGTTGATTATTGTTCAACTGGTAGATGGTTGATCTGATATGATTCTCCCAGTGTATATGTGAAGGTCTCTGTGATGGCTGCAGTTGCTGCCACACCTGATGCCAGGTGAGGATTGCTGCAGCAGCTGCTCTTGATGAAGATGAGAAAGATGCAGGCATGGGCGCGGCACTCCTACATACCAGACATTGCCAATCAAGGCATACCAAGTCCTGGACTATGATGGGGGGAGGAAAGCCAAGTTTATTACTTTATTCATTTGCTTATATTGTTGTGTTTAGAATTGTAGTTTAATATATTATTTGATTTGCTTTGCTTGCTAAGTATAACGGATCGATTAACCTTTATTTATGTTTACATATTATATTATAGTTTGGTTGAGTTTGTTAACCCCTTGTGTGTGTTAATGGTCTGATCAGCCATTATATATGTCTTCCCCTTGTGTCTAATCAGGAGGTCAGTTTCTTTGTTTGGTGATCAGTTCAGTTATGCTTAGTTGCCATGTTAAATCGTTAAGTTGGATTTAGTTGACCTCTTTTATGGATTCAGTTTTGCAAGTTATGTTAAATTTGTTGGAAAATCAATTCCTTTTTGGTTTTTTAACCTTATTCCTGATTCCTTGTTTTACTACTCAAGCCATGTCTCTCACAGTTGGTGTCAGAAGTGGGATGCGAACCCACGCAGTCTCGAACCCACGCCTCCAAGGGAGACTGCGTGGGTTCGAGACTGCGTGAAAGATAATGAACTTGTTACAGCCTATTGTTTTTATCCAAAGAGACATGTGATTTACATAAAAAAAATAATAAAAAAAAGCTAAGTAAGAGTATTTAAAAAAAAAAAAAAAAATGTCCTTGTCTTTTTTTTGCCAAGTCAAATAAAGTGCATATAGTATGAAAATAGGTTTTGCAACTACAATACCTAAAGCCTCAAGATGTAGCAACATTGGCCCCAGTGGTGCGGCGAATAAGGGGTGAATAAGAGTGAGAAAACAAGAGTCATGTGCACAACTCAGTTTAAGTCACACCACTGAAAATCAAAAACACTACTTGGTTTAACTGTATCCAGTGTTGCCCTAACTGTGATACGATCTATACGGTAATGAATACACATGACCGCGGAAATCTCCCCTTTGAAGTCTATACAACTTGCCCAAACGATGGGTTTAAGGGTAGATTCAGGAAAGAGAGGGTTGCGAGCGTACTACTTGAGACAAAATATTTCAGCATGATTTGTGTCTAAGGGCAGAGTCTCAGGAAGCTGGCAGATCTGGTGTAGCGTGAGTGGCCAGGGCATGCCCCCAAAAGGAACTCATCAGTCCTTGTCCAGAACATCCTTATAAGCCTCAATGCCAAGAGAAAATCCTCATGGAGCTCAGATCAGTCAATAGTATCACTTCTGGGATCACAGCAACAATAATACCTGTCCACGGCCAATGAGGTGGTGGACCTGAGAAGGGAGTGACATGAAGACACCATGCCACCAATGATTGAAGATAAGAACAAAAAAAAAAGGAAATAAATAAATAAATGCTAAAATATTTGGTTTTAAAGTATTCTTGGTCAGAGAAACACCTTAAAAAGCAGTACACACCTAAGCAGAGAGAAAGAGGCTGCTAGATCTGCCCCCTTAGGATAGTTCTTGTGTCAGTACTGCCCAAATTAAGAGCGAAAGCAGAGAAAAGTGGGCCTTGACGAGGGCAGGAACTCCTACTTCCTCCTATTCATTGTGGAAGATTGCACCACACTCACCCACAATACCACCAGCGGTGACCTCTAACTGGATAGAGCAGCCCTACCCCGTCAACCAACCGCTTCACTGGAAAGCCTGATTACTCAGCGGGAACAATTGAGAGTCAATCAGAATATGTGAACAACCCTTCATGATAGAGTGGGAAAAAAAACCCAAAAACAACACACCTGTAGCTCTAAATATTCATTCACAGATTGATGGCTTCTGACTTAATGGAAGTCACTCTAGCAGTTTGCCGTGCCATTAGGGTGCACGATGGAAACACAAACCATTTGTTGTCCCTAAACAAATGTCAAATGCACACGGTAATAAAGGGCTTGTATTGCTGAGATGTTCAAATGCTGAGGTACTTGTTAGAATATAATCAAAATATTAAAATGATTGTGTCACTGCATTTTCTTGTTTGCTTTTGTTGGGCTCGAATAGCAATATTGTAGATCAGGGTTCCATGTTTTCTATCAATACTTTAATCTCCCAGAGAGTTTATTTAAATAATCTATGCTTTTTGATTTATCTCACTTTTCAACTTAAAGAATTAAAATTATCTGGCTGTAACCGCTATTGTGATTTAAAGAAAAAAAAAAGTTTGTATGAAGTTGCTTGAGGTGAAATTATATTGACTTTTCTCCAGAGGCAGAAAGAGTTGCCGTTCAGCTGTTTTGGTGGGAGCCGACCAAACAAAGCAGGACAGGCAGCGGCAGTTGCACTCGCAGCTGCTGTGAATGCTGCAATGACTCGTTCACTTTGGACGAGGAAGCAGAGCAATAACTGGTGGGAGCTCCTAGTGGGAGCTGGAGACCTTCAGTGAATGTCTTGACGTTTCAGTCTTTTGGCTCCACTTCCTACTGGCACAAACATGCATGCTGCGCATTTGTGAGCGCGTATCACCAGATCTGTCTGCCTCCTGTTTGAGTCGAGGCTGTCCTTGTGTGCAGGCTCCACACAAAAGACGTATGGTGCTAAATGTACATTACAGAGAAATAAAAAAAGGCATGAATAATAACCTATTAAGCCTACAATAGTTTTTTCTTCTATTTTTGCCGCTTTAACATGCATAATCATACTCAGTCATTAAGGCAAAACACTGCAGGCAATATCTTCAAACTCCAGGATTAGATGATTGTTTTTTTAAGACTTTATGTGACTGGCGTTCAGTCTGTTCATAAATGTGAAGTCAGAATGTGCAAATTTGGGTCCTGTGGATATACGGGAGGACTGAATGATTATAAGCCTGTTTGTCGCCTCACCAGACCAGAGTGAGACTTGAAATTTGCATGTTTGTGCTTAATCTAACCAATACTCAAGAGTAAATAATGGCCTGATAATGAGTCAGCATGTTGTTGTTAATTAACCTTGTATAAAGCTTCTCTGACGTTTAGACGCCACCATTTTGCTATTATTGTTGTCTCCGCCCCGCTGTCCCCTCTTAGTCCCGCTGCCCCCTCACCTTGACAGGTTGAGCTGTTTCTGATTCTGCTGGTGGTTTATTCCCATTTTTGCCAAGTGCATGGGCTCATGGAATTGACGGCTAGTTCTGTGTAAAGTCTCCTGAGATTATTTCATATGTGAATTGTTGTTATATTAGTAAAACTGAAACAGACCCATTATGTACAGCGTTCATTTTAGTAAGTAGTACTAAGTGAGCCTTTCATTGAATGACCCACACTTGGAAGACAAATAAAAATTGTCAAGTTATGCTTTAATAACAGATTTGGCCTGAACTCCCTAGATGCCCAGAGTCAGTACTGGGTATAAAGAGGATTTTGTAGTGTGGTGACAAGATAAGGGTAACATTTTTGATACAAACTAAGTCTTACTAAGTCAGACTTGACAACACAATAGTCATACTTTCAGTACAGTAAAAAAGTGCTGCAGTCGCGTTGGCGGACAAACGCAAACAGCTGTGGGTGAATTTGGCCTGGGAAGACTTTAACAGATTTCACTATTAAAGGTGGCATTTTCTGTGCTTTAAAGCAAATATTAGTGAATCTGCAGTAACAACAAACTCAGGATCAGATTAGTGTGTGTGCGTGTGTGTAGTTTTTCTTTTTTTCCAGTCGCTTAAATGAAACTATTCCAACCATCCATCCATCATCTATACCCGCTTTATCCGTTTCCGGGTCACGGGGGTCTGTCGGAGCCTATCCCGATGCATAGTAGGCGAAAGGCAGGGGTACACCCTGGACAGGTCACCAGTCTATCCAGGGCCACATAGACAAACAACAAATCACACTCACATGCACACCTACGGAGAATTTAGAATCATCAATTAACCCACCCTGCACGTTTTGGACTGTGGGAGGAAGCCGGAGTACCCGGAGGGAACCCACGCAAGCACTGGGAGAGCAGTGGGAGAAACCCACACAAAAAAAAAGACAGAACATGTCCAGTAGAAGATAGTGTTTTCGCGGAAAAGTCACACTTCCATAAAGACTGGGATTGGAAGTCATTGATCCCAGATGGAGCATTGGGGATTTCTGATAGTGGAAGTTTCACGTGTCCGGAAAAACCTGAACTTTCAGCCAGAGTGGATCTTGATTTTTTTCAAAATCTTGTCCAGTGGGCGTCTTTCCTTTTCAGGAACAATCTTCATCCATAGCTTAAGAAAGTCTTGGTGGAGTGCCAGTTCTTGAAGAATCTTTTGTCCGTGATACCTGACTTCAGGTGCAGCATCTAGAGACATTTTAGCGACGGCATCAAGGAAGCGTTCAGTTAATAACCTTCCAGCTGTTAAAATGTGGGAAGCACCAGTGTTGTCAAACACCTGCTGCAGATGTTGTGCCATGCTTTCTCTTACATTGATGCAACAGCTGCTCAGTCCCGTGTTCAGCAGAGCGCTGATGAGCCTTCTTTGACTGCAGTGCACCACCATGGCATCTAAGGTCCGATTGACCTGCTGATGAATAAAAGCGCTTTTCGTTTGAGCCAGTTTTAGCAGCAGGACTCGGCCTGTTCCCTCTACTTCCGGGTCCATCGCCTTTTTGAGGTGAATGTAAAGAGCAGCTATGGTGTTGATGGCACCGCAGGCCACTGAGGACCGTAGGTTGTTCACCTCCTCAGAAAGGACCACACACAATTCATGCAGTTTGGTCTTCAAGATGTCTGAATGGTACTTAGCGAGAGCTTTAACAATTTACTTTAACAATTTGAAAACTCTCCATTTTCTTCTTCCAGTCATCTAATAATAGAAGCCCAAAGCAAAGAACCAGGCTCTTCAGCGGGTTGCTCAGTGGTTGGAGGATATCTTCTTGTTCTGGAGTCTTCAGGCTGTGGTCACTTGTTGCCTTCTTCCCTGCTCTGGTGACAGAGTTTGCAGGGCGTTTACATGTTTGAGGTTCAGATTCTTTTTTTATAGTTTTTGAAACTTTCGGACAGGTTTGCGCTGAAGGTTTCATCACAAAGTTCTTCTTTGTAGCATTTGGTAGTGGAGTTAATTCAAATGGTCCAGGCAACAGTTTCTGCACAGTTTTCACAACAGCGTGGACCTTGCTGTTTACTGACTGCAGCATGACTCCAATAGCCACCGCCTTTTGTTCCCCACAGACTTTGGCAGAAAATACAGGCAGACGTGACTTTCCTCTCTCCATTCGTCTCACTGATACAGGATTGGGGCATGGTGTGACCAGTTTCTTCTTAGAAACTGGGGTGAGGGATGTTGTCTCCTCTTGGGATGATCTCACTGACATCTCAGAATAGTTACTTATTTCTGAAATGGACCTCAGCTCTGTCGGTGTGTGAGTATCTACAGAGCTGAGGGTGTTCACAGAACTGATGGACTGTGTTGGACTCCTGCATCCATCTCCCTGCTCAGCCTGCTTACACATAAATGCAGCTGCCTCACTATCATGGTGCAGTTTCATCCAGAAGAATTTGTGTTTTTCCATATTTTCAATACTCTTCCAGTGTGTGTCGATGTCCTACACGTCCAAATGTCCTTTATCCAAAACAGGGTTGATTTTCCTCTCTTGCAAGGAGAATTTATTTCTTCTTACAGCAACTGGTGCTTGATGTAGATGACGGTTGGCATCATCAATTGTGAGCTTCTCTACAACAATGTTTTGTCTGGTTTCCTGTGGAGAATACAGTCTTGCTTCATTTTGCACCAATGCAGCCCTTTCACCCCTCTCTGCATGCAGGGTCCTGGACTCTCTGGTGAAACCATCAGGATTTGCTTTCTAGAAAGGCTTCCAGTTTGATTGCCAATGTTGAGATTACACTTGATCCCTTTCTGGAATTGACGATGGTTGCTCATTTCTAAATCGTGTCCTTAAAATACAACTTATACAAGTGGCATTAAATCTGCAAACTTCCTCTCAGTCTGTGTGTGTGTGACTGGTACAGATGCAGGTAATTTTTCTATGACATATGTAACATGCAACAGAAATGCTGTGATGTCATAAAGAGGAGAACATTCTACATTTGAACATTCTAAAATCTGGTAACATTCCATGTTTCCATGGGTTTCACATGCATAATGTCTTTCTATTTTTTTCAGCCTGTGTCTGATTTCAAGCTTTTATTTGTCACACAACAGGACATTTATCCACTTCACCTCAGTTAACAGTAAATTGGCTCATTTCCTATTTATTAAACATGACTACGTTTTTTCAGCTGACCATTTATCAACATGTTAGTACCATCAAAGTGAAAAAAAGAGTTCATCTTTTGAAAGTATAATGAAATATCTCAGTTTTGACATCTAAGTAATGATTTATTCATTCATTTCCAATTAAATGAAGCATTTAAATGATTGACATTGTGATTTAATTTACATGTGCACAGCAGCCCAGCATACATACAAATGGAGTTGTAATCTAATGTAAAATAACTTATTTAAAGGGTTTGAATCATACATTTCTTTTTTTTTTCCCATTGTTTGCACATATATTAATGGTTGATACCAAATTGGTAGGACCCAAAAGATATATATATATATATATATATATATATATATATATATATATATATGTGTAACAATGTTACACATATATATATGTACATACACATATACATACATACATACATATGTACCCTTGCCAGTTAATGTTGATGTATGTAGATGTCACCATGTTGTTTGTCTCACTGGTAAAGGGGTATAAAAAGGACGATATCCCTTTAAATCAGTGCAACTTATGTCTATGTGGGAAGTACTCCTGCAATCAAGGAGATGGGAGACAGGTGTGGAGTCAAGAGGAGGTGTGGCACAAGCAGTATCCAGGAGGCCCCTCGAACACCAGACCTCCACATCAGGACCCAGTATCATTTCCATTCCCGAGGAGGGGAATTGCGGATACCGAGGTCAGAGACCCACACCTCAGCTGGATCCTGGACATAGTATGCCGGCAGGAGTGGAGGAAACATACCTTTGGCCAGATCAGCCCAAAGGAGGATTGTTGGCTCCTCGAATCCGGTGAGAGCATTAGAGTTTTGTTGGTTCCCAAGTGGACAGACTGGGACAAGAACTGGGATTTAGGGACGATTGAAACTTTTGCACATCACATGGACAAAGGGGGATCAATATGGGATTCATTGTTGGTAGATTTGTCTGATTCATAGTTAAAAAAAACTGTGTACAATATCAGAATGAAATAGTGTGAATTATATCTCAGTTTTTTGTCAATATTCTTTATCAAGCCTTCTTAGAGCCCTTTTTAAAAACGTGGTAACGTGGTCCTTTAAAGAAGTTATTGGGCCACTTGTTACATATGCATTTTAATCTTTAATCAAGGTTTTTTTTGTGTGTGTGCGTATGTGTGTACAGTTGTGCGCAGATGTGTACCATTCACCGGCCCTAAGGACAGTCTAACAATTTTTTTTATTGATCCCTAGGTAAGACGAGGAAAAAGAGTAAAAATAAGTAACTAAATTCTGCCAAAGAGGGCTAAAATCACCGGGAGAGAAATTAGGAATACACTTTTCGTCAAACTCATTTTGACAGGTGCCCTTTGACCCCTGACCCCAATTACTTTAAGCTGACGCAGCAATTCAACATAAACCTAATATAAATTTAATATAAAGTTTATATACATTTTAATAAGAAAATGACTCTGTAAAACCACCGATCGCAGGATGAAGACTTGGATTGCAAGAGCGCGCTGAACTTAGTTCCAGTCAGGCGGTGGTTCCCACGTGCTTCAAAGCCACCAACATCCGTCCGGTCCCAAAACGGTCATCTCCCTCCTGCTCCAACGACTACCGTCCAGTTGCACTGACTCCCATCATCATGAAGTGCTTTGAACGGCTAGTCATGCATCACATCAAGGCTGCTCTCCCCCCCTCTCTGGACCCCTACCAGTTCGCATATCGCTCCAACCGGTCCACTGACGACGCCATCTCCACTGCCCTGCACACAGCCCTCACACATATGGACACCAGAAACGCTTATGTGAGAATGCTTTTCATCGACTTCAGTTCAGCATTCAACACCATCATCCCCCAGCAGCTCGTTCACAAACTGGACCAGCTGGGGATCAACACCTCAATGTGCAACTGGCTGTTGGACTTCCTGACTGGGAGACCACAGGCAGTACGGGTCGGCAGCAACACATCCAGCACCATCACACTGAGCACAGGGGCCCCCCAGGGATGTGTGCTGAGCCCCCTCCTCTTCACCCTGCTGACCCACGACTGCACACCGATGCACAGCTCCAACCTCTTCGTAAAGTTTGCGGACGACACGACTGTGGTGGGTCTCATCAACAACAACGATGAGTCAAACTACAGGAGCGAAGTGAGCCGCCTGGCTGAGTGGTGCAGCGACAACAATCTCTCCCTGAACGTGGAGAAGACCAAGGAGATTGTTGCTGACTTCAGGAAACAACACCCCCAGCATGCTCCTCTGACCATCAACGGTGCTGCTGTGGAGAGTGTGAGCAGCATCAAGTTCCTGGGTGTCCACATCTCAGAGGACCTCTCCTGGACTGTTAACACCGCATCACTCGCCAAGAAGGCACAGCAGCGTCTCTACTTCCTCCGCAAACTGCGAAGAGCCAGAGCCCCGGCCCCCATCAGGTACACCTTCTATAGAGGCACCATCGAGAGCATCCTGACCAGCTGCATCACCGTGTGGTACGGATCCTGCACCGCAACCTGCCGCAAGTCTCTCCAACGCGTCGTGAGAGCAGCTGAGAAGATCGTTGGTGTCTCTCTCCCCTCACTTCAGGACATTTACAGCAGCCGTCTGACTCGCAAAGCCCTCAGCATTGTGAGAGACTCCACCCACCCGTCACACAGCCTCTTCAGTCTGCTGCCATCAGGGAGGAGGCTGCGGACCCTCCGGGCCAGAACCAGGCGACTGAAGAACAGCTTCGTCCACCAGGCCGTCAGGACACTTAACACTCTCCCTGCTCTTCCACCGTTTCCCGCCTTGCCCCCCCCTCACTCACTCTGATCACAGTATCTGCACCAGGCACTTTTGGCAGAACTGGACCGCTTGCTTTGCGTAAAGTTTGCGTAAAGTTTACGTAAAGTTTACGTTTGCGTAAAGTTTACGTTTGCGTAAAGTTTACGTAAAGTTTACGTTTGCATAAAGTTTACGTAAAGTTTACGTAAAGTTTACGTAAAGTTTACGTAAAGTTTACGTTTGCGTAAAGTTTACGTAAAGTTTACGTAAAGTTTGCGTAAAGTTTACGTAAAGTTTGCGTAAAGTTTACGTTTGCGTAAAGTTTGCGTAAAGTTTACGTTTGCGTAAAGTTTGCGTAAAGTTTACGTTTGCGTAAAGTTTACATATACGTAAAGTTTACGTTTGCGTAAAGTTTACGTTTGCGGAAAGTTTACGTAGAATTGCTGAGTAAAGTTTACGTTTGCTTAAAGTTTACGTAGAATTGCTGAGTAAAGTTTACGTAAAGTTTACGTAAAGTTTATGTTTGCGTAAAGTTTACGTAAAGTTTACGTTTGTGTAAAGTTTACGTAAAGTTTACGTAAAGTTTACGTTTGCGTAAAGTTTACGTAAAGTTTACGTAAAGTTTACGTAAAGTTTACGTAAAGTTTACGTAAAGTTTACGTAAAGTTTACGTAAAGTTTACGTTTACGTAAAGTTTACGTTTACGTAAAGTTTACGTTTACGTAAAGTTTACGTTTACGTAAAGTTTACGTAAAGTTTACGTAAACGTAAACTTTACGTAAACTTTACGCAAACGTAAACTTTACGCAAACGTAAACTTTACGTAAACTTCACGTAAACAATTACGCAACGTTTACGCTTACGTAACGTTTACATTTACGTAGAGTTTTTGTAAAGTTTACGTTTAGGTAAAGTTTTCGTAAAGTTTACGTAGAATTGCAGAGTAAAGTTTGATTTTAGGTAAAGTTTACATAAAGTTTACATTTACGCAAAGTTTACTCAAAGTTTACGTAAAGTTTACGTATAAGTTTACATATATGTAATGTTTACGTAGAATTGCTGGATCAGCTCAAAGTAACTGGGGTCAGGGGTCAAAGAGCACCTGTCAAAATGAGTTTGACAAAAAAGTGTTTTCCTATTCTCTCTGAGCAGTGATCCCAAACTCCCAAAAACAAGTTTTGAACCTGTTAAAAAAAATACAGACAAGTCGTGAGCACTTATTTCTTCCACCTGCCATGGCGGACCTGTAGACCGGAGTCATTTACCTGCTGCTGTGGTCAATTAGAGAGGTTTTACACCAGGAAGTGGTTTATAAGAGTCCCAGAGTTGAAATCCATCTCATTTTACTGCTGTTCCTCATTTTCTCACCTTTGCTGCATGTTTGTGTCTGGTTGCTACGACAACAGTTTTACTTTTTATCACTTGTCACCTCACTGTTGTCCAACTCCGACCAGCTTTGCTTTAAAACAACTGCATGTCAGTATTGAGACATCACAGAAGGCCTTCAATCATATATAAACATGGGCAGTGACTTCTCCCAGCTTGACAACATTCCTTCAAACTAAAATCCAGATCCTTTCTAACAGTGTAGTTTGGATCAACTATCTGAAGATGGGTTGAGAATAGTTGAAGGCCGCCTGAAAATCAGTGTGTTCTTGTGACGTTGTGCTACATATTGTACACACAGAGTCTAAAATAAGAGGGTGTGAATGTGTGAATAGGAATTAAGTCACTTTGCAGATCCTAAAAACAGTTAAACTGAATAAATGAAATATATGAGATGTCCCCAAATGACAGATTATGAAACCCCTTTAAAGATGAAGAAACTTCCATTTCACATGATGTCTTGGAATGAAGGATTAGTAAGTGTACACGTGGGTTTACAGCATTTATTTATGTCGTGTTTTACTACAATCAGTCATCCTGGTCAACCCACACCAAGTCCTGGGGCTCGTCCGGGAATTTAACCAGAGACTTCTCGCTCCCAAAGATCCAGTTCCAGTTGACTGGAACCGGATCGCTTTCCCAGCGTGTACACTCATGTTTCTCTTCAACACATAACTGGGATTTCCTCAGGTTTGTGCTGGGCAGGTGGTTCTAGTGAAACCTGTGGGGGTTCCAGATACAGTCAGGATGGCCGAGCGGTCTAAGGTGCTGCATTTAGGTCGCAGTCTCCACTGGAGGCGTGGGTTCAAATCCCACTTCTGATACGATAGATTTGGACTCAAACTTCTCCACTAGGAACATTCAGACAAACATCATCTTTAAGAACAATGTTCATTTGAAATTACTTCTCCCACCTGGGTTCAGTGTTCCCAACAATCATATCCAAGTGACTCTGCAGTACAACAGCCACTGCTCTGGTTCTTCTGTGCAGCATTGTGACCTGCTTACTCCAACTTTTCATTTTTGGATTTTATCCAGAATAATTGTTGTAAGAGACCATCTTGGAAATCACCTTCGTTTTTTTTAGTGTGACAAAAGAGTACCAACAAGAATGAAAGGAAAGGTCTACGAGACAGTGGTGAGACCAGCGATGTTGGATGGTTTGGAGACAGTGGCACTGAGGAAGAGACAGGAGGCAGAGCTGGAGGCAGCAGAAATGAAAATTTTTTTTTTTTTTTTTTTTTTTTCAGAGGCACACCTCTGAGTAAATGGTTGCCACGGAAAAGAAAAAAAAAAGTTGCCAAGACAAGGCAAAAAGCTGCTGACAGACAAACAGGATGGTTGCAGCTCTGCACTCTTTGGTGAAGTCACTGGTCACTGTCTCACTTTTAATTGATGCTGTTATTTTGTTCTTCTTCTCCATCAGGTTGATTGTTCTTAGTTAAAAATGTTTTATTGTTTCTGTTTAATTCAACAGCACTTTGGTCCACTCCTTGTTTTCAATGTGAAATATAAACCAGTTGTGACTTGTGTCCCAGTTGCACTCATTCACTGTGAAGAAACCACCTGAACAGGGACTTGAACCCTGGACCCTCAGATTAAAAGTCTGATGCTCTTCCAGCTGAGCTACTCAGGTTGCAGGCTGAGCGTTTTGTACTTTCTTTTCTTCGTGTTTTTACAAATATAAA
>CM026220.1:0-28742 GCA_014839995.1 Xenentodon cancila
ATAGAGGTAAGATCTTAAGCCCGAGTCCGACCCGAATTTCGGGCCGGGTCGGGCCTAAAATGTCATTCATTACGTTCGGGGCGGGTCGGGCCGGGCTTCTATCTCGCTGACTTTTTTTAATAAATATATGTTTGTAAAAATGTATACTAAAACGATGTGTGGAATTTGGATACTAAACTAATGAATACTTGTTATAAAATAAATAATTTGGATAAAACAGAGAAGGCGCTGTAAGGTAATTGCTATTTAACTACTATACGAGCGCAGAGCCAGAGCTGTGCGCACGTGAACGCCGCATCTATTTTGACTCAGTATCCCTGATTATGGAGCAGCAAGAAGTCACGGATAAACTAAAGACAGGGGAACTTAAAAGGCAAACACACACCGGGAAGAGTGAGGTATGGAAAAGCTTCAACTTGATAATGTAAAATGCTCCAGAAACTTGCGTTGGCTTCGCTGAATGTCGTAAACGTGGCGCTTTGCTTTCATACGAGAGCAAAAAGACCGGCACTTCGACGCTGAGCAGGCATTTAAACCTTAATGATGTAAATGTTTATGCAGTCTTGTTAAACTTAGATTTCGTTACAAAAGGCTTTAATTTGTTAGCATAAATCACCTCCTCCTCCCGAAACCCAACAAATAAAATATGAAAATTTCGGGTTTGCTTCGGGCTCGGGCCTGCAAATCAAGTTAATTGGTCGGGCTCGGGCTGGGTCGGGCTTAAATACCCGCGGGCCTGGGTCGGGTCGGGCTGGATTTTTTAGGCCCGATCTTACCTCTAAGAGGAGATAGTCCAACCGCTTGCAAGTAATCCAGGAACGTGCATGAAAAGTATGAAACTTCTCCAGTAGTACTGTTGGTGTTTTATTTTCTTACTTCAGTTTACAGAATCAATAAAATACTGTCCAAACAGGCCTCACATGAAGCATTTCACTCCTCTCTCTCCTCCTTCTCCTAACAGACTGGTTTCAGCCGCTTAAATAGACACACCCCAGGCTAATTGACAAATTGGGTCATACCATCGCCAGGGGTGTACGCCATTTCACACAATCTCAAGAAAAATAAACATATACAAAATGAAATGATTACTACATAAAATTACACAAGGGAATATTCAAAACTAAAGCCAAGCAACAGAAAGACAAAGTAATGTACAATATGATTAGCAAATAAATATTTGCAAAAACACATCACCCCCGGTTGTCGATGATCTCCCGGCCCCGCCGCTCTGGTCCATATTTAACATACAGCTCCTCAGCGGCGCGCGCTTCCGCGTTGGAGCAACAGGGCAATGCGGTTCCTATCTCCCGGTAAGTAACAAATAGCAGGTGAATGAACTGATGGAATAATGGAAATGAGACATGAAATAGTGGGTACCTCACCACATGTCCTAGCTCTTAACATTACAGAAACGGGTGGTAGTGTGATAACAAAACCATGACAAACAAGAATAAACAATCCCACACCTGCGTGACAAGGAGCGCAATCTTTGTCGAGCCCATTACGCAAGGCCCTCCTCCGTAGCAATACCAAAATGTATACATAAAGTCACCCATTCATTTAATTCCCTTATGTGACCACCACCAGACATTATACCCCGGAAGTGTGCAACTTGCAGTCTTTAAAACCCGACGGCGGGCTCCGCCAGCTAACGCTGGTGCCGCGGAGGGAGGGGGTGAAATTCACCCACTCACAATATATATTTATATATTTATGTGCGTGGGTGTATATATATATATGTATGTATGTGCGTGGGTGTATATATATATATATATATGTATGTATGTGCGTGGGTGTATATATATATATGTATGTATGTGCGTGGGTGTATATATATATATGTATGTATGTGCGTGGGTGTATATATATATGTATGTATGTGCGTGGGTGTATATATATATATGTATGTATGTGCGTGGGTGTATATATATGTGTATGTATGTGCGTGGGTGTATATATATGTGTATGTATGTGCGTGGGTGTATATATATATATGTATGTATGTGCGTGGGTGTATATATATATATGTATGTATGTGAGTGGGTGTATATATATGTGTATGTATGTGCGTGGGTGTATATATATGTGTATGTATGTGCGTGGGTGTATATATATGTGTATGTATGTGCGTGGGTGTATATATATGTGTATGTATGTGCGTGGGTGTATATATATGTGTATGTATGTGCGTGGGTGTATATATATGTGTATGTATGTGCGTGGGTGTATATATATGTGTATGTATGTGCGTGGGTGTATATATATATATATATATGTGTATGTATGTGCGTGGGTGTATATATATATATATATATATATATATATTATATAATTATATATATATAATATATATATATATATATATATATGTGTATGTATGTGCGTGGGTGTATATATATATATATATATATATATATATATATATATATATGTGTATGTATGTGCGTGGGTATATATATGTGTATGTATGTGCGTGGGTGTGTATATATATATATATATATATATATGTGTATGTATGTGCGTGGGTGTATATATATATATATGTATGTATGTGCGTGGGTGTATATATATATATATATGTGTATGTATGTGCGTGGGTGTATATATATATATATATATATGTGTATGTATGTGTGTGTGTGTATATATATATATATATGTGTATGTATGTGCGTGGGTGTATATATATATATATATGTGTATGTATGTGCGTGGGTGTATATATATATATATATATGTGTATGTATGTGTGTGTGTGTGTATTTGTGTGTGTGAATGTTTGTGTGTGTGTGTATTTGTGTGTGTGAATGTTTGTGTGTGTGTTTTTGTGTGTGTATGTATATATGTTTTTGTGTGTGTGTATGTGTGTGTTTGTGTGTGTGTATGTATGTGTGTATTTGTGTGTGTGTGTATTTGTGTGTGTGTATGTATGTGTGTATGTATGTATTTGGGTGTATGTGTATGTATGTGTATGTATGTATTTGGGTGTATGTGTATGTGTGTATGTATTTGGGTGTATGTGTATGTGTGTATGTATTTGGGTGTATGTGTATGTGTGTATGTATGTATGTATGTGTGTATGTATATATGTATGTGTGTATGTCTATGTGTGTATATGTATGTGTGTATGTCTGCGAGTGTGTATGTGTGTATGTATGTATGCGTATATGTCTATGTTTATATGTGCATGTATATATGTGTGTATGTGTATGTATATGTGTGTATGTACATGTGTGTATTTGTATGTGTGTATGTATATATGACGTGCACCTCATGATACTGTGTTATACAATTTCTGTAAACTAAGACATAAAATAAAAAATGATCATATAGTCCAAATATGACATAGACTTATATTTACATCTCTACACACACAAATTAACCCAACACCAAAGACAATGATACCACACCACCAGCCATTTCTATATACAAACAACGTGAGTATGTCCTCTTTCGAAGAAGTCTGTTGGCATCTTTACTGTTTAGTTCTGGCAAGAGTTGTCACGATACAAAAACCTTGAACCACAGTAGTCCTATTCTGCCATCGCTGATTTTACTGAATCTGTTATGGTCTGGCCTTTCTGGCGGTTTTGCAATCCTCAAGTCAAGTAATCAAAAAAATCCACACTAATAATCCACACTCTAACAAGAAATGATATCCTTCCCATTGGGTGAATAATCTGCATATTGGCACTACCTCTAGGACCTATGTAGACTGTCTGAGCGGAGATTGTGCGAAGCGCCCCTTCTCCCGGTGTTCAGTCACTTAAAGTGTGTTTCTTTGAGTACTTCCGGATACATGTGTTGGTGCTTTATCTGGCATACACGTGACACATTAGCCCATAATGTCTCACATACAAGGACAAAACAATACCCCACTAGTAAACACATTTTTTTGTTAGGGCCATGTTTTATCTAAACAGATGAGCCTAGATGGAGGAGGGTGTTGCTACACCCCCTACCCCCGGCTCGTCCCCCAAGCTAAAGTCTCTCAAGACAAACTCCATTATATATTTTTAGATTTAACACATTAATGTTGTCTTCCTTTTAAGCTGGGATTCCTCAAATCCTCATTATTTCCCAGCTTGATTATTGTAATAATCACTCCTATCCTTGAAATTGTACTGGGAGCCAGTGAAAAGACTAGAGTTCATTGGAAGTTCTTGTTTGTTTTCAGTGTCATAAATGGCCTTGCTGCTTCATATCTATGTGATGTTTTAAGTTTCCGTTAACCCAGCAGAACTTTGGGTTCAGCAGGCCAACACTTCTTAGAGGTTCCACAGATGAGGGTAAAAAAAAAGTGGGATGATGGTTCTGCAGTTGCTAGTCCCAAATCTGGACCACGTTGCCCCTCGAGTTACGAACCCTCGCTGATCCGCCTCTGTTCAGATCCAAAATAAATACCTGTTCAGAATGACATTTGGCTCATAACAGCACTTTTTACTCTTTTATTTATATTGGAATATTTTAGTATTTCAAAGTTTTTCTGTGTTTAATGAATACTTTTGAAGTCCATGTTTTAATTTTGATTTGAATTTTGAAGCACTTTGGTCACCCTGTTTGTTTTTAAAAGTGCTCTACAATTAAAGATTGATTGGTGGCTTCCTGAATTTATGAACTTTGAGTCAGATGTAAAGTGCTGCTTCAAGTGGGATAGTTTAAGTATGATGGAGTCTTGTTTTATGAATGTAGGAATAATAGAGGAGAGAGGTGAATTGGTACAGCATCTGCAGTAATATGGACTCTATACTGGTCTCTTGGGGCAAGAGAGAGCTGTGCCAAAAGGCAAGACTGTTGGAATCTCATATACACCGCTTCTCTGGTTGAAGTTATACGTCTCCATTGGCCCTGGATTTTTCCAACTATAGTCCTTCACATCCCATCTGTATCCTATTAATTCTTGTTTTCACAGGGCTCAGTTTGGGGGCTTCTTCTTTTCATTATTTACCTGCTTCGTCTTGGTCACGTTTTTTTTTCTTTTTTAAATAAATGTTACAGTAATTTTATACAGTTATGTTGATGACATGGGCAGCATGATGGATTGGTGGTTGGCGCTGTTGCCTCACAGCAAGAAGGTTCCTGGCTTGTTTCCTAGGCCTGGCAGGAGTTTTTCTGTGTGAAGTTTGGATGTTCACCCCGTGCTTGTGTGGGTTCTCTCTGGGTACTCCAGCTTCCTCCCACAGTACAAAGACATGCATGCTAGCTTGATTGATACTTCTAAATTATCTTTTGGAGTGTGTGTATGTGGTTGTTTGTCTCTGTATGTGGCCCTGTGATGGACTGCCGACCTGTCCAGGGTGGACCCCTGCCCCTCGCCTGTAATGAGTTCGGATAAGCTCCGGCAGGCCCCCATGAAGGATATAGAGGGTATAGAAAGTGGATGGATGTTGATGACATCCAACGCTATTTCTCGACCACATGCTTACGATGAGATTTCTGGGTCGTTTGATGAAAGCTTGCAAGTTTGGTTTTTTTTGTTTTTTTTTCTTATCATTTCAAACAGATAAACAACTAACCCAGAGGGGAAGCTGTCCCTGATTAGACACTGATTAGACCAAAAGTCTGAACGTCTTCGTCACCCTGATCACCCTGAAATATTTGCTGGAAACACAAGCACTGATTTTTACTGAACTCCTCATCTGATGATGACGAGTCATTAAAACATCTTTCCTTTGCTTCAGCCCAGCCATGCCCATTACTTTCTTGTTCCCTGAACATGTGTGTTTGTGTGTGTTTGTGTACAAGTAATGGCTTGAATAGAGGTTCAAGGTTGTGAGAGTGGTCTAATGGGTTTATATTTACCTGCCTGCCCCGGTCCATTAGAAAAACAGATAAATAGCTTTTGGGAGAAACGACTTTAGAGCATCTGAATGAGGTAAAATAATGACATTTCAATTCATCTGCAGAAAATTCATGCATGCACAAGCCATACAAACACGATCCTAAAGGGCTGTACTTTAGGACTTTTAATACTGGTTGTTGGTGGTTAAATGCAGCGCTTAAAATAATATGGATAAATATTTGGTGCAAGATAAATATGAATGTCTATTTCAGGAAGATATTCTGATCATTATAAAATACACCAAGGCCCCAGTTATTAGCCCTCTGCCATTTGGACTTAAGGATCTGTATGAAGTCCTTTCTTGGAAGTCTCAAAAGCTACCTGAAGCTGGACTCAAAGCAGATTTACCATTCCTCAGCATATCAACTTTATGCTCTGTCATGAGGCCATTTATCCACAAAAGATTACCTGGATCTGAAGCAGCAAAACAGTCCCATAAGATGATCCTCCCTTCTCGATGTTTCACTGTGGGAACCGATGTATTGCAATTTTACTTTTTGTTTTTTTTTTATTGAAGGCCCCTCCTCTTCCATCATTTAAAATCAGCACCCATGTGTAAAAACAGCTCCAGTTCGGTCTCGTCAGACCAAATAACAGATTTCCAGAACTTTAATGGAGCTGCTCATGAATGATGACCTTACAGGTCAGTGCCATGAAAACATCCAGCTGTTCTGGACCCAGTGAAACTCCTACAAACAACGGTACCCCTCTCTCCCGACACATGAGCGTCCACTGTTTTCTAAGTTTCACACCTGCTCATTTCTTGTTTAGGATAATGTTTTCAATTAACAAGAATTGAAGAGGATTTTCTCTGTTTGGCCTTCATTAGGATGAGTCTGGGTTTGGCGGATGCTGGGAAAAGGTTGCATGTTGACTGCATTATTCCAGTTGTGAAGTTTGGTGGAGGAGGGATCCTCTGATAGACTGTGTAATAGTGTCTGGGTGAGACCCCGTGTCTTCTATCCCACAGCATAAAGCAGCAGCTATAAAGACCTGGGGGTTCTTGTACCAAAAGTGCAGCGCACAGCAGTGTTGTGTACGCCATGTTCAACGCACACATCAGGATGTATGAAAATCAACTGCATGGATTTGTGTGTACCACCACACAGACGGTTCCCAGCTATAAAATAGTGAAACTCACTTTTATTCATCGAAGTTGGGAGTGATATGAAAACAATATATTCTCATACATTTGAGGATTTACACCCAAACAATGACAAAAAAACATGTCCCTTAAGTGTTATTATAAATGAAAAAAGTGATTCCAACCAAAATCCAAAGTAGTTTTTCTGTTTGTGAATCGTGAAGATGTGAACAAACATCAGTGATAGTTGTGACAATCACAGACGTCACATGAAATGAGATGAACTCTCGTTCTCACGGAGAAGAAAACAGTGTTGATGATCAGAATAATGAAGAACAAGTCACAGGAGATCAGTTCTACAATAAAGGTTTTATTTAATGTACTTTTAGGCAGGTGTCCAGTTTATCCAGTTGTCCTCATGGGCTGAAGGATTCCTGAAAGTGTAGTTTGTCTGATGATGGCCGGTGTCTCCTCATGTTGGGGTAACGCCAGAGCATCCCTCCACAGATGTGCATCAGTTCTTCTTTTTTTACATTGATTTTGATGTCAGGTGTTTTTCTTCATTCCAGCTGTGGTGTGTTCGACTGGTTTAGTCTATCACACACTCCCAATCAATATATTTACTTTAACTGTTTAACAATAGAGAAAATACCATCACTGAATTCTAAACTCAGTCAGTGAATTTTCTTTTATTTCTGCTTGCTATTGCCAATTCTTTGTTTGGATGAGTTGTTTAGATGAATATGTATACTCATTACCATATTTAAATTGATCTCCTAGAGGTATAAGTCAGGGCAGAGTGTCATGCTCATAAATATGCATTTAGATTCATGTTGATTGTGATGATCGAAGAAAAAGTGGGTTCATATGCACAGTTTTGACTATCTGAATTTTTTTTTGCAAAGATTTGAGAGGAAGCAACCTTTGTAATGAGGCCCTAGGTTTGATGATTTAATCATTGAAGAACTGGCCCCAACAGAGTCCTAACTTAAATCATCAAGAATGGCTCTGAATGGAAAAATTTCCCCCCAAAAAAGATGGGCATCAAATGAAGGATTTTTGAAGATGAATTCTATTCATCATTCAGTTTAAACTTTTTCACAGGAAATGTGAAGCTTTAATTATCTCTGCTGTGAGGAATGGATGGAGCTGGAAACAGCCTGGTTTTCATCAGCCATCCATGAAATGAGACAAAGCCGGAGCAGAATCAGCATTAGTGACGCAGAGCAGTCAACAAAAGAAAGATGATGTGTGGATTTGTAACTGTACACCTGACGCTTGGCTTTGAATCCCATCTTCCCCGTAGTGACGGCATGTCACCTCAATGTTAAGCTTCCAAACCTGCCGTCTGACATTTAATGGATGATGACAACAACAAAACGGAGACCGACATGGCCCACACATAGCCTCAGGGTGGTTTGGGTGAATTTACTTATGTAGTTATCGCTTTTCACATCACTGTAAGGGGTGGGGGCGTTGTTCCTTTTTTGGATGGTTTTGGATGTCTGCTTTGTCCACTTTCCGAAGTTTTGAAGCAAAAATGAGTTTTCACTGAAGTCTGTGTGTGTGGTGGTTGTTGGGGAGGAGGATATGCCATTGATTGTCCATTTTCATGCTTCTGTGTTTACAAGCATGAATGAAAGCTGGTGGTGATGTTACGTGTGTGTGTGTGTGTGTGTGTGTGTGTGTGTGTGTGTGTGTGTGTGTGTGTGTGTGTGTGTGTGTGTGTGTGTGTGTGTGTGTGTGTTCGTCCGTGTCCACGTCCGTCCTTGACGGAGAATATAAAGTCAGACAGCCGGTGGAAACATCAGAGGAGAAAACAACGAAAAGCTCAACCTCACAGCTGAACAAGAAGAAAACCTGCCGGCAGAAGAAAAACAACAGCGGTGAAGGTCTTTTTTTTCATTATTTTCAAATTAATTTTCCGTTAATTGTTACCTTGGTTAAATGTTGGCTGAAACAAAACAATATTCTTAAAAATGTACATGGGCATAGTTTGACCAAGGAATACGGCTGATGCTGTCTATGACTTAAATTTATGGCTGTTTGTGTTTTTGACATCACTTTTTTTCAAGTAATTGTTTTCTTTTTATGCATTCTGTAAGTAATATGTTTAAATATTTTAAATACCTATTTGCAAAGTTCAGGGACCCTACATGGAGAAATTATAACTACACTTGATTTGTGGTTGGTAAACCCTGTTAGGGTATAAAGACATTTACAATCTTTTCTTCTATACCAATGTAACACTATTAGCAGAATTGAATAATTCACATTAATTATTTCCAATAGTGTCCATATTGAAATAATGTTCATATAAATTGATTGCATCAAATCTTGACTTAAGTGCATTTGTCATGTAACGTGAGTTGACAGTGGCTGGAAAGAAAACTAAATGACAAACATTCAGGAGATTAATCAACTATTACTACTTTTTTTTAGGACCTGAATTGAAGCGGTTTTGATTTAAAACAGAATATACATTTGCAGCAAAATAGATTATTAATGCTTGCAGAGACAATAACCAACCAACCATCCATCAGAATAAATATCTGCTTGAATATTTTATTTAATTTATTTTTTTTTTTAAAGACCTTTAAAAATGTATTCTACTTCAGGGGATCATGTGGATTGGATCCCTACAGACAAACGGAGGTCATTTTAACTTTGAGATTAATAATGGACTTCAGGACTTCTTAATTTCATACCAATGTCAACCAAACTAAGAAGCCATAAAAGCTTCTACATCTATGAATATATAAATACTGATCCAGCTGTGTGGAAACGGAGGCTCTGAACTCTCTTCTTTTTTTGTCTAAACAGAAAAATCCACTTGTGGATCTATGACAAGAAAAAAACCCCACTTTGATTCACACTGTTTTGGCTTATGCTCATTACTGCCCGACAATAGACCTAAGGTTCATTATTTTAACAGGATTTAAAAAAATAACTAACCCTAACAAAATTATTGATAAATACAGTATTACTGGAGTTAGGGGTGGATGTAGGTTTTTTGCCTTTTATTAACTATTTATGTATACAATATGAATTGGTTTGTATATCTGCAGTCACAGCAACAAGACTTGTTAGGAATTCATTAGAAATTAATGCCTGGCAGAATAAATGTTTTTAAAATCTAAAACTGTTGAACTGTATTTAGTAAAATTATGTATATTTTTAAACATACCATCCAACACCTGTAGCTGGTGCAAAATTCAGCTGCCAGGCTTTTTATTTATTATTGGCTTTTAAAGCTATGACTGAGCTGTCACATCCATACTTGACAGAGCTACTTGATGCTTATGCTCCAGCCAGAGCATTAAGGTCATCTGATCAGTTGCTGTTAGGAGCTCACAACAAAACTCAAAACGAGGGCCAATTGAGCTTTTAAGATTGCGGCACCTAAATTGTGGCACAGGCTTTCATTGAACATAAGCTATGTTCCCATGTTGAGACTGATCTATTCACCTTGGCTTTTGCCACAGGTTGCGTATTGTAACCCGAAAGCTTCATTAATTTTATTTTGTTGTGATTTTCAATTAGTTTAATATGGTTTTGCAAGTTTTATTATTTTATTTTAAGGATGTTACATTGTATTTACTCACCATTTACTAATCTATTTATAATGTTTTTGATCTTTGTTTTGTGAATCACTGTGGTTTTTCGAAGTGCTATATAAATAAAGTTGACTTGACATAGTGATATTCTGTTGTTCTCTGTGATTATTCAACAGGAGAATGTGTTCTGTGTGGCTATTGTTGGCCATGGTGGTTGTGGGCGGAGCAAGGGGAACTGTCAGTCAGTGCTGGGATCACCCAAGCTGCCAGGAACTCAACTCTGAGAGCAGCATGATGGTAAACCACCCTCCCACCCATGATTTAATGTAACTTTTTTTCCTTTGTCGTCACCAATTGATCAGAAGTGTATTTAAAAAATCTGGTTCAAACATCAGTGTTTATATGATCTAAGGTATGCTTAAGACTTTTTAAGAGTATTAAAAAAGTATTTTGTACTATTTGTACCATAGCCATGTATCTCTTTTTTGTTCTGTACAAAATTTTAGCTTTTTTTTTTTTTTTTTTTAACCCTCTGCAGGAAGATCTGATCAAAATGACCGTCTGGACTGAGAACAGTGTCATTTAGCTTTTGATAATGACTGATCCAACAAGAAGAATTGGCTTAAAAATGTTGCTTTTGAAATTGTAGGGTTTGGCCAAAACCAGTGTCAAACTGAAACAATGTCTGCTACTCACACTTGAAGAATGTTTTTTGATCAATCTTAATTTTCTTAAACTGCAACTGTTTTTTCCAGGGATATCATTCACTCTTCCCACACATACATTCTAGAAGTGTTGCTGCGATCAAGCACACTGAGGCATTGACAGGTGTTGTAGAACTGAACAGTGCATCTATTTCATTATAGTGGAGTTGTTGCTCCTGTCAGAGATTGAGAAACATTCAACTTTTGAGGTCTCGATGGCAGCATCACCGTATTGCAGCTACACTGCTAGTGGTAGCCAGTGAAATAATTAATGGGATGGGGGTCTAACAGCCCGCAGCCTACTTTTTTTTTTTTTTTTTTTTTTTTTTCCTTCCCTTTCTTGTCAGTGGACTGTATCTAGCAGGAAGACATGGTGGTTTATTGGACTGACGGAATATCACTGCCCACCGTTTAAGCATTCCTGCAGCGCTTCTGCGTGAGTGCATGTCAATGAATCACCATGGTGACAAATGAATGAGCAGCCCCTCCCTTCTCTCTTCACTCTTCCCGCTGATGGTTTTCATTGAGACAACAGAAATGTCCCATTGGCATCTCTGGAATAGATCTTTAGAGATTTTCTAGCTCTTAATTTTTTTTCACCTTCATCATAAAGCTCACTTTTCTTCTCCACCTTTTCTCCTGCAGGAGTGCATCCAGCTCTGCCACTCGGACCTCACTGCTGAGACCCCCGTTATCCCAGGCACTGCCCACCTCCAGCCCCCTCCTCCACCAGAATCCTCCTCTCTAATCTCATCCTCCTCTCCTCAGACCAAGCGTTCCTACTCCATGGAGCATTTCCGCTGGGGGAAGCCCGTTGGCCGGAAACGCCGTCCGGTTAAAGTCTACACCTCAAACGGTGTGGAAGAGGAGTCTGCTGAAATTTTTCCAGGAGAGATGAGGAGACGGGAACTAGCCAATGAGCTGATGGTGGCTGCAGCAGCAGCAGCAGAGGAGGAGGACCACAAGACTCAGGGAGAGGAGCGTCAGCAATTCCTGGGTGGCCTGCAGGAGAAGAAAGATGGTTCTTACAAGATGAAGCACTTCCGCTGGAGTGGTCCACCAGCCAGCAAACGTTATGGGGGCTTCATGAAGAGCTGGGAGGAGGGACGCCAGAAACCACTGGTGACGCTCCTTAAAAACATCATCAACAAAGATGAGCAAGAATGAGATGAGGGAAAAGAAGATAAAGGAGGACGAGGAAAGGAACTGGGGACAGACTTTGTACACAGCAGGTGGTTTCAATAGTGACCAATAAAAAAACTCTGAAACTGCTGTGTGGTTGGTTGACAGGAGAGATGTTTTGATATTTGTTGCTTTATGTAAATAATAGTATTTATTATGAAAACAATGTTATTTGCAAGCAAAAGAAATGGTCTCTGTGTCTAAATTCATACATCAAACACTGAAAAATCTCAGATGTCACATCTGAGGAAAAGTATCATAGTAACTGAACTCTGTTCTCACATGTAGAACATGTTTCTGTGCAAATGTCTGAATCTGGCGTACAGCTCTGAACGTTTTGTCCAACAGCTGCGTCGGTCTAACTGTAAGGTTCCCTATTTCTCTCCCCAATTTGTTGCTTATATCTTCAGCCAAAATGGGAAAGACACCTAAAAGTCCAGGGAAGAGAGAGGAGGAGCCAGCTGCTGGTTCTCTGCTTAACCCTGGTTGGCAGCAAGTCCTCACCATTTATGAGATGAGTGGCTACAGGACCCAGTGGCTCTCTTGTCACTTATTGTTTCAGGTGTTGGTGGCTACTGGTCCAGTTAACTTGGATTTGTTCCAAAATGATTCAGGTCAAATGCGCTCAACCATAGAATCACATGGCTGCCAGAGGTAGAAGCTGATAAAGAGGGATGCATCAACCCTAACCCCTCTAAACCAACACAGAACAGGTTGCAGTGGGTTCTTATAACACTCAGAACATTAACTTTAAAATCAGAATGATTAGGTCTTTATTTGTCACCTCAGTCGTTACAGTGCACAACAGCTAAGGTGATAAAAGGTAGCTTTTATCCATAGGAAGCTGAAACTCCAAAACCCCAAACTATTCATAGATCGTGTTTTCATCATATTTTACCCGAGTTACACAGAAAATTCTCCATACAATGGTCATGGATATGAAATTCAACTATGGAGACCAAAACTGCTGTTTGCACCAGGCTGAAAATATGATTATTATGTAAAGTTGGAGATTTTAACGGGGGTCATTGAAAATTCCCCTTTCTCGTCATTCCAGGAAGTGCAGTTCTTATTCTTCCTTGCTGAACTTGACCCAGAAGATCTAATGTAGCCACTTCCTTCTCAGCTGTAAGAATGGTACAATCATTAACGAAGGCAAAAAATCTTGACTTTATCATTAACAATCAACTTTTACCTTTTTTTTCCTGTTTCTTTTCCAGTCCACTTGGTGGTGAGAGTTCTTCAAACAATGGATCCTTTGACGCCAGTTTATGGCGTCCTCGGCTCTGAGGCTGAGTAGCTCGTGGATCTACTCGTCTCCCCAGTTACTCATCATGCAAATATGTGTGATCTTCTGCTGTCGTTACTCTCATCAGCTGTTTCCTTATTTCATGAAAAAAAACCCTCCCCTGGTTTGTTGTGCTCACCAAGGCGAGTCATTGACAGGGCTGTTTGAATCAAACGTCAAAAACATATAAAATGTTTTTACAGTGGTTAATGAATATCTGGGAACTGAGGACTGGCTCTGGGAACTGATGATTGATCCTGGGGCTTGTTTCTGGCACACAGAGATTTCTCCATATTCTCAGAATGGTTGACTTCATGATCTGTAGATGATGAGATGTTCATAGGAACATTATTCTGAAACTTTAACATTTTGTAGACATGGTTTTGGTTAAACGTGAGCATTTGTCCATCTCTGCGTCTCTATGATGACTTGTGTTCTACCAACCACTTAATTAGTTGGAGATGTTCGTCCAGGTGTTTGTGGAACCACTTCGTTGTAATTTATTTTTATTTTACACAGCTTTCCAGGTTTTTTTGGAGCTGGAGTAACTTCTGGCGGTTCCAAACACAATGTCGTCCTTGTTGGCGAGCCCAGGTGGGATGTCCTCGGAGCCGCTTGGCATCTCCCCACAGGTACATCTGCACCAGGACACATTTTCATCAGAAAGTACCGCTCTGAATAATGTAACCAGGTAACCTTCCTGTGTGGAAGCATGCTTGATACACTCGTACCTCGATACACTCCTGCAGACAACTAAACCTTTTTGTAATTTAGCCATTTAAACCCCATAAATGCCACTTTTAACATAGTTGTCAGTTTTAATGAAATTACCAGGTACAGAACAAGTACAAGTAAAGGGATGATGATCTGAGGTGAACCTGGAGGGGTGTCTGTAATGCTGTCAATACTATTGTACATATGAGTATAACTGTATATTTTTGTGTGGGTGTGTATGTGGATGAGTCATGGTGCAATGGGACATAGTTGGATCTCCTTGGCTTTTCCTTGCCCTTCTGTGTTGTGGTCTGGTTCTGTGAAGGTTTGGGTTCCCTCAGTGGTGCACATCTGGTGCCCCTTGGTCCTGGGGGTGGGGATTTGAGGGTCCTCTTGCACTTTTATGGGGTTTGCGTAGGGTGCCTGGCTGGTGATGCTGTCAGGGGTCAGGGTGTCTGTGCTGGTGTGGCATGGAGGTGGGGGCTGCCAGCTTCCTGATGGCCTGGTGGATGAAGCTGTCCTTCAGTTGGCTGGTTCTGGCCCGGAGGATCCATAGCCTCCTCCCTGATGGCAGCAGACTGAAGAGGCTGTGTGACAGGTGGGTGGGGTCTGTCACGATGCTGAGGGCTTTGGAGTCAGACGGGTCTGTAAATGTCCTGAAGTGAGGGGAGAGAGGCACCAACATCTTCTCAGCTGCTCTCACTACATGTTGGAGAGACTTGCGGCAGGATGTGGTGCAGCTGGTCAGGATGCTCTCGATGCTGCCTCTGTAGAAGGTGTACATGATGGAGGCTGGGGCTGTGGCTCCAGTTTGTGGAGGAATTGGAGACGCTGCTGTGCCTTCTTGGCAAGTGATGTGATGTTAACAGTCAAGGATATACTTTTATACTGTATGCAAGGTAGCTGAAGTGGACACCTTGTTAAGATATTCCCATTGTAAACCTGAGGGTGACACTTTGGGTGATTGTTGAGTAATCATCATAGAAATCAACTTAAGAAATCATGTATAAACCAAAAAAAGATTCAAACAACTCCTCATTTAAAATATATATTTTTCTGAACAATTTTAGAAAAATTAAAACACACAGGAAACTACATATGGTAGAAGTAGAAAACAGTATGTACTTATAAAAACAAAATCCCTAAATTTGAAATATCTATGAAAAACATTTAAAAAATACATATAAACAGGAGTAAATTAATACGAGTTAAGCACATGCATATCAAATCTAAATCTCTAGTAAGTGCAAAGCTCAGATGAGTCCAGGTGGCAGGTTTGGACTCTGGTGTGTCGCAGCTCGTCGAAATTTGCCCATCTGGACCATGAGCCTATGATCGCGAGACCAAACGAGACCAGGTGCGACATCAAACATGGTAGCCGGTTACTGCTAGATTTAAACACCTAAACAAGTTTAACAAGTGTCTTCTTTGAGAATACAATTTCATTAAAAATATCCGAGCGGATACTGGATTCTTTTACCCTGGAAGAACTCGAAAACTTTATCGACGCGTTCTACAATAGGTTTTGTGCCGCGGAGGACGCCAATACAGCGAGCGATATGGAGAAAGCCAAGCCAACACCAAGTAAGAGAATTAGACAGTCTGACTCGACACAAAGTTCCCAGATACACTCATCCAGCTCAGAGGTGAGTGACATTCTCGTCTCTATTAATGAAAAACTGTACGGACTGGACACTTGGATGGCGCTTGTTGAGTTACTGCATAAAGAATTCCAGCAGCTACGCGAAAGTCTGGAATTCAGCCAAAATCAAATCGCTGCGCTGACTACGGAAAACATTTCCCTCCGAGAATCCGTGACATTGATGTCATCCCAGCTGGCGGTCGTTACAAGACAAAATAAAGAAATAAAAGAAGCGATGCTTGACTTACAATCGCGCAGCATGAGGGACAATCTGGTGTTTTCTGGAATCCCGGAGCAAACGAGAGTCGACAATCCCGAGCAGCTGAACAAAGAATTAATGATAAAACAACTAAAAATCCCAGCCGACATGGTGAAAGACATCTCGTTCCATAGAGTCCATCGTATCGGACGTAAAAGCCCGGAAAACAAACGTCCACGTCTGATCGTAGCCAAATTCGAACACTTTAAACAAAAACAGCAGGTGCAACGCCAGGGGAGGAACCTGAGAGGGACCGATTACGGCATGAATGACCAATTCCCACGGGAGATCCTGAACAGAAGGAAGGTTCTGTTCCAGATCAGGAAGCAGTTCATTAAAGAAGGGAAAAAGGCAGTAGTCGCGGTGGACAAACTGTACATTAACGGTCTGATGTTTCGTGACCACAACATCACTCCCTGGCTCTTCTAAACAGCCAATAACTCATCATCATTGGCTACACAAACTATCTGCACTCATAAATATGCACCCTGGTCTCCAAATTGAAAATGTATATACTGTCACTTTGGTATGTTTGTTTAATTGTTTTGTTGTATCTTCTGTCTTTATGTCTTTCTGTTTTCCTTACTTCACATCTTTTCTCTGTTCCTTTCACTTATAGTTTTCTTCAAGTTAAGAAAAGGGGAAGGCAAACATCCATCACACACATAATCTGTTCTGAATATTTGACTAAATGTTCACACAAGTAGATACTCAGGCTTTTCCATACAGCTCCAATATTCAAACAGGAAGTAGACAATAAAACACCAACAATATGAACTCAGTAAATTTTCTAAGCTGGAACATCCGCGAAATTAAATCAAACATAAAAAGAACAAAAATATTCGACTATATAAATAAATTGCAGGCTGACATATGTCTGTCACAAGAAACACATACTTCAAAATCAGACTTACGGAAATTAATGACTCCACAGTTTAATCACATATATAATGCTGATTTCAATTCAAGGCAAAGAGGAGTAGCAACTTTAATTCACAAAAAAATGTTCTTTACTCACAATGACACGGTTGAAGATCCTGAGGGGCGATTCATAATTATTAATATTACAATTGACAACAACCCAATAACAATAGCCAGTATTTATGGCCCAAACAAAGACGACTCATCGTTTTTTCATTCTTTCTTTACAGCTATTTCTAATTTCTCCGACTCACCAATAATCATAGGTGGAGATTTTAATACCGTACTTAATCCGGCACTAGATAAATCTAACAACTGTAGTAAAACATATAACTACCAATCTTCAGAAACAATCAGACAGTTTATGGCAGACTGTGGTCTTGGAGATGGTTGGAGGCTGAAACACCCCAACGATAAAGAATTCTCTTACTTCTCACAAGTCCATCAATCTTACTGACGAATCGACTATTATCTTATTAGTAACTCTCTTATTTCCAAAGTGAGTAATATTGTGATGCATCCCATCATTATTAGTGATCACGCACCGATCACTCTGACCTGGAATAAAAGTACATCTGTTAAAACCAGCAACCGGTGGCGATTTAACACATCGCTGCTTGAAGATCCTGACTTTGACGACTACATCAAGAGAAACTGGACATCCTTCCTTGAAATAAATGATTCACCAGAAATATCCCCGTCACTCCTCTGGGAAACGGGCAAAGCTGTGCTGAGAGGACAGATCATTTCATATTCCTCCCATAAGAAAAAAAAGGAAGCGCAAGAACAAAGAAACCTTGAAAAGAAGATTAAAGAGTTAGAAATTAATAATGCGGGCAGCACGGTGGCTTAGTGGTTAGCACTGTTGCCTCACAGCAAGAAGGTTCCCGGTTCAATTCCCGGCCCGGTGGGTCTTTCTGTGTGGAGTTTGCATGTTCTCCCCGTGCTTGCGTGGGTTTCCTCCGGGTACTCCGGCTTCCCCCCACAGTCCAAAAACATGCAGAGTAGGTTAATTGATCTTTCTAAATTCTCCCTAGGTGTGAATGTGAGCGTGATTGGTTGTTTGTATGTGGCCCTGGATAGACTGGCGACCTGTCCAGGGTGTACCCCTGCCTTTCGCCTGATATGCGTCGGGATAGGCTCCGACAGACCCCCGTGACCCGGAAACGGATTAAGCGGGTACAGATAATGGATGGAAATTAATAATGCTAATAACCCAACTCCTCAAACTCATTCTGAACTGCGAAAATATAAACTTGAATGTTGAATGAATACCTAAATAAAAAAAGTAGATTCCTCATCCAAAGACTCAGACATGAATAATTTGAATTCAGTAATAAATCGGGCAAATATCTGGCCAGTCTGATCAAGAAAAACAAGGAAAAATCCACAATCTCCACAGGAGACATCGTTCAAGAACCCAAAGAAATCAACGATGAATTTATGAATTTCTATAGAAAGCTGTATTCATCTACAAACAAATCAAACATATCAGAGATTAACAAATTTCTCAACAATATCAACCTACCAAACCTTACAGAAGATCAGGCTGGAGAACTTGATGGACCTCTTACTCCAACAGAGATCCATAAAGCTCTTCAACTAATGTCTAATAACAAATCACCGGGTCCAGACGGCTTCCCGGCAGAATTTTATAGACACTTTTGGAATATTCTAGCACCCATATTTACAAGATTAATAGCAAAAATTAAGGCCAAATCTAAGCTCTCTATGGAGATGAATACAGCAATGATTACTTTAATATTAAAACCTGGAAAAGATCCCACTCTTCCAGCAAGCTACCGCCCGTTATCCCTCATTAATTCAGACACTAAAATTATCAGTAAAGTGCTGGCGTTACGAATTGAAAAAGTAACTCCACTTATCATCCACCCAGACCAAACAGGCTTCATTAAAGGAAGACACTGCCAATAACCTACGCAGACTATTTAATCTGATTCACTACTCATCACAAACAGATACACCAACAGCCATTTTCTCATTGGATGCAGAAAAAGCATTTGATAAAGTTAATTGGGAATTTTTATTCCAAACACTTAAAAAATTTGGCTTTGGTGAATCATTTATTCATTGGATTAAGATTCTTTACACATCACCGATGGCAACAGTCACCACAAATGGATTAATATCACAGCGCTTCACTCTACACAGGGGTACAAGGCAAGGACGTCCACTCTCTCCATCTTTATAGAAGATGCTATCTTTATAGAACCTCTGGCAGCAGCCATACGACAAGACAGCACAATTTCAGGAATCGGAACAGGAGATACAATCCATAAGATCAGCTTATATGCGGATGACATTCTATTATATCTACAAAACCCATCATCATCAATTCCCCATACTATCAACCTTATTAATCACTTCTCTGAGATCTCTGACTATACTATTAACCGGTCTAAATCCACCATACTACCACTGAACTCTAACAGCTGGGATGTGGCCACTGTCACTGGACCTTTCTCAATCACCACCGGCAACATCAAATACCTGGGAATTAACATTCCCCGTAAGCTGTCAGAGTTAATTGGCCTTACTTATAATCCACTCTTGAAAACGATAGAAGAAAACCTAAAACGTTGGATGAATTTACCAATAAATCTTATTGGTAGAATTGCTACAGTTAAAATGACCATATTTACCATGGTAAATTATCTTTTTTCAACGATTCCCAGCAAGCCTCCAACCCTCTGGTTCAAATCTTTAGATTCAATAATTAGATGAATATATATATACAACACCAATACACAATAGAGAGCACTGGGATGTGTAGGGAGCGCCCACCATACATGTACCAGCTGCTCTTTGTAATTCACCCAAACACATTAACAAAGTAATGGAGGGAGGAAGGGGAAAGGAGAAAAAAAAGAAGAAAGAAAAAGTGTGTGTGTGTATATATGTATATATATGTATATAGATATATGTAACAAAAAAAAAATTGAGAGAACAAGGGTCCAGGTGGGGTGAGGGGGTCACATGAGGGACTACCAGGGGAACATGTGCTGGACGGCCCCGGCAGATCACTGGGTGCCTGGTGGTCTGGCCTGCGCTCCTACTGTTTGGGTCTTGTCCTGCGGGGGGGGTGTCTGGGTCTCGGGGGGGCTGGGGCTGCTCCTTGGCTGCGGCGCCTGGTACCGGGGCCGGCTGCTGGGGGAGGCCCCCTGGTTGGAAGTGGTGTAGTGGCAGATCGCCGTCCGAGTGTGCCGGGATGTGTTGGCGGGCTCCTTTTCCCTGGCCTGGCGCGGCCTCTGGGCGTCGGCTGTGTTCTCCCCCTGTTCCTGTTCCTCCGCCTTGGCTCTGTATGTTGGCGACTGCGGGTGGTGGCTGTCTCGGTCCCCCGGGGGCAGCATCATTGACACTCTCTCCCAACTTCTTGATTGCTGCATCCCGCTGTTACCCTCAGTCTGCCTCCTGGGAGATTTTTCTACTCTATTACTGGATAACAGTTCCAACAGAATCCTTTCTATTGCCCTAATCATCGCCAAGAAAACAATCCTCGTGAACTGGAAAACCAAAAACTCGATCAATGTCATCCTCTGGGAAAACTTACTAACAGATTTCATTTCAATGGAACAACTATCTGCTTCAATTAAAAAACAAACTGACCAAGTATGGAAAAAATTTATTTTATCCTTGAATTCGAGACACACACATCTTCCCTCAAATGATCTTGGATAAATAATTGGATTTTGCCATTTTTATTTGAAAAAATAAATAAATAAATAAATTTAATAAAAGGGAGAAAAAAAGAGGGAAAATAAAATACAAATAAATAAAGGACTAATTCATAAATAAACAACCTCCCCAACTCCCAGCTCACTCCTCATTACCCTTGACTAGAAATTGGCAGACTAACAATTTGCCTGAAAATCTGCTGAAGTACTTCCAAAAGTGGGGGGTGGGGCAAAAAAAAAAAAAACCTTTGTGATTGTTATCGTTATTGGTGTCGTGCTCTGGTCTTTCTTGCCTTGATAGTCTGATAATTTCTTCTTTTTTTTTTTTTCTCTCTTTCAAATCATTGGCTGCCCTGCCGTCCCGGGGCTGCGGTGCTGCCCCTGCTGGGGGATGGGTGCGGGTGGCGCTGGTGGCTGCAGGGTCCCATATCCACAGTGACAGTAACAATGACTGATGGGGCCTGCTGGGCCCTGGGGGCTGGGGTTGTCGGTAGCGCCTGGAAGTGGCCCAGGAGAGCATGGAGGTGGCACAGCAGAGTGTTATTTGATGATCTTAGTGAACTGCTGTCTGTGATCTGTGTTGATTTTGACCGTGTTATTATTGTTGGTGATTATAACATCCATGTGGACAACCCTCAGGACAAAGGGACTAAAGACCTGAGTAATACTCTGGACAACTTTGGGCTGACTCAGCATGTAACAGAGGCCATGTACAATAGGGGACACAGTCTGGACCTGCAAGTCTCTGAGGGTCTGAGCATTTCAAAGGTTACTGTGTCTGATGTGGGCCTGTCTGATCATTCCTGTGTTTTCTTGGAGAGTATGATTTCAGTTACACAAATGTGTTAACAGCAGTGCTCACAAAACAGTAAACCTAACCAAAAACGGTAATAACGCTCTGGCAGTTGAAAGACTAACAAACCCTCCTGTATCAGTGGAAACTAAACTTCAGTCCAACCATGACCTGCAATCACTTTGATAAATCCTTCACAGACAAAATCCAAAATATTAGACAAGCAGTTGGTACGTCAGCAGCAGGTTCAGGATGTGAACTGTGTCCACTGAAAAGCATTTAAACACCATGACACAGTTTTACCCCATTGAGAGCAAAGACCTGGAGGACATCTGACATCAACTGAACTCCTCCTCTTGATGTTAAGACTGCATGCCAACAGGTTTGTTCAAAAGGGTCGCAAAGATTTTGGAGTCAGACCTGCTACAGATCCTGAACTTGTCCTTAATGTCAGGTGTGTTTCCAGAAACACTAAAAACAGCTGTAATTAAACCTCTTCTGAAAAAGTACAAGCTTGACGAGACACATGGACAATTACAGGCTGATCTCAAATCTCCCATTTTTAAATAAGATAATTGAAAAAGCAGTTATTCAACAGCTGAATAACATTTTAACACAAAATAACTGGTGGAAACATGTCAGTCTGTTTTACTGGATCTCAGTGCTGCATTTGATACAGTTGACCACAATATATTACTGAAACCACTGGAGAACTGGGCAGGTCTTTTTGGAACTGTACTGAACCGGTTCAAAACATACTTATAGAACAGGAAATACTTTGTGTCCAAGTAGGTAACTTTATAGTCTGAGCAGACAATGAATTCACATGTGGAGCTCCCCAAGGTTCCATCCTGGGACCTCTTCTATTTAACATCTACATGCTCTCACTGGCACAGATTATAAAGAAACTAAATAAAAACAAAATAAACTACCACAGCTATGCAGATGACACACACATATATATTATAATGTCACCAGAAGACAGAGACCCTGTACAGGCTCTTGGTAAATGCATTGAAGAGATTCATGACTGGATGTGCCACAATGTTCTCCAGCTGAAAAAAAAACCCAAATCTGAGGTAATTGTCTTTGGAGCCAAAGAGAAACGATCACAAGTCACCACAGAGCTTCAAATTTATACACCTAAAAACCACCAACCAGGCCAGGAATCTGGGTGTAGTGATGGACTCAGACCTACATTGAAAAAACACATCAAGGCAATAACAACATCAGCCTACTATCACCTCAAGAACATATCAAAGTTAAAAAATCTTATGTCTCAGCAGGACCTGGAGAAACTAGTCTCTGCATTCATCTTCAGTTGACTTGATTATTGTACCAGCATGTTTACAGGTCCACCTAAAAAACATCAGTTAGACAACTGCAGCTCATCCCGAACTCTGCTGCTCCAGTCCTCACTAAGACCAAAACACTAGACCACATCAGTCCAGCTCTGAGGTCTTTACACTGGCTGCCTGTCCGTCAGAGGACAGACTTTATAGTTCTGATACTGGTCTATAAAGCTCTGAATGGTCCAGGACCTCCTGACCCAGTATGAACCTTCCAGACCCCTCAGGTCATCTGGATCCGTTTTTTTATTAGTTCCCAGACTCAGAACCAGACATGGAGAAGCTTCCTTCAGCTTCTCTGCTCCACATGTCTGGAACAAACTCCCAGAAAGACTCAGATCAGCTGAAACACTCAGTTTATTTAAATCCAGGTTGAAGACACCTGTTCTCAGCTGCACTTATAATAAAGACACAAATCTGCTCTGATACTGTTTAAGGTTGAGTGTCAAAATTTGATCATGTTTTAACTACTGATTTTTTATCTATTCTTTCTTTTTGTTTACATTTTAAGTCATGCTTTATATTTGTGATGTTTTAATGTCTCTGTAAAGCAATTTGATTCAGCTTAATGTTGAATTGTTCTGTATAAATAAACTGGCCTTGCCTAGCCTGTGTTGAAAAATAAATGTAATTTAAATTAAAATCTAACATGCAAACAACATAAAACACTCCAGTGTCACCACTCTTTAATTTTGGTGACTGTAGCTGAGTTAAAATGCTATTTACAATCCTCTATCACCTTCCAGATTTGTATCTTATTGAATTCAATAATAGTATCTATTTTAATGGACTCAAAAACGTGTATTAACACATTTACAGTCATGAAAGTTCATAAAAAGCCATTCTGCACTTTAAATTACCTTAGTATAAGGTAAAAACATAAAATAAAAATAAAAAAACTGCATAAAAATGACAAAATTAATAGGAAAAGAAGAACTATGCCTTTTTATCACCCAGTCCACAGGGGCAGGTAGAACGAAATCCCTGCTTCCCGTGGTCAGGAAATTGCATACCCAATTTCCCGACCACCACCTGTAACAGGAAAGTGGAACAAAATAATTAAAAAAAAAAGGCTTATGAACAGAATCGCCCAAATTTTACGGCAGCATTGTAAAGCATGCTGATTTGATTGCACTTGGTTGTAAGTCCCCAGGACACAATAAAAATATATTTAACAGTTTTTAAATATTGAATATAAACTTGCATGTCTTTGACTACAATAAAAAAGCAAAAATATGAGAAAAAGAAATCAACTCGATTAATATGATCAGTTCTACCACGTGACCTGCATTCTGGCAGTGTGGAATTGTGGTTAGTATTTTTTTTGTTTTTTTTTTTTGCAGAGGATTAGCAGACAAGAGCAGCAGCAGGATGAGGTCCTTTCAACTTTGAAACTGTAAGTATGCTTCTCGATTGTTTTGGTGAATGTTTATTACAATGAAATAGCTAAAACGACATTGTGAAGGCTGCATCACGGTCGTGAGAGAGAGAGAGCGGGTGTTCGTGGACGTGCGAGGAGTTAAGAAAGTAGACGGCGACCGGAGCCGGTAGAGAGCGATAGCGTGTTACTTATAACTGTGTGGTCGGAGAATAAAAGCCCCTCTCTTCAGCAAAAACTGCCTGTTATTCGTGCGCCATCACTTTAACAAGTGGGGAGTTACCCCGAAGGAGAAGTCGGATCTTCCCCGTGTTTCCTGAATACGGTTAGGATACCGAAGCAGGAAAGGCTTAACGCTGGCGACTACGAAGGGAACCTCCTGTTGTTAAAAGGTTGGTGAGCACCAGACATGAACGGACAATAACGGCAAAAGGCGAGTGGCTGTAACGTAACGTAACAGTAACATACCTGAACTGAAACAATATGGCGGTCGCTCTCTTCCTCCCCGATATGTAGGAACCAGAAACCGACTACTTGAACCCGTTCATGTCATTAACCAACGTTCAGGTCAACGCACAGGGTACTGTGGGAGCACATGAACGTAGGACTGAGAGAAGATGCGAACATTACAACCCGTTTCTGTGTGATGAAAGCTGCGATAGCACACATGCTAATGGAGATGTGTTCCCATCGGCCGACAGTACAATGCTATTCACCAGGACGTTAGACCCCCACTTCAAATATCCAATATAGACCATTTGCTCGGGGTGGGACCGGGAGATGTGCTGGCTGCTTGGTGATGCCAATATATCTTAGTCAGTATTAACAACCTCCAAGTGAAGGTGGACTTCCTTGTAGCTGACATAGCAGGCAATGAAGTGCTGCTTGGCCACACTTTTCTCACCCAAGCTGACGCCCGCCTTGATTTTTGTAAGCACCTCATAGTTTTGTTGGAGAGGAAGTGCCGTACTTCCACCCAGAGACTGCTTCAAAGTCAGTCACGTTTATTGTCAATTTACCACATGTGAGGTTCATACAGAGAATTGAAATTATGTTACTCTCAAACCCTTGGTGCTACACAATAAAGAAATTTCTCTGTAAACACAAAGTGCAAATCTAAAAGAAACAAATAATAAAATGACACTGGATTTAAAAATCAAAGACAGAATTACAAAAAACCCCAACAACAAACAAAACAAACAACAAAAAAAAAACAAAATGGCAGTATGATGATAGTCATTATTGGGGGGGTAGTAGTCGATAGAGTAGCAAAAGGAAGCTTTTGTCAGTGGTGTAGTGTATGTGCAGTTAGCGTGTTTAGTGTTGTTGCATGGGTGTTAGGGCAGTTGTCAGTGGTTTATGGTGCAGTGCTAGGGAGGGAGAGACCTTCCTCCGGAGCTTTTGTCGTGAAATGTGCTGTGTGTGGTGCAGGGTGCAGTGGGATCGTAAAGAGTCCGTTGTTTTTGTGTGTGTATCTAGTGGGTGCAGGGGAAGTCCAAGGTAGGATTGGAAAGAGGAGCAAGTGGAGAAAGAGGAGGCTCTAGTCAGTGCCCATAGTGTGTGTGTAGTCGGCGTGTTTGTGTTGTTGCATGTGTGCTGGTGCAGTTGTGCAGGCACAAAACCACTTAGTCTGTGGTTTATTGTGCAGATCTATGGAGGGAGAGACCTTCCTCCGGAGCTTTTGTCGTGAAATGTGCTGTGTGTGGTGTAGGGTGCAGTCGGATTAGGGTTAGGGTGTGGTGGAAATTTTCTGAAATCCAATGAGAGAATAAACAGTTTAAAGTTTAACATAAAAGTTTATTTGGAGAATACACGTTGATCAGACGTGCAGAGAAGTCTCACTCAGAGAGTTCTGCCGTGTTGAAGAAGAGACAGGTTTTCATATGTTCCAAACTACAAAACATCACATGAGTTACATCTGTGTAGCTGCTCAAAATGGCAGAGCTTGTCTCACTTGAAATATTTCTGCAAGACTCCCTTACTGCTTATCAGACTTAAGAGGAGGGGTAAAGTGGGTACCTCGTCAGGGTATAAATTTTAAGAGTGTGAGAAACAGAGAGTCTGTTATGCCTGACATAAATTTAACACAGGCTACATAGTTAAAAAGACAAAGAACAGGCTTGTACCTAAAACATGCTTACTTAGGGTCATATTAAGTTCAGACAATGTTTAAACTGCTTAGTGGAATAAGTGATTTAAACTAGTACTATGTGAATATAGTATTTCTCTCACAAGGGTTAGGTTGTTTGTTAATGGCCTTACTGAGGAAAACCGGTACGCTACTCCCTCCACCGCTCGTTAGCGTCCAAGAGATTGGAGCAGGCAGTGTGGCACTCTCGCTCGAGATCCATATAGAGACCCGTGTTTACAAAAGCAGTTGATTGTGTGTGTATGATGTGTTGCCTGGGAGGGGGGAAGCCCTTCCGAGGCTTTATGTTTCTGAATGTGCTGAAATGGGATATGTAGATGTTTCTGCGTGCAGTTGGATCCTTAGAGGTCCATTGTACTTGTTTAGGGTTTGTGTGTGTGAGCTGAGAGGTCCAGAGAGTACAGGTAGATGAAGTACAGTGGAGTCTGTAGGTGGGGTAGTAGATAGTAGTACAAGGAAGTTTTTGTCAGTGGCAGTAGTGTATGTGCAGTTAGCGTGTTTAGTGTTGGTGCGTGGGTGTTGGGGCAGTTGTGCAGGTACAAAAGCCTTTAGTCAGTGGTGTATGGTGCAGTGCTAGGGAGGGAGAGACCTTCCTCCACAGCGTTTGTCATGAAATGTGCTGCGTGTGGTGTAGGGTGCAGTCGGCTCCTAAAGAGTCCGTTGTTTTTGTGTGTGTATCTAGTGGGTGCAGGGGAAGTCCAAGGTAGGATCGGAAAGAGGAGTAAGTGGAGAGAGAGGAAGTTATTGTCAGTGGTGGTAGTGTGTGTGCAGTTAGTGTGTTTAGTGTTGCATGGGTGTTGGGGCAGTTGTGCAGGTACAAAAGCCTTTAGTCAGTGGTGTATGGTGCAGTGCTAGGGAGGGAGACACCTTCCTCCCAAGCTTTTGTCATGAAATGTGCTGTGTGTGGTGTAGGGTGCAGTCGGCTCATAAAGAGTCCGTTGTTTTTGTGTGTGTATTTAGTGGGTGCAGGGGAAGTCCAAGGTATGATCGGAAAGAGGAGCAAGTGGAGAGAGAGGAAGTTATTGTCAGTGGTGGTAGTGTATGTGCAGTTAGCGTGTTTAGTGTTGCATGGGTGTTGGGGCAGTTGTGCAGGTACAAAAGCCTTTAGTCAGTGGTGTATGGTGCAGTGCTAGGGAGGGAGAGACCTTCCTCCACAGCGTTTGTCATGGAATGTGCTGCGTGTGGTGTAGGGTGCAGTCGGCTCCTAAAGAGTCCGTTGTTTTTGTGTGTGTATCTAGTGGGTGCAGGGGAAGTCCAAGGTAGGATCGGAAAGAGGAGTAAGTGGAGAGAGAGGAAGTTATTGTCAGTGGTGGTAGTGTGTGTGCAGTTAGTGTGTTTAGTGTTGCATGGGTGTTGGGGCAGTTGTGCAGGTACAAAAGCCTTTAGTCAGTGGTGTATGGTGCAGTGCTAGGGAGGGAGATACCTTCCTCCAAAGCTTTTTGTTGTGAGGTGTGCTGTGTGTGGTGTAGGGTGCAGTCGGATCGTAGAATCCGTTGTTTTTGTGTGTGTATCTAGTGGGTGCAGGGGAAGTCCAAGGCAGGATCAGAAAAAGGAGCAAGTGGAGAGAGAGGAGGCTCTTGTCAGTGGTAGTGGTGTATGTGCAGTTAGCGTGTTTAGTGTTGTTGCGTGGGTGTTAGGGCAGTTGTGTAGGCACAGAAGCCTTTAGTCAGTGGTGTATGGTGTAGCGCTATGGAGTGGGAGAGTCCTTCCTCCATAGCTTTTGTCGTGAAATGTGCTGTGTGTGGTGTAGGGTGCAGTCGGATCACAAGGAGTCCGTTGTTTTTGTGTGTGTATCTAGTGGCTGTGGGGTGAGCCGTTGATGGGGGGTGTCGGTCGAGGTAGAAAAGGGAAGAGGGTTAGGGTCAGAGAGAGGGGGTTAGGGTAAGGGTTAGAGAAGGGGGTTGGTTAAGGTTAGGGATAGGGTTAGAGAGGGGGTTTGGTTAAGGTTAGGGTTAGAGAAGGGGTTTGGTTAAGGTTGGGGTTAGAGAAGGGGTTTGGTTAAGGTTAGGGTTAGGGTTAGAGAGGGGGGTTGGTTAAGGTTAGGGTTAGAGAAGGGGTTTGGTTAAGGTTAGGGTTAGGGTTAGAGAGGGGGGTTGGTTAAGGTTAGGGTTAGAGAAGGGGTTTTGGTTAAGGGTTAGGGTTAGGGTTAGGGTTAGGGGTTAGGGTTAGGGGTTAGGGTTAGGGG
>CM026220.1:29242-50502 GCA_014839995.1 Xenentodon cancila
ATATATACATATATAGATATATATACATATATACATATATATATATATACATATATATATATATATCTATATATATATATACATAATATACATATATATAATATATATATATATATATATCACATATATATATATATATATGTAGTATATATTATATATATACATACACATATATATCTATATATATGTATATATACATACAACACATATATATATATATACACACATATATATATATATATATGTATTTACATACACATTATCTATATTATATATATATATATATATATATATATAATATATATCTAATATAATATTATATACAATATCAAATTCAAGTTATTGTCAATTCTACCACATGTAAGATACATATCTGTATACATGTTCTGGTCTCTGGAAAGCGCCTAGAGACACTTGTGTTGAATTGAATTGTCCATTTGGTCCACTCCTCCTTTTCATTTTATATGTTGTCCCATTTGCTCACATTATCAGCTGGTATGGAATCTCTTTCCATTGCTATGCTGATGACACTCAGTCTGCAACACTGAAACAACTGTCTCTGCAGCTCAATCTCGTTTACCACACTGACCACCCCGACTACCCACAAAAACTGAAGCCATACTTGTTGGCACTCCACATCAGTCCAGACATCCCAGATCAAACCATCATCTTCTCAGGACAGAACAGTCTCCTCTCTTCTACAGTTATCAACCTCTGTGTGAGGTTGGACCCACACCTAACATTCAATAATCACAATAAACATCTGTGGAAGACTATTTTTCCATGTCAAAAACATTGCCAAAGTGCATTACATCTTCTCTCTATCTGAATTGTCCATGCCTTTGTCTCCTTTTGTCTCCAAGAGCTCCAGCAGATTCAGAACAGCACTGCCAGGACCCTGATGAGAGTGCATATACATGAGCACATCACAACCATCCTCAATTCAGTATTGGCTTCCCGTGTCCTTCAGGATTCAATACAAAACTGCTCTCCTGACTCACCAGTGCATCCATGGCAATGCTCCAATCCATCTCAGATCGACACCCTCCTTGTCTTTCAGCACTTTTACATAGTCATCCTTCTTGTAGAGCCACAGGATCTGAAGTTCTAATACTCATAGTGGTTCCCAGGACTCGACTTGTGACGGGCCTTTTCAGTTGCAGCTCCTAAAGTCTGAACAGTCTCCCCATTTATGTGAGGTCAACCAAAACGCTCAGCGATTTTAAATCTCTAAAACTCATCTTTTTACACTGGCTTTTAAAAACTCCATTGAACATGATCAGTAGGCCAAGTCCTTGCATTGTCTTTTGTCTTCTATTAATTATTTTAATGACTTTGCTCAATATTATTGATTATTTTTGTTTTGTTTTTTTGTTGTATTTTGTTGTTTAGGGATTTGTTGTGCATTATAAATAACACAAGTTATTAAATGGAAGTTTTCTTGCCACTATTTGGCTTAAGGTTTTTCTCCCACTAGGGGAGTTTCTACCTGCTGTTTATGTAATATTTGTCCGGTGAAGTGCCTGGAGACAACTTGTGTTGTAATAGACGTGATATAATAAATGAATCTATTGGCAGACATGTTTGTGCTAAAATGCTGTTTGTTTTTTTTTCCCAAACTGGTTCTAGAGATGAAGACAAGACATCTCTACTTTGATTTCTCCAGGCCAGAAAACTGCTGTAAGATCTGCTTCTATAGGGGTCATCGTGGCTGCTGAAAATTTTGCTTAATGAAGATTATCAGCATCATCTGGCAGCTGCTCTTATATCCTGTGTAAGGTGGGACATGATTTTCCTTTTGTTGGAATAGCAGTAAAGCAAGTTTTAAGTTGTTCAGCTCCCTTTCTGTCATAATTAAGATGATTTTTGTGTTTTTACACATTAAAACCTTAACTAAAAGAGGGTGTACCAACTTCTAAACATGTTGGTTTCCAAAGTCGGTGGTTAAGACTTTACCTAGCTGCTATTTCGTGTCCAAGTGGACCCAGCTGTCTCACTGTGGATGGCCTGATCCATCTTGCTTCTCCTGGCGTTCATGCCTGGCCTTAAAAGTACAAATTTTCAGCAGAGTTAAGATTATCAGCTGCAAGCCGGGTATTGAGGCCCGCCCCTGCCGCTAATTACTGCGTGAGGGATGATAGGTAAGAGCTCATTACCGGCAGTGTGTGGCAGAACATACCGTCTCTCTCCTGGTTAATGATGTTGGATCTGCGGCGAGAGGAGGCGGTACTCTCTGCTTCAAATGTCCAAGTGCTCGGAGGTTAACGTGGCTCTTGACTTCTGTCTTCATCTAGAAACTGCCATGGACTCATTAACACAGAGTTTACATCAATGAGAATGTGGGTGTCTGACATTTAAAAACTAAATAAAATATGATCATAATCACTCACCATGAGAAAATATGTTCTATAAGCACTATGTGAAACTTGAAATAATGAAAACTCTTTAATGCTTTTCTAGAAGATACCTTTTTTTTTTTTTAAATCCCGAAACCGCAACGCAAATATTCAGACATATATCTTTACAGTCACTGGGGACGATACCAATCTTGACCACGTGGGGGCAGCATATCCATTTCTAAGCTCCTGGCACAAAACCACAAACAAACTAAAACACTAACAGGACACGCCCACCAGTCTGTGTACACATTAGCATTTGCTAGCACCGCACCCTAAAATGATAAAATCCAAAGATTCTTGATTCTTTTAACATTTAAATGTGTGTATATATATATATATATATATATATATATATATATATATATATATATATATATATATAGAGAGAGAGAGAGAGAGATTTAAACAAAAAAAACAAAAAAAAATTGAGAGAACAGGGGTCCAGGTTGGGTTGGTAGGTTTTAGGCGGGGCTAACTGGAGGAGCACCTGCTTGGCGGCCCCGGCAGGTGGCTGAGTTCCTGGTGGCCTGGCCTTCGCTCTTACTGTCTGGGTCTTGTCCTACGGGGAGGATGTCTGGGGCCTCAGTGGGGCTGGAGTACTCCTTGGCTGTAGCGCCTGGTGCCGGGCCGGCCTCTGAGGGCCCCCTGGTTGGGGGTGGTGTGGTTATAGGTCGCTGTCCCGGCGTGCCGGAATGTGTTGGCGGGCTCCTTTTCCCTGGTCCTGCGCGGCCTCTGGGTGTCGGCTATGTTCTCCCCCTGTTCTTCCACCTTGGCTCGGTATGTTGGCAAACTGCGGGTGGTGGCTGTACTGGTCCCCCTGGGGCTGCTTGCGCTGCCCATGTTTTCTCTATCTGCCTTCTCTCCCGCCTCACTGCCTGCCGCCCCCCCCCCCCTTATGTCTGTCCAGTGCGGGTCGGCCTTGGAGTTTGGTCTCACTGCTGTGGTGGCCCGAACGCGTGGCGTAGTGCCGGCATTGGCGGACCATCAGCGGCACCATTCTTGCTTCGCAGGGGTGCAATACGTTGGCTTGCCTGGGGATCCGGGGGCCTCCGCACCCATGTCCCCTCAGGCCTGTCAAGTCCCTAGCTGGTAATGGAATGGGGTGTGGGGCCAGCGACTACCTGTTCCTCTTGTCCCCCTCTGTTGGTTGGATTGGCTGCGGACGCTTCTCTGGGGGGCATGGTTTGGCCTAGGGCAGGGATTGTTGGGGGCGATGACCGGTAACGATAGGAACCAACAATGGAATTGTAAGAATAACTTTTTTAAAGTAAACTATGGGCAGCACGGTGGATTAGTGGTCAGCACTGTTGCCTCAAAGCAAGAAGGTTCCTGGTTCGATTCCCGACCTGGTGGGTCTTTCTGTGTGGAGTTTGCATGTTCTCCCCGTGCTTGCATGTGTTTCCTCCGGGGACTCCGGCTTCCTCCCACAGTCCAAAAACATGCAGGGTAGGTTGATTGATCTTTCTAAATTCTCCCTAGGTGTGAATGTGAGTGTGATTGGTTGTTTGTCTTGTATGTGGCCCTGGATAGACTGGCGATCTGTCCAGGGTGGACCCCTGCCTTTCGCCTTCTATGCGTCGAGGTAGGCTCCGACAGACCCCCGTGACCCGGAAACTGATAAAGCGGGAATAGCTAATGGATGGATGGAATATAAACTATTTGAAAGTTTAGAATAATTATTCAAAGGAAGGAGGTATGTAAATGATTTTTTTTTCACAATTATTATTATAATATTTTTGTATATGTATTTATACATGTGTGTATGATATGTGTATATGTGTATATATGTGTATGTGTGTAGAAACTATTTACTTTTGTCTTCTTGCTAGTCAGCATTTAATTCCGCCGCTTCTTCCTACGGTGCAGCTGACCCTGAAAATAATGGAGCGCTCCTTTAGGCCAAGCTGGAACTGAGCATGTGCAGCTCTCAGTTCAGCCTCGTAGCTGATACAATGAAGCAGAACTCCACAGTCCTGATGTTCAGCCAGCCATCAGTCACAGTTCCTACACTCCAAACCAGCCACCATTACAGACAACCATCAGCAATTCTTCACTTTACTACTTAACACAACTCACAGATGAGTCAGCAGTTTAATGTCCAGATTTACATCAACATGTAGAGAAGAGTGTAAATAAGCACAGATTTTCACTGAATATTTTCTGCACTGCAAGTCTGATCACACATCTCACCTAAATGTAGCATTTCACTGTTTTTGTAGTTGAAGAGGAAGCTTGACCTTGGTATGAGCTCAGAGGAGACTCTATTACACTTTTAAAAAGTACTGGACCCCCACCCACTCAGAAACCAAGACAAGTAGATAAAGCACAGTTGTCATGCATGTGAAATCTATCTATGGAAATCCTGACCGTAGCGGTCAATAGAGGAAATGCAGGTGTGTTTTCTTCAGCTTTCCTTATGGCTAAGAGTTTTCCTGCAGGTTTGACATCTCCCGTCGGAGTTGAAGCATCCTCCCTCCAGGATGGAGCTGGTGTGCCTGCAGCCTCTAATGACTGTTATTACCCCCCTGAAAACACCTGCCCCCCTTCTTAAGACATGTGAGTGGTGACCTCTGACCTCGGTCCTTTGAAAGTATGCAGGTAAGTATTCACTGCAGAGAACCAGACTGTGTGTGTGGGTGGGGCGTGGCAGAGCTAATTAGATCAGGCGAGATTGTTCACCTTCTCTCCCACACACGATAAAGACAGACAGTCATTTAATTCTTACAGCCTTAATTATTGCTGGTACAGCCTCTGAAACGGATGTGAGGAGACGGCAGCTAAAATTGGGTTTCCTCTGGCTTCGCTATGTCGGCTCCCATTAGTGGGTGTGAAGCCAATGCGCCCGTCTGCTGCTGCGAGCGGCGTTTTCATGCCTTAGACAGAAGCAGCTCATGAATGGAGGCCTTGTCTTTAAAAAACGCTACCACCTCAGAAACCCTGGCTTTCTCACAGAATGTCTCCTACAGCACTAACCTAGTTTATCACCTGCATGTTTCCTGTCGGTGGCAGCGTTTGTTCTCACAGATCAGATGCCGTGCATCTGTCCACGGGCCGAGGCCTGCTGTGGTTCACCAGCCTGTCAGATTTAGATCAGGGTTTACGGAAACATTTGAAGATCTTTTTTTGATGCAAGTTTAATTTGTTCCCATCTGCTACTATTCTGTGTGAGAAAGTAATCACAGCAAATCACAACAGCTGGAAAATAAAACATTTTTAATATGAAAACAAAAAATGAACATTCACAACAAACTGCTGGAAACCCAACAGAATCCCACACTCCAAGTACAATTAAAAATGAAGCAACCAAAATCTGAGAAGATGTTGACATGCATCTAGGAATGTAACTTAAATACAAGAAAATGTAAACAAAATGAAGTAAAAAGCAAAAGTATGTCAAAAACTGACCAAATCGTTTCTCATGATATCTAAATGTCTCTCCTTGAAGTCAAGAAACCTGCAGTTCCTCTACCGACCACCAGAGTCTGGATCCAGACCTCCACTTCCTCACTAAAACTGAGTCAATCCCCAAGTAACCTTCGTGCTCAACTTTCCAGCAGAAGTAGATACTGAAGCACCATCTAAAACTGGCTTCAGATGCTCCAACTGTGGATCTCGGTCCCAGTTAGAAGTTTGTTGTTGTTTAAGTTTGTTTTTTTTTTGCTTCAGAGAAGAAGAAGAGCATCTTCCCACTGGCTGTCATCATAATAATCACTGGGACTATGTTGAGGGAAAAGTGGATTTTCTTTCAACATGGTTAAAATAATAATAAAAAAAGATTTCAGTTGTCAAAGCTGGCTGTGCACATTGTGCTTAACAAAAAAATATAAACCGGTCCTGGGCGGTCCTGGACCAGGACCAATCAGTCCAAAAGTGACTGATTCCAGTCACCAGCTGATCAAGAGGAGCATATTATATTATTATATTATTATTATTATATATTAGTCAGTTTGACCTATGATGCTAACTATTAGTTTTAATTTCCATCCATCCATTATCTATACCCCTTTATCCGTTTCCGGGTCACGGAAAAGGTGGGATTCACATGACATTTACCGGCTAAACATAGTCTCAAACCTGGGTCCAGACCAGACCAGCAGACCAGATCAGTGTAAGCCAAGAAGACTCATCATTGATTGTGGTTCCACCAGAAGTGGTGCAGCTATTCCCACAACCTTCCCACAACCAACCTCTGCTCTCTGCTGCTGAAGATACAGGGATTTTGGTGCTCAGCTACGTGAACTTACACGCCACAGATTGAACAAACAGGAAGTACTGATTAAAATGTAAAAAAAATGGCAGTAAGAATCCAGTTAATTTTCAAACACCACATCAACAATATGACATCCAGTGGATAAAGAATTCAGAGATGTTCTTAAATGTATATCAGCAGAAAGGACAAGACATACAGTACATTTTTAAACCCTCCAACATCATAAAGACCCTGAAGATGCTTGTCTTGGATCAGCTCCGGCCCCTGGCTAAACCACACTTGGAGACCCTCTACAGTTCGCCTAACACCCAACTCAGAATTGAGGACGTCATCTCCCTGCTTAACCATGTCTATACTGACCTGGATCACCTGCAGAGCACTGCGAGAGTGATGTTCTTTGACTTGTCCAGTGCGTTCAACACCATCCCTCTGGCTCTACTGAGAAACTGAGAAAGGTGGAATCCCCCCTGATGGATCACATCTATTTATTTACAGAGATGCACGGAACACCTTTGTGCTTGGTGTGTTGCAACAAGTTTCGGTATTGAAGGAATATAATATTCGATGTCACTACGAGACTCATCACAGCAAAAAATATGACGGCTTGCAAGGTGTACGCAAGGATTAAATTTAGATTTATATGCGTAAGTGGTTTAAAAATTCCTTTCTTTAAAAGTCTCATTTAATCTTAAAGGTGCATTACTATATTTTCAGTACCAATTTAAGTTGTGTGCCTTTGTACAATCAGTGGGATCAGTTGCAATGCATATATGTGAATGATAAAAGTAAATTGCACATTTGTCTAAGGAAATATGAGGTAATTTATGAAATGTGTTGTAGAAGGATAGTTCTTTAATTTCAATATTTCCTAATGTTCTTGTGCTTCTTTACACCAAAACAAAGGAAAGACATGATATTTTGGTTATTTATAGCAGAGTATGGTATAATTTTAATGCTCCGGCCCACTTGACATCTGCCTAGGCCGTATGTGGCCCACGATGTGAAATGAGCTTGTTATTGTTGTTGAATTTCAGAGGTGGTTGTAGGTTTTTTGGCGGATCAGTACTAACAAACTTGTCCACATCTGTATATCAGCTGCTGGATCAGCGTAGTTGACATAATTAGTATGAAAGAAGATGTGAACACTGATGATGATGGTTGTGAGGAACACAGACGTCACATGAAATGAGATGAACTCTTGTTCTCACAAAGAAGAAAACAGTGTTGATGATCAGATTACTGAAGAACAAGATAATAATAATTTTAGAGTGTGTGAGTGGGGGTTTTTTTGAACAGTCAGTGGTATTTTGTCTATATTATATTAGTATATTGCTTAGTATATTAAAGTATATTGGTTTTCACACTCTGTGAATGTTTCTTCTTCTATGGGTGTTTCTGTTGGGTTTCTCTTTGTTATGTGGGAGAAAATTTGAACAAATTACACTTTTTTTTCTCACATGCTATTAATGGGAGGAGATGAAGTGGTCCATGTACATGCAGTTGCGCTCAGTACACAAGGGTTTCCGTGTGTCCATCACCTCCAGCCAGCAGGGGTTGCTGCTGCACAGAGCGGCTCCACTTTCACAAACTGTCAATCAACTGCTTTCAGGCTCCATTTTCTCTCAAAACTCCCTCCAGATCTCAGTTTCTGCATTTTATTCATAATTTTTGCAAGTCAAATGGCTCATTGTGGCTGATTAGTTTGAAATGAGTCTGTATGTTGCTGCCTGAGGACGAGCACTCAAGTTGAAAACAAACCAATCTGAAAATCTCTTTAAACCTTCTGTTTGCTATTGTTCTCAATACACATTTGCTTGATTGTAAATTTAAATAAAATAAACCATTATGGTTGTAAAAAAAAAATGGATCCACAGCTCTGACAGGGAGTATTCACAGGTGAATGATGACAAAACAGCAGCATCATGTCAAAGGGGAAGCTAAATAGATATAAATCTACTGTGACTCCCAGAACTGTATTTCACCCGCTGCAACCCTTCAACTCCCAAGATCTTCACCTGTTTAATATCCCTCTGAATTTCAACTGAAACTGCATTAAACCCTTAAGACATGATGGGACATTCCCAAAGCTCCCACAGTAAACCACCGTGCTGGAAACATCCTTGTATCGAGGCATTAGATCCACGTCCATTAGGCACATTTTGGTGGATGTTATGAGAGCTCTGCAGTGGCCCAAAAGGGACCCTGCAGCTACATAAGGGTCTTGGCTTTCAGAGAGCTTTCACTTTGTTTTCTATGGCATCTGTTGCAGATGTGCAATTATTCAAAGATTATGAATAATATGAGCTTGAGCTGATAAAACCTGCCTCTAGACCAATTAACTACACCACTAGTGTCAAGCAAAGACACAATTATGCTTGCTCCAGCTTTGTTCTAGATTTATACAGCATTCATTTCAAAACCAAAATCGTAGAAATGGTAGGCTCATTCAGATTCAGTGACGTCTTTAACCTCAGAAGCTTCAAATCAAACAAATCTCACTGACTACCTAAGACAAGCTCAGCATGCCATATTCAATCAACTGTCGAAGTCAATGGGCCACAAGATCAACATCAAGAAAACTCAAATTGAGTATTTGAATAGGTTGACTTCTTTAATTGTTGAGTAGATTCAAACACCTGGAAGCGTTATGACAAAACACACTGAAAGCTAGATGAAGACTCAGGCAGCATCATCTGGAGTTGGCAGGTTCAGACACGGTCCTTTAACTCCAGAGACAAAAAAAAAAAAATTAAAAATTTAACACACTTAAAGCCACCAGGGTCCAGATCCAACAGTGAGTTTATCTCGTTTACAGCAGAAATAAACATTAGCAGTCAGATTTGGGCTCCAAAGCTAGATTGTACAACTGTACAGGGGGAGTTTATATGAACCTCATCAGGTACAAATATATGAAAAACAATACATTTATGTAATTAGCAGTGTAGTCTTCTGATTGTCGGTGTAAATGTTTAGCAGTTTGTGTAACCTTGACCTCTGAGCGGTGAATGAAGAGCCAAACAAAGCATCACCATTCTTATTTTAAAGATAATCTCAATCTCTGTGCCGTTAACGGTACTCAGGAGACTGCTGTGATGGGTTCTGGGTTGGGTCTGGAAAGGTTTGGGGACTGTCTCCAGATCACTTTCCTCTGCCTCTGTTAGCAGCTAGATCCTCTAGTCCAGGGACCTTCACCTCAGATCATCTTGAGACCTTCCATGTTGACTAAATGGACCACTAAACATCTGAAATGGGTGCTGCCAGAGCTGAAACGAGGAGCGGTAGAGCTTGGCTAGTCCTGGTTTCACTTCTATTAGATTATTTCTGTGTCTAACTTGAGAAAGTTGAAAGCAACAGCTCATCAGGAGGGAGCTCTTCTGTAGCCTCATGATCAATACCGACTCCACTTGCTGCCACCGGACTCTTTAGAAACTCATCACTTTATCAGGTCGGCCACTGTCAGGGAGGGGATGACCTTGCCTGCCAATCAACTGAGCTCCTTCCAGCTCCAATAACAACAATTCCAATCAATGCTCTGAATGTTAATGATTCCAGCTTTGGGAGGCAGCTCCACTTCACCCGATTTCTTTTAATAAAGATTCGTCCCTTTTCAGTAAGATCAGATGACGAACGTGTTCAAAACATTAGTAACAATGAGATGGACAGTTGTAGGACAGTCGGTGGACAACCTGCTTAACGTCCTAGACCTTATTCAGCACTAATATTACTAGTACTGAGGGTCAATATTTGCACTTTGGACATGAGCTGAGAATGTCAGCTGATTTCTAAATAAATCAGTCACAAGATTTCAGGTAAGCAAAAACTAAAAATTCAGCTAAAATTCAAGCTGAAGCAGTTTAATCTCCAGCCATCAAGCCCAGTGGTGGAGGGATGATGGTCTGGACCTGGACACCTGTCAGTCACTGACTTCAAGATGAACATTCTTGCAGTCTTCTGGACATCTGACAGCAAAAGCTTGATTGATACTTGTGCACCAAAGCCAGGCATTAGCCACAGCATAGGATTGAGCCCGACGGCGGAGCCCGACGTACACCTCCTTCCAAATGTAACAATGCACTGCGTCGACACAGAGCGTAAGAAATTTGATTGTTGGATGGGTTGTTTGTTTTCTAATTTCCCACTGCTATTTCTTCGTCATCGTTCTGAGGTTGAGCAGAATGACAGTTTGCTGCCATGTCTGTAAAAACGACTGCTGCTCAACTTATTAGCTCCAACTCAAATAACTACACTGTATACTACATACCTTACACATACTACACATATACTACACTACATACTGCATATACTACACTATATGCATGCACTACACTATATACTCCATATACTACACATACTACACTAAACACTACATATACACTACACTACATACTGCATATACTACACTATATACTAGATATACTGCACTATATGCTGCTTATACTACTTTAGTGTGTTAGGACCAGTAGTCACAGCTGCAGCTGCAGGACCAGACTAGAGCAGCTGGTCTTCAACACAGCTTCATCTGGATCTGCTGCTGTAGACCTGCTGCAGGGGGGCACCAACATGATCCTCAGACCTGCAGTCCCACCTCTGACCACCTCAGTGTCTGCTGTCTCCACCTGTTTAGATAGTGGTCTCTGTAGTCCACCAACTAACCAGGTACCAGTCTGATGGACAGAAAACTCTCAGTTCTCCAGTTAACAGATAATTATACTGATGGATCTGGTCTTTGGTTCCTTTGATGGTGTGTCTGTCTCTCCTCTCTGTTCTTCATCCTCTCTTTCCTATCTCACTTTCCTGTTCTACCTGTCTGGTCTTCAGCAGGAGGGTCCCCCCTTATGATCCAGGTCCTGGTCCAGGTTTCTTCCCTCTTAAAGGGGAGTTTTTAACCTGCAGTTTATATAATAATTTATCGGGGTCGTGTTTTGGTCTCTGGAAACCATTTAGAGACAACTTGTGTTGTAATAGACGTGATATAATTTAATTAAATACAATTGAAATAGAAAGGGAGGTAGAACCTTCAGATATCAGGTTCCACTCCTACCTTTTAAGATGAACATTAATTTTATAGTTTGGGATGGATCAGATGTTTCTTAGTGATGCTGCTATAGACGTATACTGCTTTGAGACGTCCCATGATACAGCTCTCCTCACTCTGTTCTCTTCTACTCCAACTCTATTGTTGTTGGTACCAACCTCTGTTCCTTCTTGTCAGCAAGTGTTCCTGATCTGTTGTTCTTCTGTCCTCTTTCCTGTCCTCTCAGTCTCCAACAGGTCCTGGTGTATGCTGGTCTTTCCTGAGTCTGGTTCTGTCAGAGGTTTCTTCCTGGTAAAGCACCAAGTGACTGTGGAGAGAAAAACTCCCCTTTATCAGAACAGTGGATTGGATCCAAGAAAAGGTTTGATGCCATTTGTTGGTTTCCTTAGCAGACCAATAATTATTGTTTTTTTTTTTACTTTGTATTAATTATTCTTGAAGTGCCTTTAGATTATATTTATCGTGATTTGGTGCTATATAAATAAAGCTGGATTGAATTGATGATGCTTAGGAGCATCTTACTTCTACTCATAATTTATATGGAACCATTAAGTGCATTAACTTAGGATTGCCCACAACATTTCTTTTCTTGTTTTTTTATTAAAGACATCATGACGCAATGAAAACAACTGTTTTTTTCATCTGATATTGTTTCTTCTGTATGTTTCCAATCCTCTAAAGATGATAAACTGATTCTACACTGGTGACATATGAGTTTTGATGCAGGATGTCCTGTGCATTGTAGAACGTGGTTGAAGTACATGAAGGTTTCATTCTCTCTTTTTTTTTCCAGTCTGCAGGAGCTACGTCGGTCATTGCTGAGACTCACTGAGGTCAGAAGTTGCCAGCTGATTCTTCTGTATCCTGTTCTCTGATGAACCCTGCAACAACCTCGTCGTTTCATAGCATCCAAATGCATCAGAGAGGATGCCGATGACCTCTGACACCCCCCGCCCCCACTGGACCCCAACCCATGGATGAGTCAAGGGCATGCATGGATAGCCCTCTACCTCCCCCTTCTCTCCCCAGGGTCACTGGGACACGATCTCATTAAAGGCGGCTTGATCTGCAACTGCAATGCAGACATTAAAGAGCAGTATTTTTCAATTAGGGCTGACAAATTCAATCAAAATTCCATAGATTAGGATGAAATGAGGCATGGCTCATTTACAAGGGAATTTAATTGCACCTCCATTAGACAAATAGTGCAGCGCTCTCTGTCTCATTATCAATCATGGGGGGCATCAATAGTAAAAGGTTGGAAGGCGGGGGGAGGGGGGGCAGCGGGTGTGTGAGCACCAGGGCTGTGCACGAGGAACGTGCACATTTAGCGCTGCCACCAGCAGCTAATAAATTCCCTCTTCTCTACTTATAAATTATCCAGTTTAATTAACAGCATGGATTATGATTGGACTGTGATTTAATTAAACCTTTCCTGTGTGCAGGCCAGCGCTGCTGCCATCCATTACAGGATTTGAGGGAGGGGGGGGGGGGGGGGGGGGGGTGTATCCTAAATGAAGCTCACTATCTGCAGCCGTTACCTGTGAGGTCATCAGCCGCTGCAACAAGCAGCGATGACAGAGCCGAGCAGCTGACAATACACATTCGTCTAATGTAGGAGATTGACCCCAACACACTCCCATTTAAACCCAAATAGTACAGTTTACTGACGTCACCCGCCACATGGACAGCGATTGTGTCAAAGGTTGTTTCTTAAGCAGAGAATGTTAGAGGGGGGGCGTCGCCCTGGCAACGCCACTGCCACTCAACATGAGTCAGTCACAGTGCAAAACCCAACGCACAATCACTCACAGAACAGCTAAGAAGCTGTATCTCAAGGTTTTCATACACCAATAAATACGGTTTATTCTGCAGTCCCGTGGAATCCCCAAGGCAACATTTTCTGCTGTTTTGACAACTTCTTAACGAGCCATTTTTTCAGATTCCTACGTTAATATGAATTATTTTAAATCATTATTGACCAGAGGTGTAAATTAAGTGAATGCATTATTGAAATAAAGATCAAATCTTCTGATTTCAGTGTTTCTGATGGTTGTGAAAGAATTATGCTTCATTCTTTTGTCCAACTATGCTTCAGGTCATGGAAGTTTCTGGACATTCACTTCTGCTGTCTGAAGGTGGCACAACAACTTGTGCCAGGCTGTTGGCTCAATCACTTTAATCCTTCAGATCAGCCAACTGACAAACATCTGCTTTTCTGGAGATCTACATACCTGATGATGAGTACAACTCTTAATTTCTATGAAATCCTGTTTTTTTTCTTTTTGGCTTTATTTCTGGTAAATAAATGACAGATTTAAAAAAAAAAAAAGTAGGGATGTTCTTTATTTGTATTTGTCACCAAGATATTGAAAGAATAACATTTTTGTACACAACTGAACATTAAACCCCAAATTTTAGAAGACAAATATTGTGGATATTAGAAATGCTAATAAACCACCAAATTTAGTTTAAAATGATTTAGAAACAAAACAATTCAAATAAAATTACTTTAATTCCTACAACAGAAATCAAAACAACAGAAATATCAGGCTCCAAATTCTTATTTTGCATTCCAACATTCTTTGTTTTGTCTTGTATTTATTTCAAAATTAAAAGAAAGTTTAAAAGAAATATTAGATCACTCACAGACGAGGCTGTTAATAGCCAAGGCCTCATTTAATTATAGAAAACATATTTATTAGCAACCTTCCAAAATAAAGATCAAACTTCATCCACAGTTAGGAAATTCAGTTGCTAAAGCAGCGTCCAGAATATAAAGTGCAAACAATTTTAAGTCAAAAAACAAACAAAAAAAAAAGAAAAAAAAAGGTCAAAATGAAATACCATACCTAAAAAAAATAAATACAGGTTTTGGTATTTTCCTACATAAATAAATAAAAGTGTCTGTGTCAGTCATGAAAAAGAAAACAACAGAGTTTTACTGAAGTGTAGAGTTGATCAGTCGAACGGTGGAATCAAAGATCAGCTTTTGTTCACCGGTGCTGGATTAGTTTGAGCTGAAGCAGATGCTCACAGACTGTCGCAGTAAGTAGCTGCAATTCCTGAAATTAACCATTTTGTACTCCCAAATAAGAAGCTGTTGTAATTCCTAAACCATGTAACGAGTGTGATTATTAACCTTGTAGCCATGATTCCTTGTCTTAGTAGTTCAACCTCACTGATGATGGTGCTTAGACGCGACACATCTCATCACATCTTTGATGTTGTCATGAGACGTAACCACAACCCGCCCAAACAAGGACAAAATATAGTTTAGTGGCTTTTACATTTTACGGAAAACAGCAGAAATTGCTGCATCAAAATTCTATCTTGGGGGTTAAAATTCTGTTGTGGGACATAGTGTGGAGCCCAATCAGGTCAATCCAAGCATGCTCTTTTGGGGGCGTGGCCTGCTCAACTCCCACCACAAAAAGCCTGAGAAGTATTTTTTTTTGTCTTTTTGTGATAAATGTGTGAAATTTGAATCTTCCCTTCTACAGATGAAAGCATTTGTTTCTAACATTCACACGATGCAGATGCAGCAGCATCTGTAGCCACAAGGGGCCTCCTTGAACTGCAGAGCAAATCTCAATATCCACTATTTAGGAAGAAACTATTTCTTTGCTAATGTTTAAAATCTGAAGTTGTTCTGCTGCAAATGTGCAAGATACATTTCCAATCCCACTTTTTTTTCTTTACTCAAAAGTTTCTTTACCTGTCGTTGTTTATGTAATAATTGCTCGGGGGGTCATGTTCTGGGTCTCTGGAAAGCGCCTACAGACAACTTGTGTTGTAATAAACACTATATAAATAAAATTGAATTGAATTGAATTGAATTGAAAAGGCCTTAATATGCTATTGTGCTGGCTCAGCCAACATCAGCTACATTTACAAGCACCACCCCCAAAACCCACAAAATTACTTTTACATTTTTACTAAACAGAACGAAATGTCAAACAATCTCAGCTCAGGTTTCTGGCTTTCAGAGGATGGAGGAGACTTTTGGTCTTATGCTTGACTCCTGATGTATCCAGTTGCAGTTGAGGTGTGTGCTCGTGGATGCACGCAGCTCATCATTTCCAGTTTCACACTCTTGAAAAAAGGACCATGACATCTCCCCACCCCACCACAGTCGTCACCTCTGCTCCGCCAATCACAGGCCGGAGGAGGCGGCCCGCTCGCGCTCAAGACAGCGCAGTTAAACCTAGGGGAGCGCAATTTAAACCTCAAACAGCTGCAGACGCGCGGAGCCGCCAGGACCCCACCGCACCCCCACTACAGCCGAACGGTCTGAGAAGAGAGGAGCAGACACCTGCACGCGGGTCTGGCCTTCTCTGGTGGGGCTGATCTTCGGACTCCACTGCCCCCGTCCCCCCACCACCTGCGCGCGGATGGACTGCCTGTCTGTTGGGGCCCTCCAAAGCTCCGGTTCCCCAAGAGAGGCGGCGTCCCTCGTGGCGCCCCCCCTCCGTTCTTCATGGTGATGCAGCGGCCGCTCGGAAGCGCCCCCCCATTCAGCATCGACGCCCTGATCGGGGGGCCCCCGCAGCCTGGCCCAGGACCCCTGGTGCCCCCCTGGTACCCCATGTTCGTGCCATACCGCTCTGTGGTGCTGCCCCCCCCACCGCCTCTGCAGCAGGCCCTCCCCGCGGGACCTCCGCCGCAGCTGGCGGGGCTGCAGGGCGGCTTCTGTTCCGGCTTGACACAGGGGGGGCTGGCGCTCATGGCGGCGCTGCCCGGCGGGTTCTCGCCTCCCCAACAGCACCAGGACACCGCCCGAAAGTTCGGCGCGGGGGCGCTGCACGCGGACGACGGAAAGACCTTCCTGCCAGGGAGGGAGTCGGCGCTGCAGCCCCCACAGGACACGGACGCGGTGCTGCAGGGGAATACAGGTAGGAAGCTCCGGGACGGGGATGGGGCCGGAAACTGGAAGCGATGTGACCGTCAATCAGGCTCCGGAGCCAAGTGAGAAGCAGGCGGTACGCCCAGGTTCCAGAAGGTCATTCACGGATTCCACGGAAAACACGGCCTTAATATTGATATTCTGTTCACCCGAGTTAATTTAATTGATTTTATTAAAACTGGTAGTCCAGCGGGATCTTGGTTAGTTTAGGGTTTTAGGTTAGGGTTAAGAAGTTGAGAACCAGATTAAAGAGACGAAATTGATTAATATTTATCCATTCACATTTCCTTCACCTGATAAAAAAACTCTTCACCAGTAAAATGTGTGTGCGCATTAATTTGAAAAAAAGAAAAAAAGAAAACTTTACAAATATGAATCGTCCGAAAACACACACACTAATATAACACGTTTTCCGAGTGTCAATTTAGTTTAAATGTACTTTAAAAAAAAAGATCAGTAAAAATAACACACATTGTCACAATCAAAAATCAAAGCATACATTACTATAATATTCTGACAAACATGAAAAAACAGACTCAAGTTAAAAGAAAAACTAAAACCGTGCTGTGCCGTGGATTTCTTTTTCCGTTCACGCGCTACCAGAGGCCTCGATCTGAAAAGTCACAATTTTCTGCACAAAAAAAAAAAATCAAATAAAGTTCTTAAAAATTAATGGTTTTGTTTAATGTATTATTTGCTGAAGTTTAAATTGGAGGCAAAAACAAAAATCCTCTCAAATCTCTACGCTTCAGCTTCCGAGACGTGCGCGTGTGCCACCTTCCAAATTAATTGCGCTCATCACTGGCATTACTGACCTCTGTGTCTCGCGCAATCACACACGCGCTCGCGCCTATACACACATGCACGTGCCAGGAAAAGGCCGCGCTGAACCGCTTTGTGCATAATTACGCGTGAAAAAAAAAGAAAAAAGTCCCCGCGGAGCGCGTGTTGATCCACTGATCCAAACACGGAGATGGTCACGGACACCGACACTGCACCGACCCCCCCCCCTCCCGGTCATTTCCTTACAGACGCAGTAGTTTTTGCGTTTTTTCCCTTAGAATTTAAAAACTGCGGTGGATCAATTTTCATCTTTTAACATAAATATTTTAACAAACCATTAAAAAAAAAAAAATAGGTGTTTCTTAAATTTATATTTCTGAATGAAATCTGAACAGTGAAAACTTCCAACATTTGTGTTTTTGTTAAAACTGCAAAAAAGACGAGAGTCCAAATCAGAGTTAAAATAAATAAATACATTTAAAAAAAATCAGGTCACAAAGAGCAGGAAGTGAGTTTAAACAGTGCTACTGAAAACTCCAAAATGATAAAAAGGAAAAAAAAAAAAGCTAAAATGACTTCAAACAAATATGAAGAAAAGTGGAATAGAAATAAAATGTATGCAATAAATGTGAAGAAGAGTTAATTAAATAATACTGGAGTGCTGAACATAAAACCCCAGTTCAGGTTCAAGAATTCAGTTTCTGTAGTCATTTGAAACTTGTCAGAATTTTGGATTATTGTCGTCATCTGAGACCTTTTAGAGTAAAAAAAAAAAAAGTTACTAGCACATCATACCTGGAAACACCTGGTTTTGTGTTGAAATTTGTCTTAAAAAATTTTTATTTTATTAATCTCTGAGACTTGTGTTTAAGAAACAAATTGTTAAATTTGACTCTCTTGAAGGAATTAAGACCGTACTGTTTGTTTTCTCCCCACATCTTTGATTGGGAAAGAAGAAAAAAAAAAGAAAAGACATTCACTTTGAAAATGTTTATTAAACTTTGAGAAACTTGAAATAAGAGTTTTTGTAAAACGTCATGCAAATCTGAGGGTTTGTGTCTGATATGTTCTCGGCCCCTCCTCTTCCTCGCAGTCAGAGTGCTCAGAGACGACCACATGGAGGGAGACGGCCCCCGGAGAGAAGACGCCTTTCTGGACAGCGACCTGGACTACAGCTCTGACGACAACCTTCCCCCCACAGGCCAGAAGGAGGACACAGACGGCAGCGGGGGGACCGGTGGAGGCCCTGGGGACAGTGGGGCTCCTCCCGGCCCTGGCCCTGTTAGCAGCTCTGGAGGCGGGTCGGGCTCTGGGAAGAACCGGCGGCGGCGGACAGCATTCACCAGTGAGCAGTTGCTGGAGCTGGAGAAGGAGTTCCACTGTAAGAAGTATCTGTCGCTCACCGAACGCTCGCAGATCGCCCATGCACTGAAGCTCAGCGAGGTCCAGGTCAAAATCTGGTTCCAGAACCGCCGTGCCAAGTGGAAGCGGGTCAAGGCCGGGAATGTGAGCAGCAAGTCCGGGGAGCCCAACCGGAACCCCAAGATTGTTGTACCTATCCCAGTTCACGTGAGCCGCTTCGCTATCCGGAGCCAGCACCAGCAGATGGAGCAGAACCGGCCATAGCACTGACACCCGGGTAAAGGTCCAGAGACAGTCACGTGACTTCATGGTTGTGACTTAAAACTACTGACAAGTGGATCAAACCTGAGTTAATCTGGTTTTGGATGTAAAACTCCAGAACATTTTTCAATTTTCACAGACTTCTGACCTCAACTGAAGAATAAGAACACAGAAAAAAGGGACCATTAACTGTTAATTATTGAAGGTCAGATGTCTGAATTTAATTTATCTGATTGTGATCAGGTTTGTTCGGTTTCAAAAATCCACGTCAGGATTCCGTTTAAAAGAAACCTGCAGAGCAGGATGTTACTGGCTACATACAAAGTGGAGTCAAACAGAAGTTTTGGGAGTTAAAACCTGAGGAGATGGACTTCTTCAGAAAAACAGGAGTTTGTACGTCCATATGGACCAGAAAACTCCACTCTGTACTGGTGGAAATTTGTGGGACAAAACTCAAATGTTCTAAAGGTCACATTTGGAACTTCTTTCTAAATTTGCAGATTTTTAAGAGAAAGGGTAAAAAATTTGGCTTTCATAAACTTAAATCTTTTTCAAAAACTAAAATAAATTTAAAAATTGGCAACAGAAAATTGAGAATTTCTGAATTTAGGAAGTTGTTTGTTACTTCATTAAAAAAAAAAAAATCTTTTCTCCCAAAATTTGTGAGAAAATGTTCAGTATCCAATGTTTGTTATAATTTCATTTCCTACATGTTGTTCTTCAGGAGGTGTCAAATGAAGGTGCCTCACTTATTTCTCTAAAATTCCTGATGGAGGTCAATCTTGTATCTAGGGGGGCATTTGGCCCCGTGAGCTTCTGTAGATGGATGATCCAGAATTACTATTTCAAAAATCGTACAATTCATCATTAAAAAAAAAAAAAAAAAGTACATCTGTTTACTGAAAATTCTTATTTGCAAGTTTGAACCTCCAAAAGATGTTGGATCGATGGTCCCAGATGTTTGCCTTTAGCAGCAGAGTCACTTAATCTCTTAATTATTTATAAATATGGCAATTGTGATGATGACACTTGAAGTTATTAATATTTAAATATCATACCAACCACATCATCTACTAAAGTCACATCTTATGAATAAAATACGATCAAACTCAAATTTCACGTCAAAAAAGCCCTAACAACAACAAGCATAACGAAAACACATTTGTAAAAGCAGACTCATCATCTAAAACAAGGTTACTGAAACGTTTGTTTCTGATAAATGGGTCAGGATGGCTTCAAAGGTTTTAAATTTGAGGCAGAGTACATTTTATTATTTACACAAATAGGGAATATATATCTTTAGCCTTTTTCCACCTCATATTAGTCTTTTTTTCATTCAGGTTTCTCAAATAAGAAAAGAAGTTCCAACAGCTGAGGAACATCTGCTGCGCGATAATTATTCATTTAATTTGATTTTCTTTTTACTTAATTTTTTCCATTCACTTTGTTTGTTCCATTTGCTTTGTTTTTGTCTCGTTTGGGGTTTTTCTAATAAAAAAGAATGGATGCACAATTATTGCAACTAACTACGAGAAGTCATCTACATTTCCTTCCAATGTCACATAAACATTAATACGCTTTAATACGTTGAGGTTCACAGCAGCAGCTGTTCTTAAACATTTAACTGGGTAAAGTTCAACGTTGGACATGTTTTCATGTATTTATTTTAATCGCAGAGGAGTTTCACATTTCCAAGAACATTTGAGCAACAGCAACATCAAACTTTATAATTTTCTCATGTTTTTCAGACTAACTTCATCTGTTCACATCCCAGACAGGTTGGTATAAACTTCTTTTGTCCATCTTCCACCATTGACACTCTTGGCCACTGCAAACTAATCTTCGTAGCTCAGATCCAGATGTTCATGTTTAGGAAACGATGGTTTCAGAAAACAACTGTATCCAACCCACCACGGTGGCTGCTACCGGAGTTAACAATGATGATTTTGAGAAACGCATTTCTGGTCCTGAGGTTCATGCTGAGGTTGGACTGAGGAGGCGAAGAGCCATGTGTGAACATAAACCTCATCTCGTAATTTATTTCTGAACAGATGTGCAGCAGCACGTTCACTGTTGAATAAAAGGTTAAATGTTTCCTGCTGCTTCGTCCCAAACACGCCAGCCTTAACAAGTGTGATCATGTTATCCGCTTTCTATTCAAATTACAGCCAAGACATTTTAGGTTTTGTTTTGGAGGCCTCACATCTTTAAGACTGAATATTACAAAAAACTGGGGGCAGGACATTAAGTCAAACCTCAAAAAGGATAGTTTCCAAATATTCACCTAAAATTAATCCGGTTTTA
>CM026220.1:50702-172600 GCA_014839995.1 Xenentodon cancila
AAAATATACCACTAAAAACTTAAGAGATTTAAATTGCCAGAAAAACTTGAAATTTGCTGACTTAATTTCAGTGGGGTTTTTTTTTTTAAAAGAAGAAACCTAATGATACAAGAAGAAAAAGAAACCCACATTATCTTTGTGGTACAGCTCAGATAATTCTGTTGCATTTGAGGGTTTGTGTGGTTTTTGTTTGGGTTTTTTTTGAGTGCTTATTCTTTCCTAATTTCAAACTGCAGGCCAGTCTCTGTTTGCTAAATTATCTATTAACCTGAAAAAGATATGTTCATAAAAATATAGAAATCTTACAACTAAAAACAAGAAAAAAAATGAGTGATGGTGGGGCTGCATCTTATTTTCTTCTTTGGTTGAGAAGCTTTTGAAATAAATACATAAGTGTTTTTCTGCTCCAAGCCATCATATTCTAGATGTTCCTCCAACGCACGTGGCTGCCGACTTTTCACGTCATAGAACCACCTGAACACCTGGCTCACATGCAGCTCCAGGTCTCAGCTGGGTCATGTGGTTTTTTGATTCTGAGTCACGGGCATCGAGATCCAAGCAGAACGGCGCTTCGCAGCGGCGTACATTTAAAACACACACACACACGCACGCACACACACACACACACGGACTTCGTCACCTCGCGGACAAAGTTTCAGCTGAAGAGCGACGTTAACACGTTTCCAGCCGCAGGTGTACGCATCGGCCTTCTTATGTTTCCCTCAATTTTCATTTTTAAACTTCACTCCACGAAAAAACTCCGGCTGCTTAATGCCTTTTCAGGCGACGCCATGCGCATGTAACCCTCTAAGATCAAGTGAATTCACATTTTAGGGCAATTTAAGAGTTTTCAAGCTAAATGAAAAAAAGTGCTCATTTTGATCAGTTGATTATTTAAATCAATTCTTCTATTTCTCTGAAAGAAAAACCTGTCATGGCTTGGAGTTTGGGATGGAAACGTTCTAATTTGACCCTGAAAACGCAGACTTACAGCAGGTACGTGCACCTGCCATCCTTTCCGAAGCAAGCCGTCCGAACACGGCCACAGCTTATCAAAGTCAGCTCGGCTCCACGCGTCCTCACCTGAACCCCGCCGAAGTGGCTGCAGAGGTGCCGTGAGACGTTCAACATGTCGACTCAACGTTGATATCAAAACTGACCGACGATGGATTATTACAAACGGCTCGTTGTTTCGGGAAGGGCAGTAGCGTGACGATTACATTTGAAGAAGTAACACGGCCAGCGGTTGGCTGAGCCGACTGCCAATCAATCATATTAGAAATACATGTATAGCTTGATATAAACTTTCCTGACGTGGTACAAAAAACATTCAACCCCTTCAGAGTTGTCATAGATGGGAAATCAAACGTTTGAGACCAAAATGGTTTTTTAAATCAGGCTGTAAATGTGTTTATTTCTGCTCTAAATGTTGACATTTTAACATGGCGGTTGTTGGAGACCTCGCTTTTGGAGCCTCTAGCGGGCAGGTGAGGAACTTCAACCAAACTTCGTTCCGAATGAGTATCAGTGAGGAGCTGAGATGGTCGGTGATCGCTCGTAGCGCTAACTGGGTGCAACGGCAATTTGATAAGCAACCGTTTAATGGGGAGGAACTACGGATCATTTTCAGACCTACTGATTTCTATATGTGGCTCTGATTTGTCTGGATATTTTGGCTTCATTTGAACAAAAACATATTTAAGCACAGTGGATTAGTGCTCAGCACTGTTGCCTCACAGCAAGAAGGTTCCTGGTTCGATTCCCGACCTGGTGGGTCTTTCTGTGTGGAGTTTGCATGTTCTCCCCGTGCTTGCGTGGGTTCCCTCCAGGTACTCCGGCTTCCCCCCACAGTCCAAAAACATGCAGAGTAGGTTAATTGATCAAACTAAATTGCCCGTAGGTGTGAATGTGAGCGTGCATGTTTGTCTGTCTTTCTATGTGGCCCTGTGATGGACTGGCGACCCGTCCAGGTGGACCCCTGCCTTTCACCTACTATGCGTCGGGATAGGCTCCGACAGACCCCCGTGACCCGGAGACGGGGATTAAGCAGGACAAGATAATGGATGGATGGAAACATATTTAAATACACAGTTGATTAAACAATTAAAGGGATGTTCAACGAAGCAAAATCTGTTTAATGAAAATTTAGATGCATTGTGTAAAACGTAGGCCACAGCTGTAGTTTAAATGTGATTTAACTATTTAAAGAAGATGCATTCTGAGCTCAGTTGTGATCTTTTCCCTGATTTTAAACTAAAATACAACTAATTTTCTCTTCAGACATCATCATCATCAGGCGTCATAGTCATATTGTCAGCATTTATGCTGCCCACCCCCCATGCCAGAGGGGGCCAGCCGCCCGATCCAGACTGCGGTCTGCTGTGTGCTCAGAGACGCTGTAATGAATTTTATTGTAAGCTGTAATCAACAAAGTCATTGTGGCCGGCTGAAAAATGAGACACATGGGGGCTGTTCTCAGGCGAGCTGCCCCGTCTCTCTGGTCCATACCCCCCCCCCCCCCAAAAAAAAACAAGCAGCTGAACTTCACAGCAATCAAGAACCATCGCTGGTCCTGCAGGAGTCTCCTCCTTGGTCATTTACAGAAAACTAAATGTTAGTGATCATTAAAAATTCTTCTGCTATCAGAATAAATATTCAAAAACAACAGCAGAAACAGGCACAGACATTTATTTTCAGGCCATACTTTTAAACTTTAAAAAACTGAAAGAGTTATGAGTTGAAGATTTTGGGTTTATCACCAAAAGAAAAGCTCTCACTTCAACTGAGAAACTTACTTCATGACATTCATCAGACATTTTTATCCGAAGCGACTTACAACGGAAAGAAACAATCAAGTTACAGTAACATAGTAGATCACAAAGGTGCAGATAAAACATTTCATTAAGTGCAGCTGAGACCACCTTCACGTACTCAGTAAGTTCAGGGGGGAGCGCAGTTCTTGTCTCCACTGGTAACTTCTTCCACCACTGAAGAACCGTGTGGACTGACATCTCTTTGGGTGAGCAGGGGGCGAGGACAGTCTGTGTTCTTGTGAAGAGCGCAGTGCTCATAAAGGGGTGTAAACCTTTACCATGGAGATCATACAGGCAGGTGTGAACCCCGAGACCACCTTTAGACCAGTGACAAAGACTTGCATTTTATCAGAGCAGCCACAGGTAACCCGTGCAGATCGGCAAACACAGGTGTGATGTGTGCCCGTCTGGGTTGATTAAAGGCGGTCTGCACCATTGCATTCGGGACCTTTTGTAGCAGTTTTATTGCATAAGCTGGAAAGCTGGCTGGGATGACACTGCAGTAATCAAGGCCTTATATAACCATGACTTGTACCAGGAGTTGAATTACATATTGAGTCAGATACGGTCTAATTTTTTTAATGTTGTAGAAAACAAGGCGGCATGATCGGGACACCAAGGCAAACATGGTCACAGACAGATAACTGGTAATCAAACATAACACCCAGGTTCTTTTTAACCTTTGTGGGACTGACAGTAGTAGAGCCAATATTTATGTCAATATTGAGGTTGATTGAATAATGGGCAGGGATAACCAGGTCTTGTATCTTAGATGGGTTAATTGATAGCGGTGATCCTTCATCCAGGCAGACAGGTCAGAGAGAAAAGATGAGATTCATGCAGAGATTGTGGGTAGGCGGGAATCGAGGTAGAGTTGTGTATCATCTGCATAGCAAATTCACACAAAGCTGTGTGAATGAATTATCTGGCCCAGAGAGGTGGTGTATATGGCAAAGAGAGAAGGAGTCCAAGTACCGAGCCTTGGGGCATCACTGTGGAGAGGCGATGTAATGAACATGTTTTACCTGCCATGAAACTTTAAGGGAACGTCCAGTAAGGTAGGAACATAACCAAGAATGCACAATCATGTGATAGCCGAGTTTGAGAGAATAGATAGCAGTATGTTGTGGTTAACTGTATCGAAGACAGCAGATGGTCAAGAAGAATAAATCAGAATATTTACCTGCTGCTCTCACTGTTCTTAGGGGTTCTGTCACACACAGCAGTCACGTTTCAGTGGAATGGCCCTTTTTCAACCCAGACTGGTTAATATCAAGAAGGTAATTATGTGAAAGGACATCCTTTTTAGAAACTGCTTTGTCCATAACCTTGGAAAGAAAGGGAAGCAGGGAGACCGGCCAATGGTTCTCTAACATAGTGGGGATCCAGATCACCAGATCGTCTTCTATCAACATGTGTAGGGGTCTGTCACAAAGCAGGTTTAACAAATTCTTATAAAAAAAAAACTAACTTGGTGTCAACAAACTCTGACTTGAGAAGCTCTTGAGTTTTGGGATTCACGTGTTCAGAGTTGGTTCAGTTCTGAGTTTGATTGACTCTTGAGTTACCGTGACGATAAAAAGCCATCATCAATGGAGCTCCGATACTGGGATTCACCATGGCAACGCAGAGTAGGCGGAAGTCATCTTCCTGTTGGATCCTGCAGCTGAACATGTGAGTGCAGTCGTGTTTCAAATATAAGAATATATTCAGACAAAAGTGCAACACGGCTGCTGCAGTGAAGGAAAGAGAAAACTTCCGTGGGTGAATGTAGACAAATGTATATATTTAACAACTGTTTCTAATATCAATAAGTCTTTTTTGAACAACCAACGATGAGCCAAGTGCTTCACAATAAAATCAAATGAAAACATGAACTAAAAAACAATCATAAGACACATAAAAACTAAGAAAATAAAAATATTACAATGTCACATAAATGACAAATGAATGAAAATGTATTGATCTCAATATTCGCTGTCATGTAGGTTCGATCCTGGAGGACAAAATAAAACGTTGAAGCAGTCGAAGACGAAATAAAACATATTTCAGACGGCTGAATCGTGTTCATTTTAGAAACATTTAGGTGGAAAAATCAAAAGTCTAAATCATTTCAGGACCCTAAATGAAAAATATGGATGCAGTCGATACATCCAATCACACCGATGGATCCTAAAGAGACGTTTGTTTATTCATACAGTTGGGAGCAGACTATAATCTTCTATAAACAAACAGATTTTTTCACAAATCTAAATTACTTTCTGTAATTCAGTTCAATTTAATGCAGCTTTATTTATACAGTGTCAAATCACAACAAATGTCTTCTCAAGACACTTTAACAATACAGTTAAACTACTATTATTAATACATAGAAATAAATAAAATAATAATATTGCTTCACTAATAAAACCAACAGATTGGATCCAAACTGTTCTCGGATCTTGTTCTTAGCAAACACTAGGCGACTGTGGAGAGAAAAAGTCCCCTTCAACAGGAATAAACATCTGACAGAACCAGACTCCGAAAGGACCTGCATCCACCTGGACCGGTTGGAGGTTGAGAGGACAGGAAAGAGGAGAGAACAAGAACAACAGATCAGGAACACATGCGGTTCATAACAGTGTCTCCCAGTCTACTTTTAAAAACTCCAGGCACCTCAAGTAAACCAGCAGTCAGAGACACATGCTCTGCTTGGAAAATATGAAACTATGGGTCCCCTTTGTCATGTGCTCCGTAAGGACTTGTTATGGCAGGAGTTGGACTGCATCAGGGCTGCTCTTTGTCACCATCCATCCATTTTCGATATCCTCTCAATCCAATTTAGGTTCTCTTTGTCACAGATTATGTTTATTACTTTTATAGACAGAATTTTCTCAGCACAGCCAAGGCGAGGAGGGGGTCTGGTTTGGTGACCCCAGGAGTGTGTCTGATTTTTGTGGATGACGTGGTCCTGTTGGCTTCATCAGGTCATGATCTTCAGCTCCTGCTGGAGCAGTTCCCAGCGGAGTGTGAAGCAGGTGGGAGAATCTGGACCCCCAAATCTGAGACCAATGTCCTCGCGAGGTCTGGGACGAGATGAGGAGTTGTATCTCAGGGTCTTGTTCACAAGTGAGGGAGGAATGGAGCGAGAGATTGACAGACAGACCAGGGGAGCATCTGCAGTAATGTGGACTCTAGTGGTGAAGACAGTTGAGCCAAGTTGTGACTCTCACCTGTGGTCACCAGCTGTTGGTAGGGATTCAAAGAATAAGATTGCGGATACAAGCAGCTGAAATCAGTTTCCTCTGCAGCGTGGAAGGTGAATGTTTATGTAGATAAGAGAAGTTCAGTCATTTGGACCAGCCGTGCATCTTCCCTTGCCAGCTGATCCACCTTGCCACCAGGTAGTGATCAACTGACAACTCAGCTTCATGCTTCCCCAGAGTCTCCAGAACATATGGGCATAAATCCAATGAGCTGATTACAAAATCAATCATCAAACTATGACCAGGTGGTCCTGGTACCACGTGCAATTACATGCACCCCTGTGCTGCCTGTACGTTGGGGTAAGAACCCTAACATACAGGCTTCCAGCTGAGGGAGAATAAGGAATCCCACTCTGGCTCAATAACTCTAATCATGGGAGACTCTGGAGTGGAACAAAGTTCTTCACCTCTCCAGGAGATTGGAGTAGACTGGTTCTGGGAGCTGTAATCTGTTGAGGTTGACCCTGACCCTGGACCAGATAGGCAAAAGATGACCCGAAAAAAAAAACGAAGATGAGTGATACCTTTCTCAGCCCACATGTGAAATTTGATCGTTTTTTTGTTGCTTATGAAGTCGGGGTGATTCCAGAATGGAGTTAAATTAAAAACTGCATCCAATGCATCTTTTTTTGTTTTGAGCAGCTGCTTCCTGTTAAACAGCAGGCTGAAGGTGGATTTACAAAGTTAGGATCTCAGTTTGATGAAACACCAAACAGGACAAACAGACAACAATCATCTCAAACCTTCATATGTAAGGAGAAAATACGTACCCAAAATGTTTTAAACATTTCTATGAATTTGAGAAAAAACAAAGCTGTTATATTAAGAAGCATTTTTATTGGAAAGAGACACATTACAGTAGAAGACTCTGTATTAGTTAAAATTTTTAACAACCGTACTGTACAGCAAAAAGAAATCCTGAACAACAATAACATTAATAATAATAATAATAATAATTTTAGAATAACAGTGACAATAAGAACAATAGCATGTTCTGGATGAGAAAAAATGTTACAAAATATATGGTGAGTTTTGTTGAAGGATGTGTTTATAAATAAAAGCCGGACGGCCCAGGTGGGTGGGGTCTAGGCGGACGGCCCAGCTGGGTGGGGTCTGGGTGAAAAGGTTGCATGAGGTTACAGAACCTCATGCTGTGCTGACGTTTACGTACAGACGAGAAGAAGTGTTCCGATCCAACACTGCTGGCTGCTCCGTTGTTTATGCTGACTTGTGCGGTCACCGTTAAGGAAGAGAAGCAGCATGAAGCTCAAAGTTTTCTTGAAAACAAGGCTGTGTAGGTTGTTCATTACTAGCAACAGGAGTGACTCAGCAGTTTTTATGGCATTAAAAATCAGACATTGTTGTATTTTGTCTGTGTCTGTTTGGTCGTTTCATTGAACTCTGAGCTACTGAAATTCAAGCAGCAGAATTGATGCTGAAGCTGGTTTTACAGCGAACCGATCGCTGGCTGCTTCTAAACGCTGTGACTGTTTCATGGCCAGAAAGAGGCCGTTCGGTTCAAATATCAACAGGATGAGGCGCGTCTGCCAGTTTGCGCACCGCTACTCGAGTGTCTGCGGCGCCTGACAGCTCAGATCAACGCCATCGGCTTTCATTTTTGCACTAAAAGTCCGTAAACTGGCTCAACGTCTTGCAGAAGGTCCTGACAGTTTTCAGCAGGAGCTGGTGGTAACACGTTTGCAGCGTAGCAGCGATTTAAGCTGCATTTCCTCCGCTGTGACCCCGTTCAGGACCCAGCGGTACAAAACGGACATTTCCGTGAACGAGCTGCAAACGTGATTGACTGCTGTCCGACCTGAGCGATCTGTTCAGCATCAGCATGACGCCTGTCATTCAGAGTGAAAAGCAGAAACAAGTGCGCCGTAAATGTGGTGTCAGTGTTCAGCAGAAGCGTTAGTCGTAGAAACGCCGCAGCAACTCAGCCGCGACCGCACGGCCCCCGACATGACAACCCTCATCCTGTCGTGTGCTTTTGCACCATATTCGCCAACTTTTGTAACTCCACTTTGACTTTGGATGTAAAAAATCAAAAGGAAATCAAAACATTTAGTGTCTTTAGTGTCTTGCTGTCAGAAGCTTTTCCACTGGCTGCAATTACCTGCAATTTCCAATTTCCTTGGAACATTTCTCTTCCTGACTCAATTTAAATCAACTTTAGATTCCAGAGCGGTTAAAATAAGAACAAAGGTAGAGGAACGATGAAATACTAAAGGGATACAAAGAACGTTGATGCACAAATGACATCAGATTTAGTGCATTTCGGTCATAAATCTTAGTCCTTTTCAGATGTCCTGTTTCTGAACAAATGTGGGACAAGTCGGACATCAAATCACAAAAACGATTTGAAATGGATATGAATGTTTCCTCCTCCGTAGAAGATGCGGTCCTGAAGAGGTGGTCCAGAGACCGGGACTTGTGGCACATTATCTAACAGCTAAACTAGGAGCACAAAGGCAGACGTGCAAAAAGAAGACAAAAACACGAGTGTTGACGGCAAAGTAAACCACAACTATGTCCGGGCGCGTTTAACGATAATATTGTCAGTGTCCGAAGTAACGATATGGTGGTGGGCCAGAGATACTGCTCAAAGCTCCCGTCAAGAGCTTCTCCTCAATTGCTGCAGACACATTCAGAGCGGGATGGAGACAGACCAGGAGCTTCAGCTCACCGTCCCTCCGCACATTTCAGGTCCAACTACCAAAGTACAAGAAAGGCGTTTCGTTGATTCCTGAAATTAACTTGAACTTAATCTAGTCCAGATGTGGTCAATGCTTCAGACGTCTTCAGCACTTTCAGCAATTGTCCATCAGTCCTCTCATTTATAATTCCCATATTGTTCTAAACATGCCTTTTAATCTCCTGTTACTATGTAGTGTATTTATTGATCTTTTTTGTACTCCTGCTGGTGCCTCTTGACCAGGTCCTGTTTGTAAATGAGAATTTGTTCTCAAGCTTTGACCTGGTAAAATAAAGTTTAAGTTAAAATGAAATAAGTCTGGAGTCCACGTCATCAAAAGTTCGACGCCCAGGCTGCTGGTCAGATTCAATCAGGAAAGTGAAGAAAACTGCAGTTCCTCCACCGCATCCAAAAGGGATCAAAAATCTCGACTGGACGTCCGACTTCACAGCACGAAAATCATATTTACGGGTGTGGATTTGGAGTGAGAGCCAGGTAATGTTGACGGCTGGCTGTCAACGTCTATAATAAAAGACCTAACAGATCACCAGACCTTTTTTACAGGAGAGTATGTCCTGCTGTGTCATCCACCGTACCAAGAGACCTCCAAGGCCAGTTCAGGACTGTCCAGATCACCATCTTGTACCTGTGGCAGCAGCTGGATCCTCTGGTCCAGAGACCTTCACCTTCACGGATCATTTCAGGGCCTCACAGGTTGAGTAACTGGGCCACTAACCAAGAGCCTCCATCAGCTGGTTTCATGTCCAGCAGCACTCGTTTCAGACGTTTTAGTAGCAACATGACAATCAAGTTTGTTTGGACGGATTTGATCAGAAACATGTTAACTGACAAAGGCTGAGCAGGTTACATGAACTAGGCCAGTCAAACTAAAATGTGATAACTGAACTGAGGTGGGCATGTTCCAGGCCTGCTCGTCACACCTGTTTACCCATTTTTGGATCATTGGTCATTGATGGTCATTTCTCATCAACATGTTGCTTTGGTCCCAATTTCAGAGGAGTGTGTCCAGTTGCTTTGACCTTCTTTGATCTCAACCGGTTTTTGGTCGACTCAGGTAATCTGAATGTGAACTATTGTGAGCTTGGGCTTAGACCGGGTCCGACTCAAGCTCGACTGGATATGGACTTGGTTCTAGATCACCTTCATGAGCTGGATTCAGGTTGGAATCACCTTTGAAAACCTCCTGTATTTGTGGAGAACATGTCTGAGGAGTGAGCAGGATTGGGAGTTTGGGAATTTTGGAGGCTTTTGGGACCACTGGTTTAAGATTTCTGTCCTGGATGGATCTGCACAACGGCGAGCCAATCATGCTAAACCACTCCCATCGTGCAACCAGATACAGATGTATGCGCTGATGCTGTCATGTGATGAAGAGGGGAGGAGCCTATATACAGTTAGACCAGAGAAGAAGAAGCTCTTCTTAGTCATTCGCTGAGTGGATCAGGGAGCACCGCTGATTGGACGGGAAAACACGAGCTCATCTATAGAGTGACGTGAAACCGCCTAGACTAACGGAGGAGATCAGAACACCTGAAGAAGAACACAGGTTCCCTTTTTGCTTCACAGCTGCTTCCTTGTTTTCATACCATTAAAAATGATGGAAAATTTAAATTGTAATAAAATATCGGAGTGTTTCATGACAACATTAAAGGAGAGGTTTTATGAAAATGTTCAACTTGTTGTGCAGGAGAACATTTGTCTGGAGTCATTACTATGTCCCTGTAACATCTCAGATCCAGATCAGAGTAAATGGTCTTCCACTGCAGTGCAAGGGGGCGGAGTTGAATCAGGAGCTTGACTCCACCCCCTAAAAGCAGAAATGGTTAAAAAGGGGGATTTTGTACTAAATATTGTTGTTGTTTTTTTATAACCAGAACATGTCTGGAATTTTATTTAGACCTCAGGAAGCTGTTTAACTTTTGAAGGAACATCATGTCTCCTTTAATGAAGTCATACCTGCAAACTTGTTGCTTTTCAGTGACATTTGCTGTTTGAATCAAAATATTGTTCACATGAATAAAGAGCATCTTGACAAAAACACATCTTTGGTGGAACGAAACACACGCAAGAGGCTGTTCAAGTGTTTATCAACGTAGATTCTGTTGTCGGAGACGTAGCTCCAAACCAACGCTGGTGTCCACTGAAGCAACGCCCGGAAAACTGCTGCCGTTCCAGCGCGTGATGGGAGCGAAGCGACCCTCTTACCCTCATTGTGATTGGCTGAATGAGTCGCCGCGCATGTTGCAAAGATGTGTTATCGTGAAGATGCTTGTCATTTATGTAAACGACAGCGAATGTGGCAGAAAAGTGCATCGTGTTCAGGTACGTCACAAGTGTGTAGATGTGAGTAAATGGTGAACGTGAAGGCGGTCGGAAGTCGCTGGGAAGCCGACCAGCGTTGATGACACAGTCTCGGTCCCTGAGCCTGAATAACACTTCTGTTTGTAACCGCTGGTCCAGCACATCTGCAATATTCATAATCCTGCACAAATGCCTTCCAGTAAAACAGAAAACCAAAAGCTTCGAGGACATACAGTCTATCACGTTCTAACCCCAGAGTCTTCCCAGAATCCTCCAGGTGAGAAGGTGGGCCCCTGGCGCAGGAAACTGCCCAAGAGCTTGGTACTGATGAGCTGGAAAGCCTCGAGCGTATGCAGGGATGTTTTGGCGGGGAGCAGGATTCTGATTGGCTGAATAGGAACTGGCCGTTCATAGTTCCATCTGAGCGTGTGTGATGAGGTATGATATCTGAGTCATGTGACCGTTTCCCAAAATGCCTGGATGAGCCAGCTTAAGTTTAGATCATAGTGGACCACATGTCCCAGCATGCCTTGGGTCATGACTGACCTGCATCCACGAGTCTTAGCGATGTCAGGATTCTCCCACGCCTCTTGTTGGGGTGGAGCTGGCAAGTAAAGGTCAGATGAGCGCAGCACTGCCGGCACTGCTGCAGCTGTTGTTGCGGTTGGTGTTACGATGTGGCAGTTTGGGCGTGGCCATGAGTGGGTATCGCTCATCCGGGCAGCCGTACTGAGCCAGCGTGTCCGCGCATTCCTGTGAGCTGGCCTGGCAAGCGTACGCCATTGCACTGTTGCCGTGCGCGTCCCTTGCCATCAGATCCACGCCATACTACGGAGACAGTGAGACAGCAGTCATTCATGGCGTTCTCAGGACCATCTGACCCACCTGAGCACAGATGATCTTACCCAGATGAGCAGCTGTGTGATGACCACGTTCCCCTTGTGGCTTGCCAGGTGCAGTGCGTTGCGTCCATCGCCGTCGCCCCAGGTCTCATTGACCTGCTGTCGGGAGCCGTGAGCGAGCAGCAGGACGACGGCGTGCAGGTCCTCCTCGGCCGTCGCCCTCAGCAGCTGCTGGCCCAGAGAGAAGTCGGTGGACGGCAGCGACGCCAAAAACAGACGCTGCTCATACTTGGCGCGGATCCAGCGCTCCCGCTCCTCCCTGAGAGAAGAGACGCAAGGATGAGGCGGCACAATTCAAAGTGCGTTACTTAAGAATATTTCAAAAATGCATTAAAAAGTAAAACAGTTCAACATGTGAGAGGGTTCAGGACCCCTCAAACCTCTAACGCAACAGGACTAGTTAAAAATGTGTTTCTGTTCAGGACCAGCAGGTTTATGTGAATAAATCTGGTGTCTGAAGAAAAGAAACGTGAGAATGTAAAAGGAAAATGTCAACATGTCAAACAGCAGAAATGGGACTAAATATATCATATCTGCTTGTATTCATGTAGTTTGGCCCTAAACACTAGAAATCCACTGATGTGGAACAGGCTTTTGAAAGGGTTTGGATGTGAAGATGGACCGAGCTGTAGGTGTTTGATGCCTCTGTTCACGTGTCCTTGTTTAATCAGCGATCAGTTTCCAGGCAGCAGCCGGGCCTGCAAATTTGAATAAACACAAAATAATACCCAACCCACTATGTGAGCCGCAGATTTTTCTTTCGAAAATAAATTAGATAAAGCTCAGCTCCTAGTTAGTCACTACCTTGAGTCTAAATGAGCAACAAATACAAGTGCTGATATGTTAATGTGCCATGACGTATATAGTCTATAAAAGTCCGACCCAGGTTTCACTGCATCAGCATCATCGCAGCGCTGTGCTCCGTCCTGCAGCTCGCCCACGGCTCCCCAAATGTATATCTGGTACTACAAGTTCCCGGTTCCCAGACCATCATCCCTGCCTGACAGTGGGTGTGGCGCCTTTCAGCTGGTTTTCTTTAAACATGGTTCTGCACATTAGGACCAAACATCTCCACTGTGGACTCATCTGTCCAGAGGACATCGTTCCGTTCAGAAGTCTGCTGGTTTGTTCAGCTGCAGTTTTGTGGACCTCAGTCGTGGTTCTATGCTCTTTTTACATAGAATGTGGTTTTTATTCATTCATTGATTCATCCCAGACATGTCAAAACCTTTGTATGGAACATAACAACGTTAAAACTAGTATGAATCCATATTTTATTTTACTTGTATATTTTTTTCTGGTAAGTCATCAAAACAAGCTCTTCCTCTGTGCTCACCCCCCCGGAGGAGTAGGAACAGCTCAATATCTGTCCCCTGGGTCTCTGTGTCCAGGACTAATCCCAGCCAGATGAATGAGCTGCTGTTGACATGGAGGATTTGAGCAGAGATTAGACGGATCAGCAGTTAATACACTACTGAGCAACAATGCCTCTCCGTGTCTTACTTTACAGTCCGAGGACCCAAACTCTATGCACAAAGAGATGTAGCACTGACGGATTCATAATTAGGACGACAGCCTTACAGGAGGAAAGAGTAATTAAAGACCTGTCAAGTGGAGGTTACGTTTGGATCTTGATCTCAGGATCACATGTTGGGAAAAAAAGAAAAAAGCCCACGGGGCTGATAAAGTATAAATTTGACAGGGGGCTCAGTTTTATCAGATAATACAATACTCCAGCTGTCTGATACTCAACATTATTTTCTGAAGACTAAAACGGACATATTGTCCTTTTTTCACATTCTTACACACTTTCTCTAGATTTTTAAGACAGATTTTGGTCGTAATCCGACAGAAATACAACAGCTGCTTTAAAACATCAAGCACTAGCTTTCTTTAGAACAGCTGATTACAGGGGGTGGAGTCAGACACCACGCCTCCCTTTCTGTAGGGCTTGGCTATAGTGTGTAAAAGGAACTAGTGAAAATGGGAGTCATGGGCAGGCCTTGAAAACCCCCACACTCAGCTATTGTAGGCAAGACATATAATCTAAAATATCAAAGTAGGAGTGAGTACGTCTTTACTTACAGTTTAAAAGTCCAAACAAGTATCTCAAGTGATGACAGCCAGCCATGTATAAGAACCAGCTGTCAATCAAAGACCATACCCCTAAATTATACTTATATTAGTCGTTTAATATAATTTTACCTAACGACGTACGTACAGCTTCCTCCATACATTTGTCATGGATGTGAAATCTAATTGTGGAGACCAATGTACCTAGATATGTTGATTTTTGCTGTAAAGATTTGACATGGAAGTCAATGAAGATGAACTCAGACCACTAGGGTCTGGATCCAGACCCTAGTGGTCTGTATTGGGCTGTGGGCTCATCTAGATGAAACCTCTTGGTCCAGACCTGAACCTGGTTGAAATGATGTAGTGGGACCTTCAGAGAGCTGTGTAGAAGTGATTGTCCAAAATTGTTGAAAAGAAGATCAGAGCAGAATTTGTCCACAACTGATGGATCTGGTCTTTGGTACCTTTGACGGTGTTTCTGTCTCTCTTCCCTCTACTTCTACCGGCTGGTCTTCAGCAGGAGGGTCCCCCCTTATGATCCAGATCCTGGTCCAGGTTTTTTCCCTCTTAAAGGGGAGTTTTTACCTCCCGTTGTTTATGTAATAATTGATCGGGGGTCATGTTCTGGGTCTCTGGAGAACTTGTGTTGTAATAAACGCCGTATGAATAAAACTGAAAAAAATTAAAGTTCCTGCTGCGAAAGGAAACATCTACCGAGAGTTCCTGCTGCTGGATCATGGGGGTACATAGCGTTGGGAGTCAAGGATGTTTTGGAAGTTCTGGGTCAGTGTGGGAACCTGACAGAATCTCATTAACTCTCTTCCTGGTTACCAGTGTGTGTCGTGGGGGTGTGCTGGGGGGCCTAGCATCACGGAATGTCCTGGGGCTTCTTCCTGTCCAGAGACAGAGTGTGGAGGCCGGGTCTGCCGGCCTGGGTCTGCACGGCCGACAGCCCGCAGACAAAACCTGGAGGTGTTGGGGGTGTGCTGGTGTGTGTGTACTCAGTGGGGCTCTGGGAGGAAATGTGGACTACTGGACCTCAGCAACGCATGCCTTCCTCCTGTTGCTAAGCACCTCCAAGAGTTGGTGTTGAAGAGGAGACGCTCTGAAGGCACCTGTGAAGAACATCCTGATTTTGAAATTAATCAGATCAGGACCACAGTCTGAAAAAGATTGAAGCTTGTTTACATGTTAAAGACTTTGACTCGCCTCTGCCGTCTCGGACCTCACATCCCCCTTGTGGGAACAAACGCAATCAAAACCAAAACTACCACACAGCCTTTCGCCTTCGAATGGTGCTGTGTGTTCCTGTTGAAACCCTCTGTGACGTCATCCACATGCGTCTGAGTACACCCGAAGCTTGTTTCAGATGTCGTTTCAGCAGGCTGACTTGTGGCTCTGAAGGAACATTTATACGTCACTTTCATACATTTGTACGTCCATCTGTTGTAAACGTTTCCGTCACTCTCCCACTGACTTTCATATGATAACCCCTAACCCAGCTGATTCCACCTTTAGTCTCTCCTCACTTCATTTCCTACTGCCATCCCTCAAGCAAAAATGGCAGAATTTAATCAACCCAGACGGGCACACATCACACCTGTGTTTGCCGATCTGCACTGGTTACCTGTGGCTGCTCTGATAAAATGCAAGTCTTTGTCACTGGTCTAAAGGTGGTCTCGGGGTTCACACCTGCCTGTATGATCTCCATGGTAAAGGTTTACACCCCTTTATGAGCACTGCGCTCTTCACAAGAACACAGACTGTCCTCGCCCCCCTGCTCACCCAAAGAGATGTCAGTCCACACGGTTCTTCAGTGGTGGAAGAAGTTACCAGTGGAGACAAGAACAGAGTCGATCCACGCTACTTTCATTTCCAAGAACACCTTCTGCTGTGCTCCCCTGCAACATCCTTAACATCTCCAGCACGTGAATGTTGTCTCAGCTGCACTTATTGAAATGCTGTTATCTGCACCTACTTGATCTACTACGTTACTGTAACTTGATCGTTTTCCTCCGTTTTAAGTTGCTTTGAATAAAACCAACTGCTAAATATAATATAATATAATATAATATAATATAATATAATACAACATAATATAATATAATACAACATAATATAACATAATATAATATAATTGAATATAATATAATATAATATAACATAATATAATATAATATAACATAATATAATATAATATAATATAACATAATATAATATAACATAATATAATATAATATAATATAATACAACATAATATAATATAATTGAATATAATATAACATAATATAACATAATATAATATAATTGAATATAATATAATATAATATAATATAATATAATATAATATAATTGAATATAATATAATTGAATATAATTTAATATAATATAATTGAATATAATTGAATATAATATAATTGAATATAATTGAATATAATTGAATATAATTGAATATAATATAACAGTTGTTTACACATCCAGCAGGGAACAGCGATAAGTCAGTAACTGGTAATTCATCCGATAATTATAGAGGAGATTTTCTGTTAATTTAGGCAAAAGATATTATATAAAAAAATAATATCTTTGGCTGTTTGACGGTTTTCAACGCTTCACCCATAAATGAGATGATTCTCCATGTCTTTCTGTTGTAAAACACATTAAGTCCCGTTATGTTCTCCAGCATCTATAATTTCGTAGTGTTCATTCAGACACACACAAATCTACATTTAGACATGCATGGGAACAGCATTGGTGTGCGAGGTCACTGAACCAGTGCATGCGTGAAACTGACGACAAAACATGTTTTGACTACTTTCAGATGTCAGAACGTCAGACCGTCTTCTTCGTGTTTTCACCTAACAGAAGTGGAGAGGACCACGCAACACCTGTTTTCTCCACTTTCTATTTTTCATAGTCAACGTCATAATAACGATCAATACGGCCCCAAACATTCTGGTGGTATCGCCCCGTTTCATCCATAGTACAATGCAGCAACACTGATTAGGAACACAGATGGACGGCTCTTTCTGCACCGGGTTCAAACGCAGAGCATAAATGGTTGTTTAGAGATGCTGGTCCGCGTCGCCAGAGCTTCCCAGTGGGCGGAGCCACTGGCCCCTTTCCCCCCACGGCTCCCCCACTGACCTCGTGGTCGGCAGAGAAACTCCAGGTCCGGATCCAGACCCTAGTGGTCGGTAGAGGAACCGCAGGATATTTTTTTTTGTGTGTTGAAAAAAGCTACCACTTGGATTAAATGTTTGTTTTGTTCACGTTGTCCTGTTGTCGGTGGTTGTGTAGATCACCTTCAGGTGTTTCTCCGTGTGTGTTCGGACGTCTACTGCTTGCTAGTGTGTGTGTCGTAGTTATCAGTAACTCTCAGTTACGAGCGACCGACTCCTGAAACACACAACTCTGAACACTGGAGAGGCTAATTGCACTAATTAACCACACAGTGTGTGTGTGTTTGTGACAGCATGTGTTAACATGTGTCTGAATGCACACACTTATATTCAGTGTGTCAATCTGTGTGTGTCCCTTTTCACATCCCATTAGTGGAAGCGCCGCGCTGCTGCACCAGGGCATGCTGGGTAGATAATTAAACGTGTGTCCTGGTGAGATCGCTTGTGACAGGAAAACACACACACACACACACACACACACACACACAGTCCAAATATGTCAAGAGCAGCCCAGAGGGGGTGTAGCATTAGTGGGTTTGTGTGTCTGAGGATAAGAGGGGACGACCTTCGGACCTCCATATTCTGATGAGTTCTCATGACCATCTAAACATGATTAACAGAGGTGGTACCTTCTGGACGTGCATTTTGTGTAAAAACAACATAAAAATCATCTGCTTGCAGCTTCAACTTCAAATAGTATAATTTTATTATTAAGTACCCTATCATTCATCATGCTTAGATTGACCTTCAGCAGTGATAAACATGTAGTTTCCTGTTAGTTTTAGCTCAGATTTCAGCCTCACATCTGCCTCCAGAATACTCTGGATGAACACTGCAAAAACATAAAAGATGATAATAAACATATCGAATGAAAAACTTGGCAGCAGTGATTAGAGAAAATTACTGCAAATTTGAGGAGCCTTTTATTTGCACAATGTCAGTCATGATGGGACTGTCTGTGGGCTAAGTGTGTTTTAGAGGTGGTCAGTCCTCAGTGTGAAGCAGAGCCTGAGGGGAGCTGAAGACACCCCCATCTGAAGTGGTTCAGCAAAGAAGCGGGAAATCTGGAGAACTTTCAGATTCATGATGCCACCTTAAAACCAGTAAAACATCACCTTCCAGGTATCTGTACTGACAGCAGTCGGCCTCCAGAAAGCATCAGCAGCCTAAGATGGGAAGATGAAAACAGATTTTCCTCAGATTCTTTGCAAAGTTCCAGATCCAACTCTCTCACTCTTGTCCACCTCTTTGTACCCCTGGTGGCTAGGTCTTTTGGGAGGACACCAAATATCTATTATGAGGGGGCGCTACAAACCACTCACAAGAACTGATCTCAGATAAAACCGTCGCTTCATTTGGAGGAGGAGCTAAACTGATTTGGGGTCATTCACATGTGGGGAACCTCAGAACTGCTTGGACACTGGTGACGCTCCTGTATCTTTACTTTTTATTCTTCTTTTCTTAGAACCCTTGTGTTTTGAGAATATGTGGACTAAGTTGTTTTACGTTACTTCACCATTAAGGGATTAAGTAGATTTTAGGTTTGAGGGTATCGAAGAAGATGTGGTAAATGCAGTTAAAATCCCGTCCAGATAAAACCAGAAGCAGCAGTTTTATTCACGCCAATAATAGATTAAATAAGAGGATTCTCCAGTTCAGCCTTCAACCACAAGCTGATACGTGCGCACCACAGTGCTGCGGTTAAAGGCCCTCATTAATAACAATGCCAGCTAATGAGCGGCAGGAACCGGGGATCAGAGAGACTTGTGTCAGAGCTGCTCTTCTGGCCTAATTAGCTCTCCTGGCCCTTTAATTAACTGATTAATGGTTGGAAACAGGAGCATGGAGGAGAGCTTCAGCTAACTGCCCGTCCAAGATGAATCACCGTCAGTGGAAGCTCAACCCAACGACATGAGGAGCAAAACTTAACTACAACTTAAAGAAAGCATGTTTCTAAATGGCTTTAACTCCCTGAAGATCAGATGCGATAAAATGAGAAAAAACGAGATAAGACGAATGAGATCAGATGAGACAATAGGAGGTGAGGTGAGATGAGATGAGGCGAGATGAAACTAGGCGAGACGAGAGGAGATAAGACGAGACAAGGCGATACCAGGCAAGAAAAGGGGAGATGGGACGAGCAGGAGGAGGCGAGTCCATGTCTGTACAGGTCTCCATCTGTGTCTCCGTCTTTATCTTTCCCTATCTTCTCTGGTTTTGTGACATATTCCCCATTGTCTCGTCTTACCTGATCTCGCCCCCTCCTGCCTAGTCTCATCTCGCCCCCTTGAGGAGGCGAGATGAGACAATGGGGAATAGGTCACAAAACCAGAGAAGATAGAGGAAGATAAAGACGAAGACAGACGGAGACACAGATGGAGACCAGGACAGACATGGACTCCTGGATGAAGAGACAGAGATGAACGGGTTCATCTGGATGGTGAGACCATGCCAGTGAGCACAGGTGGACACAAAATGGACCGAAGGAACATAAAGTTGATGTCCCTCCACTGCTGCTGCACACAGACTCAAGGAATGGGTGTCAACCACAGTGAAAGAGACGGGGACGGTGGACAGGAGCATTATGACTCAGGTGTGATCCTGCAGGGTATCCCACTCTACTTCTGGAAGAGGTCTTAAATGTGCTGCATAGAATGCTGCTTCCTTTCATTTTTCAAGATAAGAAAAGAGCAGACACATATAAGATGACGATGAACTTTAATGCTTTCCTTCTTTGACAGTTTCAACATTTCTAATCTGCTCTATTTTTTCTAAATGAAACCATCAAATGACTCCTTCCTCAGCTGCTCTTCCTTCACGTTCAGTTGGGGGTAGATTGTGGTATCTGAAAGGAAGGTGTATGGCAACTAAACAGACTCTGTTAAGGGACCCGGCCCTCTGAAGATTTCCCTGACCAAAAAAAAAAAAAATTAAAGTGGAAAACATCCCTCTAAACCTGCAGTAAATCAGACCTGAGTCAACTGCTGCTGCTCTGGAGCTCTGGTAGGATTATCAGAGGCAGAGCTACGAAACCCTGACGGCTCCGGCCTCATGGATGAGGAAGCCATTGACATTTTCCTCTAAATGATCTGGATGTAGATGAGTGGAACAGCCTGACCCCGGTGGAGGGGGTTAATGCAGTGGCAGTGTCTCCCTGACTGGACAGGACGTGACAAATGAAGAGGCAGATTAATCAGGCTGGATCAAAGACACAGCGAGGTGAGACACACCTGGACTACTGATTACAGAGAGAAGTCTAGTTGTCCTCGAGAATCACCAGGACCTGGAACAGCTCAGTAACAAAGATTATTTAAGTAGACGACATTCAAGACAGCTGTCTGAGTCGGAGTGCATGTCCTCAAGATCACACCTGGAAAAAATCCAGCATCTCCATCTCAGAACCTACAGGCCTCACTGAGCAGGTTAAATGTTGAAGTCCATGACAGAAGAAGAAGACCGAGCAACTACGGTCTGAACACAGAAGCATCTCCTTTTCTTGAATGACACAGAAGATCAGCTGCAGGTGAGAACATAAATCAAACAAGAGCTTGCTGCTTTTCTAGTGTTCTGCTTTTGTAAACAGTCTTGGACTTTTGTTGTTTTTAACAGCTTTCTTATACCATCATCATCGTCAAATTTTTTTTACATGTATTTCTTAAAGTATTTGTTACAGTTGTAGTTTTTTTATACCATTGTATATTCTATATTGTTTCTTATTCCTATTTTCTACAGCTGTATTTTATATTATAGATTTTCTTGAAACTAATCGCCTTTATTCAAAGTGGGTGGAAAGGAAATGGGTGAGGGGGGGTTGGACTCGAACTTGTGCTGCCTCTGAAAACGGCACCGCTCAACCCACTGAGCCATCCGGGGCCCTTACAGCTGTGTTTTGACCATCATTTTGCAGGTCATTTTTTAAACGTGTTCTTTAGTATATCGTACTTCGTACGTCATTTTGGTATTATGTTACAATTGCATGTCGTATATATGCTATTTTTAACCGTTTCATTTTTCACATGTATTTTAAACGTTTTCCGGGCATTTGGATCCTGCAGCTGAATTCTCGTAGCCTCTGGAGTGGAAACTTTTTTCCATGAGCGTTCTTGTCATTTTATGAGGGATCAGAGTCGGAGGAAGTAGAGAACGGTTCTCTTCCAGCATGCTTTTGTGTGGGAGCTTTCTAATGTTTACTAGCCGGCCGCGGTCCAACATGATCCCATTCCATCCAAACACATTACGACGTGGCGAGCAGAGTCAACCCCCAACCCACCACCACCCCTCCCCCCACACGAGAATGTTTCTGACCGAGCCAATTAGCTGGAGGGGAGGAGGTGGGGGTGGGGTTCACTACCGAACGGATTTGTTTCTGCTCCGGGAGCCGATCCCGCCGGCCTCCAGCCAGTCGGACGGAGTCATGCACGTGGAGAGCGTTATTTATTTCTTCATTATTAGCGGAAGGCGGAGTACGCGAGGTTCATCTGATGACTCAGGCATAAAGAATGTGCATTTAGCATAACCTCGCCGCCACGACGAACGATGAATGGCCCGCTGATTGGCTCGTGTCAGCCGGCTTAATGTCAACAGTAAATTGGAGGGCTTGTTAGGCGAGGAGGGACGCGGCGACGGCGGTGGCGAGAGGCAGTCATGTACAAAATAATGTCTATTAGGACTAATTTAATCAAGGCCTCCCTTTACAGATGAATTAGATTGTAGAAGCCAATTATTTTTCAGCATTTGCACTGGGTCTGTCACTGAGTGTGTGTGTGTGTGTGAGCTGTTTAACATGCAGGCCGAGGGCCGCTCCGGTCGGCGGGGCTGCAGATAATGGAGCAGCCAGTTAACGGACGCGGAGGAACCCGACCTACACACACTCATTTGATCTTTTGGGAAAGTCGGTTGTTTATACTACAGATCATGACATTTATGTCAAACCTGGATGTTAGAGTCGTCTGTCAGTCCATTCATTACAGGCAAATTCTTTACTAAAAAATTAAATTCATACAAAAAATAAACAGAAAAAAACTGTACCCCATCATGATACCCGTGTTTGAGGATTCTACTCTAAACTGACATGTATGATCTAAAATGAGTTTATCTCAGCAACTAGCAGATATAAAGGAATAAATCTGGTATCTGAAAAATAGAAAAGCAATTCCAGCAGGGGTGGAAAATTGTGGAAAAAAAAGTGTAAAACAAACATCTCACCATGTATCGGACAAAGACTGATGTCCCTGTTGTGGAACAGAGTTTTAAAGGTTTTTCAAGAGGAATGTTTAGATGGCTCTTCAGTCCCTTCATGAAAACCGCCTCTGCTCCAGCGGGTCTGGTGCCCAACCCTCCCGTTGAAATCTGGTGCCAAGCAACCCAACATCACTTCTCTAAACGATTATAGACCTGAGGCCTTAAATCAATTGTCACCAAGTGCTTTGAGAGACCAGTTCTGGGACACAAGAAGACAACTCTCCCATCTTGGACCAACATCAGTAAACCTGTAAAAATAAAACTACAATCTGTTCAGCAGAGTTCATAAAACTTGTTGTTTAGACATGAAATTCAAATAGATCAGTATCAATGAGAAAATAACTATTAAACCAGTGATTTCAACCCTTAGTGTTTATAAATATAGATTGTAATCATTTTAAGAAAATGTACCTTAAATTTCAATGTTATACAGCTACAGTTCTTCATATTATTGTCAGTTGGGTAAATGAGCGTTACTACCGAAGTTACCATTGTTATACTATGTGAATAACGTTTGGTTAACGCTAGTGATCTCTGTATAACTGGGCCATCCAGACTATTCCTTATATTTACGTTAACATTATTCTGTGTGATTAACTTTACATTGTTTTTTTTCAGATTTCAATACTTTTTTCACATTGCTGCACATGTTTAATGACCATTAGCAGCTAATATTGCAATATAATTTTGGACATGTTAGTGACCGCTCTGTAGTTGGCAATTGGAAGCTTCCCGGCCTGGTCTCCAGCATGGCATGACCGCGCCAGGAAGGTAGGACACCTTGTCAAATCTGCTGCAATTGTCTGCAAAGCTCTGCAGTTTTGGCTCCTCTGCAACCAAACTGAGTCCACCCAAGCAGAGATGCCCAGACCTCCCTCACCCCAGACACTTCCTCCAGCTCTTCCGGGGGGACCCTGGGGCGTTCCCAGCTGAGAGACATAGTCTATTCAGCGTGTCGTGGGTCTTCCCCGGGGTCTCCTCCCGGTGGGACTACTTGGACCACCTCTCTAGTGAAGCGTCCAGGAGACATCTGATACAGGTGTCCAAGCCACCTCTGCGGACTCCTCTCGATGTAAAAGAGTAGCGGCTCTACCCAGAGCTCTTCCCGGGAGGAGCACACAGGGATGTTTTTGCATATCCCTCTCTCAACCATGGAGAGGACTACTGTTAAATACAAGGCATAGCTGAAACTCAAGTACATACTTACTTGTATTGTTACTTTGCTATCAAGAATAAAAAATACTAAAATAACTACATTTAAATATGTATACATTAGAGGTGCAATAAAATATTCCTTTATTTCAGTAGGACTATAATGACCTTATCAACTCCTTTAAATTCTTCCTTTAACTTTCTCATTAAGGAGAAGGAAGGTGGTGGAGCAGGAACCCATGGTGATGGAACTACAGAAGAGATGCTGCTTTGTTGTTGAAAGACCAGGTTAGACTTTACTATTTTGTGTCATTTTCTTTTTCTGGTTGTGCATCCACCATGTTCATGCTGTCCTGTTAATCTCGAATGTCCTCAGATAATGGGTTAGTGTCCATACTGGTTCTGCTGGACCTCAGTGCTGCTTTTGATACTATAGATCACAGCATTTTACTGCAGAGACTAGAGTATGTTGTTGGGATTAAAGGGACAGCTCTAGGTTGGTTTAAATCAGATCTGTCTGATAGATTCCAGTTTGTTCATGTTCATGAGGTTTCTTCAGTACAGATGAGGGTCTTCTAAGGTGTCCCGCAGGTTTCAGTTCTAGGGCCAATCCTGTTCAGCTTATACATGCAGCCCTTAGGAAGTATTATCAATGTTCATTGTTATGCTGATGATGCGCAGCTGTATTTGTCTATGAAGATGAAACAGAACCATCAGACAAACTTCAGATGTCTTAAGGACATCAAGGACTGGATGTCCAATAATGTTTTGATCCTAAATTCTGATAAATCAGAGGTTGTTGTTTGTGGTCTAAACAGCTTAGGAAGGGATTAGATGGTCTTGTGATGGCCTCCAGTAAAACTGTGAGAAACCTTGGAGTTATTTTGATCAGGATTTGTCATTTAAACAGCATATTAATCAGGTTTGTAAAACCTCCGTAATATCTCAAAGATCAGGAGCATCCTCTCCCAGAGTGATGCTGGAAAACTAGTTCACGCGTTTGTGTCTTGTAGACTAGATTACTGTAACGTGTTGTTGGCTGGATGTCCAAGTAATTCTCTTAACAGCCTCCAGATGATCCAAAATTCAGCAGCGCGAGTGCTGACAGGAACCAACAAGAGACCACGTCTCTCCTGTGTTCACTTCCCTCCATCGGCTCCAGACTAGAGCAGCTGGTCTTCAACACAGCTTCATCTAGATCTGCTGCTGTAGACCTGCTGCAGGGGGGCACCAACATGATCCACTAACTGGTGCCCTTCACCTCCTCTGTTTCTCTTTCCCTTCTTCAGCTCAATCCTCAGTTATTAACAGTATCCCATAAGCATAATTGTGGTCCATTGTTCTTATAGTTTGTTGTGCTGGTCTGTTCCTTCTTTTCCTCTTCTGTGCATGTTTGCAGACCAGAACCTCAGGAGCTGACCTGCAGTCCCAGCTCTGACCACCTCAGTGTTTACCTCCAGCTGTCTGTGTGGATGTCTGTTGGATACCTGGTGACATCCTGACCTGCAGTCCTCGTCTATGTGGATCATCAACTAACCATATATCACCCATATACACAGAAGTCTTAGTTCTGCTGCTGATAGATAATTATACTATTGTATCCTGTCTTTTGTACCCTTGACGGTGTCTCTATGTCTCTATTCTTTCTTACTTCCTGCTCTACCCGGCTGGCCTTCGGCAGGAGGGTCCCCCCTCATGATCCAGGTCCTGGTCCAGGTTTCTTCCCTCCTAAAGGGAAGTTTTTACCTGCCGTTGTTTATGTAATAATTGCTCGGGGGTCATGTTCTGGTCTCTGGAAAGATCCTGGAGACAACTTGAGTTGTAATAGATGCTATATAAATAAAATTGAATTGAATTGAATTCCTAAGCCCATCCTGCTGCCCCCCACCCTAACCAACCTCTGCTCCTATTTACCCTGAACTAACATGATCATAACATGAAGTAAGTGAACTAACATGACTATAAAAAGAACAAAAATAAACTAATATGACCATAACACGTATTAAAATGACCATAGACATAGTAGAGGACGGTGGCTTAGTGGTTAGCACTGTTGCCTCACAGCAAGAAGCAAGAAGAGGTTCCTGGTTCGATTCCCGGCCCAGTGGGTCTTTCTGTCGTGCTTGCGTGGGTTCCCACCGGTTACTCCGGCTTCCTCCCACAGTCATCATACTAAATTGCCCGTAGGTGTGAATGTTTGTCTGTCTTTCTATGTGGCCCTGCGATGGACTGGCGACCTGTCCAGGTGGACCCCTGCCTTTCACCTACTATGCAGGGATAGGCTCCGACAGACCCAGTGACCCGGAGACGGGGATGAAGCGGGTATAGATAATGGATGGATAAATCCCCCATGAGGTAGTTGGACCTACATCAGTAAGGCAAGACAAGGCACATTTCGTGTACAAGACAATTCAGTGTTTTACATAAAAAGAGCTAAAATGCATTAAAAAGTAAAGGAGTTCAAAACCAGAAATTAAAGACAGTCATATGTTGAAAAGAGTTAAACAAATGAAATGCAAAAAATAAAGGTTGTAGTGCATTATGGTGCATTACTGAAATGCATCAGCAAATAAAAAGATTTTCAACTTTGATTTAAAGCAACTGAAAGTTTCAGCAGCCCTGATGCATTCTGGGAGTTTGTTTCACAGGTGAGGAGCATAAAAGCTGAACGTAGATAGAATCTACTTTCAGTTTCAGACTTCTTGAGCAACACTGATTACCAACTGAATAGGTGTATTTTTTTTAATTACGCCATATAAAAATTTTTATGTTATCTGTTAACCAAAAATAATCCAAAACAGCTTAATATGTAAATAAACAACAATCTACAAGTGAAATGTTTCATAAATGAGCAGCCCCAACCCCAGCCCCAGGAACTAGGGGGTGTGGCTTAAGCCTGACGTGCAGACCTGAAGGATAAAACACTACGGGTCTGTCTAAATCACGCCGGTCTTCCCTGTTCTTATCTCAGGAGGGGGAGTGGGAATCTGTGGGGTTTTCAGGGGGGATAAGGTCTGCTGCACCCACCGACATTTACCTCTGACCCTGGGGGGCAATTATCCTGTGATACAGCGCCCCTGTCCGGTCCCCTGAGTACAATCCGATTGCTGCGTCAGGGCGGCTGCTGCACCTGCACCCCAGCCCAGATTAAAGCCCCTGGTCTCATTTGAAATCTGTTTGTGCTGGCTTTTTCTGGGATGACAAAACAGATCTGCTCCTTCCCCCAGCACAGAAGACCCTGCTAAATTATCACAGACGTCACGCTCAGTCTGAGGTGGCGAAATGGTGCCGGTGCCGGCATATGTCATCCCACCACTTGATCCTTTAACCGACCTGATCCCTGCTCATTTCTCTGCTGCTCAATTGAGTTGGAGCCATGATGAGACCTCTTCCAAGGTCCCTGATCATCTCCGCTGAAGATTTATGATCATCTTCATTAATCTCCAGCGATGGCCCCTGATCATCCCCACCAAAAGTTTCTGATCATCTCCACCAAAGTTTCAGGTCTTGTTGGTGTATAACACCTACGTATAGATCCAGTGGGGGGTTAATCTCAAACGCTACCATTGTGGTATATGAAAAAAAAAAAAGAAGCAAACAAAAATGCATCCCTTGTTTACTTCTTTCTTCTTCTCTTTCTTATTTTGCTGCATTCTTCTTTTTCATCATTTTTTATGACGTCAGCCGTTTGGAAACAGAAAACAATACACACTACCGCCACCACATGGTCATCAGTGTTATTGCGTTTAGAAGTTCTTTGGGAGGGCCACTGCTGAACACCGTCTACCTATCCAGCGGCCAGGAGGCCATATTAGCAGCGTTGTCAGTCACTGTCCACTCAGACCGGATACCGAGCTGGTGCTGGGAGCTGGTGTTGATGTGCTGCTCGACACGTAATTAAAACAATAAGCTGTGGCACCAAGAACCAGAGATGAGGGCGTCAACGGCGGGCGAGCAGCCCAAACTAAGCAGCGCCTGTGGCACTGACATCAGCTGCGGCGCAGCGGAGGGCGGGCGTGCCAGCTGAGGCGATGACGGCCGGCCGCGGGCTGCCAGGGGTTAATAGGAGCATTTAGAGGACGGCCTTTTTGTGGCTGGTCTGGTGAGGAACAGGACCCCTGTAGGGTTGACAACTCTCCCAACACCACACAGGCAGCGGTGGACGACAAGTGTCCCCCATCGGTCAGGAGTGTGTGGGGGGGGCAGCTTACATTTCCTGCTCTGCAGCGATTAGCAGCGACAGCACCACAACTGCTGACGGTAACAAGACTTGGACCGTCGTTGCTGTGGGCGGGAAAACAAGTGGTGGGGGGGCAGGTGAAGGACAGGGGTGGGGAGCTTAACAAGAGGGTGACAACAGCTGGACGACTCTGCTGCATCTCTACCAACATGATGAAACTCTTTTTTAATCCGTCGTTTTCCGCCTCATCCTCCCACCCATCCCTCTCTTCAACCCCCACCAAACCTCCGAAGCCCCCTAACGGGGGGGGGGGGGGGGACCTTGACAGACAGGAGGTCAGTGTAATTGCTGCTGGCCATATTTAACATTAAGATAATCAGGACATTAATTACCCTTTGGATCATTAAATCAGCCACTTGCAAAATGAAATTTCGGCCTCTATTACTCACTTGAGAGACCACGGGAGGGGGGGGCAGTTCTCCATCTATCAGCCTCCCCCTCCCTCCCTCCTGCTGCTTGGACAAAGCCCTTACCGGCCTCAGTTCTCGTGTCCAACCATTCCTCTTCTTCCTTAATCAACCTTTTTCTGGTCTTAGCCGCATCAAAATGGAGCATTTGGCTTCTGAGAACAGGAGCTTTAACTTTAAATTCCTGCTTGAAATGATCCCTCACTTTAAATCCTTCCATTTTCTATCATTTATTCATTTTCCATCCAGAATAAAACACAAAACATGCACCTTTTCCCTGAAGTTGTCAAAAACAGCGTTGGAAATTAGTTGCAGTAACCAGCACCTCTGCAGTATTCACATCACCTGAGAGGCACATCAGAATGTTTTGAACCCCCCAAGAATGCATAAACAGACAAAGGTGAAGAAAGGATGGAGGAAACGGAGAGAAAACGGGGAATTATGGGAGGAGACGACAGTCAGAGAGCCACTTAAGGAATGGACTGATAAATACTATCGACAGGCCGGGGTGGGGGGGTGTGGGTGCTGCAGTGGAGCGTTGAGGGTTAATTGAGATAATATTGACCTCCTCCTCCGATCTGTGGGAGGAAACGCCTCAGATTCATAAATAAACAGCAACATGAGCAGCAATAAAGCTTCTGGAGGAGGTTCATGTAGGAGCATGATCAACGAGCTCGCAGCGTGTTCTCGTGTTTCCAGATAAAGCTGTAATTAATGCCGCTGTCACGTTTCCTGACTTGTTTACATTAAAACCTGTCGTATAACTTTGGTTTTATTCTGCTCTTTTGTAAAGAAAAAAAAAACAGCCTGAAAAATGTTATCATAAAGACTGAGTTTCAGTGCATATAGGTTGGTGCACATGTCCATGAGTGTCTGTTGTGGGATGGGGTGTGATGTAATTATAAGGTGCTTCTGTTGACTAATGAGTGTGGTGGCGAGTGTGTGTGTGTGGAGGGGGGGGTCGATCTTTATGCGGATGGCGGTTGCCTCTAATTTGTTACGATGGCTGCTGGCCTCATGGAGCGCCACGGCCCGTAATTACACACAACAGAGGCATCACGCCAGGACACACAGATTTGTTACCGAACCCTGCTGCCTGCAACACGAGTGCATGTTTGAGTCCACAATTCATATCACAACCGCCAGAAAACTGCAGCTATGCCTCCTGCCTGCAGATCAAGGAACTACAGACACAGTTTGCCAAGATTAGTAACTTCTACCTACACCCAACACCGAGGAACAACCTGAAAGTGAAGAAACCTGCAGTTCTAGACTAGAGTCAAGAGAGCCTCGGAGCTCTCGCTTCTCATTGCTTTTCTCATGTTTTTGTGTATATTGCTACTGTGAGCCATAATCCAGTAGAGAAGGACTGAACTGTGGGCCGTGGCGGGGCGCTCGCTGTTCCAAGCAGACAGGACAGCAGCCGCAGGTGAAAGCGAAGGCGAAGGTCTGGCGCCGCATGCTCACAACTCCTGGTGTACAGCTAGTACGACTGTTGGGACATTCTAGCTCCCCTGATCTGGAACAACTGGCAGTAAAATGCAGACCATTCAAACTGGCTCGAGAGGTTTACTAAAATATTCTGCAAACCCACAGATATATATATATATATATATATATATATATATATATATATATATATATATATATGGATAGATACATATATATAGGTATATGTGTCTATATGTGTATGGGTGTGTACGTATGTATGTACACCCCCAAATACTCAGGTATGCTTCTTTCCCTTTTCTCTGTCTTCTTTTTTATTTAACACCTTATTGTCCTGTGTCCACCTCTATTTTCTTTTTTCCCTTTTTAACACACATTACAACACAGACACCAGACTGCACCACCACTGTCTCGTCTCTCTCTTTCTTTCTCTTTCTATTTCTAGTCTGTTCACATACCACACTCGGTGATTTTAGCCCTCTTTGGCAGAATTTAGTTACTTATTTACTTATTTATTTATTTTTACTTTTTCTTTTTCTTCATCCTACCTAGGGATCAATAAAAAAATAGTTAGACTGTCATTAGGGCCGGTGAAGGGTACACATCTGCACACACTTGTACACACATCTGCACACACAAACCCCCCCCCCCCCCAAAAAAAAACCAAAAACAAACAAAAAAAAAAACAACCCTTGATTACAGATTAAAATGCATATATATATCTTTTGGGTCCTACCAATTTGGTATAAACCATTAACATATGTGCAAACAAGGGAAAAAAAAAAAAAAAAAAAAAAAAAAAAAAAAAATAGTACTGCCCTAATTCTACACATACATAGACTGTCAGGTCTACTGTAACATCTCAAGGCTTATTCATGTTCGACGCAGAAGATGTCATTTGTTTGTTTTCAGGGCCCTTTTAGGATCCGTTGCTTGATGAAGCAAATGAAGCAACACCACCGGAAACTGTGGGGGCAGTGCTGAGCAGCACAGCTAACATGCGACCAGCCAAAGGAACAAACCAGAGGAAAAGACGACAACAAGAGGATCCTCCTAAAGCACATCAGAGAAGTCATTTCTGCTGGTTTCGACAGCCTTCACGTTGCCTACATTCTCCATGATGCTTCACACAGCTTTGACCAGCCTGGACCATCTTAACACTTTTACTAGGATACCATTTGGTGAATTCAACTCAGCCCTCAACACTGCGGTCTCAGACCAGCTGACACTAAACCTTTTTGGCCTTGGACTGTCCACATCGCTGTGCTCCTGGATCAGAGACCCTGTCTCCAAAAGGTCTTAGATGGTTAGAGTTGGTGGTCATACATTGTCCACGCTGTTGCTCAGCCCCGTCCGGTTCGCTGTGTTCACACACAGCTGCTCTGCCATTCACTCCTCAAACATGGTCATGAAGTTTGTTGATGACACCACTGTGGTGGGTCTCATATCAGACAATGATGAGACCTTCTACGGTAAGGAGATCCAACACCTGATGCAATGATGTTCAGCCAGGAACCTCACTCTGAACCAGCAAGACCAAGGAGGTCTTTGAGGATTGTAGAAGGTCCGGGAAGGCAGAGCAGTCCTCTTCGGTCCTCTCCTGGTACATGAGGAGGCTGTAGAGTGTGCTGACAACATCATGTTCCTGGGCCTCCACATCACATCAGATCTGACCTGGTCTCTGAACACTTCTGACCTGGTGAAGAAAGCCCAACACTGACTATTCTCCCTTAGGAAGCTGAACGGGCTGACCTCTCCTCTCAACTGCTTACGAACTTCAACAGAGCCACAGTAGACATACTCTGTCTGAGTGTGACCGTGAGGTATAGAGTCTGCACGGCTCAGGACAGAAAGGACTTGGCCGGACCTGGACAGCGCAGTGGATTAAGCGGAAGTCATTCACAGAGGTTATTACCCTGGTGCAGGCAGCGCAGGTTTGAGTCCCAGCCTGTTGCTCTTTGCTGTGTCTTCCCCCCACACTGTCTCTACCCATTTCCCGTACACCTACTTTCAATAAAGGCCACTAGCGCCACAAACTCTTATCTTCTTATCGTGCATGGAAAAATAGTCTAAAAGTATATAAAAAGCCCTTCTCGGAGCTACAGCAGCTTATTATTCATTGTTGATAGAGGATAATAAAAATAACCCTGTTATAATAAGTCAAACTCAAAGTCACATTTATTCTCAATTCTACCACATGTGAGGTTCATACAGCAAATCGCAATTACGTTACTCAAACTGTCGGTGCTACACAATAAATAAATGACTCTCTAATAACACTGTTTATGTAGAAATTGATGGGGGGTCATGTTCTGGTCTCTGGGAAGATCCTAGAGGCCACATGAGCTGTAGTAGACGCTCTATAAATAAAACCTAATTTAATATGATTGGGAAAAAAAGAAAAAGATAGATGAGAACTGCACAGGGGATCGTGGGATGCTCTCTTCCAGATCTGGCAAGACACATTGCAATAGACCCCACCCACTTGGGCAGCAGATTGTACCGCTCCCCTCAGGAACACGGTACAGGAACATAAAAACTCACCCCCCCACTCACAGGTTTCCCCAGAGCAGTGAAATCCCTATTCCTCCTGTAATTACACACAGGCTCACTGTTGCCCAATTTTCTTATCTTGCAGTTGTTGCATACTTCTACATTGCACGCTCCCTGTACATAGATCTTTTATAGTTTTATTAGTTTGTGTGTATACTTTTTAAGTTACCTTTGTTATGCTGAGAGCATCAAGGTCTGGACAAGTCTGTCAGTGGTCCACTGATCTGAGCAACGTATTTTGGACCAGAGCAACATCTAACACATGCAGCGGCCCCTGAGAATCAGGGTTGAAGAACACTGCAACAGCAGACCAGCACAGTGGACTGAGGGTTGGCATGGAAACGTTCAAGGCTAAGTAAGTGAGCATCAGGTATCCGACCAGACGTCCCTCAGACTTCCTTCTGACTGCTCCGCTGTCAGCAGTCTAGAGAAGGTCTGAAGTATGTCCAGCTACTACCTCATGCAGCATCTGGGTCCTCCAGTTGAGCAACCTGGAACCATTTCAGGAGCCATCCCAGATGACTTACTGGACACTAGCTAATGGGTATCAGGTGGGTGGAGCTACCTGTCAGGGCGGAGCATAGCTAGTCCTAGTTTCAGCTCTGGTATCTTGGTTTCTTTTGGGTTTTTTGGTGTCTAAAAGGATGAAGTTTAAACGGTTTTTATCAGGTTGAAGGTAACATAAGCTAGTTAACTCTAGTCTGGTGAAAAATGGAAAAAGAGAGTCGGAAATTCTCCAGGTTCATCATATCTATAAAGAGAAACTTCACTCTTATAACTTACAACTGAGGAATGCAGGAAGTCCTACGTCTCTGACATCATCACCAAAAACAGTCATAACGCTCAGGTCTTATTTACTACAGTGGACAGACTAACAAACCCTCCTGTATCAGTGGAAACTAAACTTCAGTCCAACATGACCTGCAACCACTTTGACAAATTCTTACAGACAAAATCCAAAATATTAGACAAGCAGTTGGTACGTCAGCAGCAGGTTCAGGATGTGAACTGTGTCCACTGAAAACCGGTTTAAACACCACGACACAGTTTCACCCCGTTGAGAGCAAAGACCTGGACCACTAAAGATGAACCACTAAAAACAGCTGTAATTAAACTTCTGCTGAAAAAGGACAAGCTTGACAAGACACAAATGGACAATTACAGGCTGATCTCAAATCTCCCATTTTTAAATAAGATAATTGAAAAAGCAGTTATTCAACAGCTGAATTACATTTTAACACAAAATAACTGCTATGTAGCCTTTCAGTCAGGTTTTAGACAGAACCACAGAACCGAGACGGCTCTGACCAAAGAGTTTGATGATATATGTCTGAATGCAGACGGTGGAAACATGTCAGTCTTAGTTTTACTGGATCTCAGTGCTGCATTTGATACAGTTGACCACAATATATTACTGAAACCACTGGAGAACTGGGCAGGTCTTTTTGGAACTGTACTGAACCGGTTCAAAACATACTTATAGAACAGGAAATACTTTGTGCCAATAGGTAACTTTACATCTGAGCAGACATGAATCACATGTGGAGTTCCCCAAGGTTCCATCCTGGAACCTCTTCTGTTTAACATCTACATGCTCTCACTGGCACAGATTATAAAGAACAACAAAATAAACTACCACAGATATGCAGATGACACACACATATATATTACAATGTCACCAGGAGACCGAGACCCTGTACAGGCTCTTGGTAAATGCACTGAGGAGATTCATGACTGGATGTGCCACAACGTTCTTCAGCTGAAAAAAAAAACAAATCTGAGGTAATTGTCTTTGGAGCCAACGAGAAACGAACACAGGTCACCACAGAGCTTCAATCTATACACTTAGAAACCACCAACCAGGCCAGAAATCTGGGTGTAGTGATGGACTCAGACCAAGGCAATAACAACATCAGCCTACTGTCACCTCAAGAACATATCAAGGTTAAAAGATCTGATGTCTCAGCAGAACCTGGAGAAACTAGTCCTGCATTCATCTTCAGTAGGTTTAATTATTGTACCAGCATCTTCACAGGTCCACCTAAAACATCAGTTAGACACCTCCAGCTCATCCAGAACTCTGCTGCTCCAGTCCTCACTAAGACCAAAACACTGGACCACATCAGTCCAGCTCTGAGGTCTTTAAACTGGCTGCCTGTCCGTCAGAGGACAGACTTTATAGTTCTGATGCTGGTCTATAAAGCTCTGAATGGTCAGCAATGTGCAGCACTTTGTTTCAGCTGTGGATGTTTAAGTAAAGTTGGTATGGTTTCTGAGTCATTTGTTTTGCAAGCTTGTAAAAGGTTTTATATTCTGGTTTTTGTGTATTCATTCACACATTCTTCATGTTCAGTAAATTTGGTGCACTGATCAGAGTTGTTCTGCCCCCTGCAGGTCCATGAGTGCACTGTAGTCAACATTGCCGAGCTGAAAAAAAAACCTATTTTAGAATATTGGCGCAGAGCTGACAAACACTCACGCAGACTAAAAGTTTTACTTTATTGTGCGGGACTGACTTCGTTCCTCCAAAAAAGGCCACACCCCTCCAGTCTCAGAATTTGAGCAGTTTTCCTACCTGGTGGCGTCCGGTCCGGGTTTCAGGTGTCCATGTGCGCTGGCCTCCCAAATGCCATTAGCCAGCTCGTTGCCAATAGCTGACATGACCTTGATGAGCTCCAGTGGCCACTCATCCAGGTCTAGAGAGCGAACCCGGGACAGGTGGGTGCCCAGGTTCCGGTGGATGCCTGAGCACTCGATGCAGATCAACGCCCCCAGGTTCAGGCTGGCCCAGTCCGGATCTGGGTCAATGATCAGAACACATGTTTAGAAATTATCTTCTCTCTGAAGTTAATTTTTAGGTCAACTACAGTCCATCTCCCCTCAGATGAAGATACGATTTGTTGTATCCTAAAGTAGCAGGAGATTTTATTTAACTGATATCGATGAAAAAAAGCCATAAATGTTGTTAAAAAGTTCTGAAAAATAGTTTTCAACAGTGAAAGGAAAACCAAATAAGTTAATAAATCAAAAAAACCTGAAACATTTGGCTTTAAACTCAGGTAGATAAAGTAGTTAAATAGAGTCATGTGCTAAAGTTAGTACCCCTCTTTTAATAATAAAAACCATCTGATTACAGAGGGTCTCAATATCCGAACAGGGTTGAACAGTGAACTCAAGATTGATTAGATGTTTTTATAACACTTATTAAATTGATCTGCAGCAGTTGCTTCTCTAAGACCACTGCTGATGTCTTTCCCTCCTACCGTTGCGTTAACACAGCTGAATACTCCAGACCAGCAAACTGTTTTAAAGAGAACTGGAGAAATCCTTCTGTGCCATCACAGGTCGGTTTCTGAACAGGGTTCTAAAGCCAAGGTTACAGCGGGTGGAGGATGCCACCTTAAAGAGATAACTCCACCCACTCTTGTTAAAACAGTCAATTGGGCAAAATGAAGAAACCTGACAGTCGGCTGGAACACACCCACATTACCGAATTTGTGACTTACAAGCAGCACTGTTAAAGACCCTGAAATATATGCTAATAAATAAATAAATACTAAAACAGGACGTTAGAGGGGTTAAGAGAGCAGCTGCTCTACAAGAGTTTCGTAAAAGTAAGGATATAGCAACTGATACCTGCATCCACCGGCATGGAACCATGAATGAGTTTAGACAGGATGGTCTTGTGTGAAAGGGAACCCAGCTAACTAACTCACGTGAAGAGGTGGCCGTGTCGTAACCATCTCACAGGCCCAGAAGCCTTAAAGACACTTTAAATAACTGACTGCAGAGCCAGAGTGACTTGGACTTGATGTCCAAAGATGAGGTGCATACAGCAAAGAAAATGAACAGCGTCCCCTGGTCCAGACAGGAAGTGTGTGAGAAGTGTTTTCTGGTTCGACCCAGGTCTCAGCAGACGAAGATACAAATAACCGACTTAGAAGCTGACTGCTGAGAGGTGGTTCAGCAGGAGGCAAACATGGAGAGAAGCTCACGTTCACTCGGAGTGAATCAGTCCTGGTCTCAGCTGTCCCAACCAAGCCAAGTCCGAGACGAGGACTGTCCGAGCCCAGCTGAGCTCCACCACGGACACCAGCACCTGCTGGCCCTGAGCCCGTCCAGGCCAACCTGCTCTCCCAGTACAGTTAGAAGAAACAGGTATCTTTATTGACCTGACTCTAAATTAAACTAAATCAAGATAAAGTATATCTTTAATTCTCAACAAGGAGCCAACTTTACTGAAAATGTGTTGACTGCATGAACCGATGACAGCTAGCTGTGTAACGACGCAGCCTCCAAAACCCGAACCCCAAGTACACATACATTTACAGACTGAACCCTTCTGATACTGTGCTTATTTCAGTAACATACCTAGAGTTCCTGTATAGTCAGTCCAGCCAACGACGCTCCTGACCTGAGACCTGACAACATCTGCTTTTCTAGAGGTCACCTGCTGATGATAACTTCATCAGCGAAGATGTTTAACTGATGTCACTATTGACAAACTGAAGCTGGAGCATTGTTGAAGGATCTCCTGAAAAAAAAAAAAAAAACAAACAAAAAAACATTTGCACACTCACTCAGAGCGTCACAGTCGGCACAGCGGCCGTTTCCTCGGATACTTCGGATGGACTGCAGGGCCAGCGCCTCCGTCTGGCTCGTCAGACGAGACTGAAACAACAACAACATAGTTGAGCTGAAAACAGTTTTCTCTGTTTAATCAGCCGACGGTTTGCGGTATTGTTCGGCATTCAAACGTCCGCTTTAGTTTTGATTTTCACGTCTCAGAAACCAAACCTCACATTCAGGTGTCACTCGCTACCATTTCCAGCTACGTCGGAAAAGAAGGAATAACAGCACAAACAAATCAAGTGGTTTCTGAGGGGGGTTAAAGGCTGAAGAGCCCGAGGCGTCAACATGGCAGGCGGCGGCTGAGACGGCGACGCCGCTGCGGTGGGGAAATGGCAACGGCGAGGCTCAGCGTGGACCCGGGTAATTGGTATTTTGTAATTATGCGAGCAGAGGTGTGTGTGAGCAGAGGGAGGGATGTGTGTGAGGCCCTCTACATGTGGATGAAGGCGCAGCTCCGTTCAACAACACACCTTCACGGTTGAGCTACCAGTCAGAGCGGATTTTAGGCCTTGAAAGAATCCACAAAAGCAAACGAATTATGTCAGATATAACTCATTTGTGAAAACTGATGGAGTACTGTACATCTAAAGCTGCATTTTCAGCTCAGACTGTGTCCTTCAGAGTCTATGAAGACGAGTCGTTCATGGACCACAAAAGCAGCCGCCGCTAGGAACAGGTTTGTCACATGACCAGCGTCGAAATGCATTACACCACAATGATCAATTCATTTTTCATGGACTGTGAGGAGACGTGGTCAACTCAGAGAAACTCTGGAAGGCAGCTTCACACTCCTCAAATTACATTCAAGGTTTCATATTCTGCTTTTCCTGACTTTCAAAGGTTCAGAATTTTCTTAACATCTGCTCAGTTTTCAAAAGATTTTTCTAAAATTTTCCTGCTTCGCCAATTCTATCTGCTGACTGGTCTCCTAGAGTCCGATTGCAGATTAGCCCCACCAATACATGTATCCCACAAGGAGGTCAACCAACACCCTTCGAACAGATTCAGTTCAAAAAGCATCATCCTGCAATTGTCCCTGTCACCATGGCAACATGACTGGATTGGTTTATGAAGGTTATCAATAACAGCAGAGTGAGCAGGGAGCAGAGGGAGGACTAACATGAATAAAGGATTTCAGCTCCTGGATTCAACCACTCAGAGATTTTTATTATGACAACCAAAGTAAAACTACTGTTGTGGTGAATTGATCAGGCACCAATGCTTTATGGGAATACGGGACTTTGCGTTCTTGTTGTCTGTTCACAGTGAATCGCATTTTCATATGCAACAATAATAAAGGCTTTACTGACTTTTACACAAACAACAGGCCAAAAACCTTTATGTCCCAGGAAGAATGACGCTGCCTGAAAACGGAGAGCGACGACTCAGCGAGAGCCCGGCCACGATCCACAATCGACCCAGAATTGACCTAGCCTCAACCTTGCCACGCAGTGGGCTGTCTGACTCTGGCCTATCCGAGTCGGTGCGGCGGACTCAAAGTGCTCTGCTTAACAGAGGACCTAGAAGAAAACTGAAAACTAAGTGCGGTGGAAAGGTGCCCTGGACGCTGGTAATTTATATACAACTTTCTTGCCCTGTATGTACTTTTATTTTGGGTGGGGGCGGGGGGTTTATTAATACGATGTTAATTACTCACGTCAGCCACCAGGCGTCCTCTTGGAAAACAGGGCAGCGATGAAAGCAGACGTATCAGCTTATAAACTCATAATAGATTTTACAAGTTAAACAGAAATTCTCCAAATGTTGACGGTCAGCCAACGTTTCGGAGCATGTCGTGCAGAGTCAGTGTCGCCAACTCGACTAAACTAACAGACAGCATTTAGCTAACAGGTACATTTTTACACTTTTAAGGTAAAACGTTCAGCACAAAGATGACAGAGGAACCGGTTTAATGCCATGTCGCCCCACGTGTTTCAGGATATGGACCAAGTAACAGCGCTGGACAACGGTCGTCCCAGAATGGCGAGCACTGGTGCGGGGCCTCAGCTTGCAGCCCGTTTGCTGCTGAGCATCATCGGCCACCGATTCCAGTTTCCATACAGTCTCCATTAAGGAATTATTAATTATTGTTTTTATTTTTGTTTCATTTTATTTATTTAGTTTTTAGATTTTCATTCAGCCTTGAAAATGCCATTTTCAACTGGCCCTTCAATGAACAGTTGGTAACAGTAAAATCTGGAGTCAAGTGTCATTTTAAGAGCTGGTTATTTACTCCAGATGCGCCATGCCGTTCCATCTCCTCAGTGTGGTTTGAACCTCCTGTTGAGAGATTATATCTCTCAGCTGGTCTAGAAGATCTGCGGAGGTGGCTGGGGAAAGAAATATGGACTTCTCTGGTTGGATTCCTCCCTTCATGACCTGAACACTGGTTCTTACAGGTGATGTGCCAGAGTTTTGGAACCACTATAGCACCAGTTCTCCAGGCTGTGAACTAGCTATGAACACACCAAGAACTGGTTCAAAGTTTGGTAGTGGTTGTGTTCTGCTGGAAAGACCTAACTAATGAAAACAGAAGAACCATGAGTCAAGTTCCAGAACTTCAGAAGCCTCTCCAGTTTTTCCCCAGAGCATTCACATCATCTGACAACAAAACAAGGAGCATCTGCAGAAGAGCACAGAAACACTGGTTTTTTGAACTCACCTTATTCTTGCTGCTCTCACAGGACTGCAGACTTGCCAGGATCTGGCTCTCGATGACCTGGACCCAGGCATCCCGCTCCTCATATGAAGAGGCCTCGAAGTGCCATGTCTGCCCCGTCAGTGACACGATGGTGAACTCCAAGTTCTCCTCTTGCTCTGTTGAAGGAAAAAACTGGGATTTAGGACAGAAACCCAACAACATATTGGAAAACTGTTTTTTCTCCATGTAACGCATTGCATCAGCTCCTGTCTGTCATTTAAATGATCTGTAGCCGCTTGCATGGTGTCACAGACTATTCATCCATGATGTCCAAAGATGAGGTGCATACAGCAAAGAAAATGAACAGACAGGAAGTGTGTGAGAAGTGTTTTCTGGTTCGACCCAGGTCTCAGCAGACGAAGACACAAATAACCAACTTAGAAGCTGACTGCTGAGAGGTGGTTCAGCAGGAGGCAAACATCTATTCACACAGACTCCATCCATCCGCTTTTCCGAGGACAGGTCGCAGGGGCAGTAGTCTAAGCAGGGAAGTCTTCCTGGCCACTTGGTCCAGCTCATCAGGGAGGATCGCAAGGCGTGCCCAGGCTAGCCAAGAGATATAGTCCCTCCAGCATGTCCTCGGTCATTCCCAGGGACTCCTCCCAGTGGGACATGCCCAGAAGACTTTACCAGGGAGGCATCCAGGAAGCATGAGCTCATCCACCCCTGGTGTGCTGCCACCCAGGAGCTTCTTAGCAATATCTGTGACCTCAGCCAGAGAAATAGAAAAGGCCACAGCTTTGGCGGGTGGTGATCAGTTGACAGCTCTGCTCATCTCTGCACCCGAGTGTCCAAGAGATGTGGGTGCAAATCCCATGACACAACTACAAAGTTGATCACCGATCTGCAATCTGGTGTTTGTAATGAACAATCTTTGACAAGCACAAAAGTCCAATAACAAAATACTGCTCAAGTTTAGGTTGGAGAGGCCGATATTCCTGGTCACGCCCCTTCCAGGTCTCGCTGTTATTGGCCATGTGAGCTTTGAAGTCCCCCAGCAGAACAAGGGAGGCCTCAAGGAGGGGCACTCTCCAGCACCCAACCCAATCACACCAAGAAGGGGGGGGGGGGTTCTCTGAACTACTGTCAGGACTAACAACCAGGACCTGTCTCCCAACCCGAAAGCAGAGGAAAGCTACCCCCTTGTTCACTGGTGTGAACCCCAATGTACAGGCACCGAGCCAGGGGAGCAATAAATATGCCCACTCCAGTGCGCAGTCTCTCACCTTGGGCAACTCCACAGTGGAACAGAGTCCAATTGAGTCTCAAGGAGTTTGTTTCGAGAGGCTGAGCCATTTGTTGAAGTGAGCCCGACTAGATCTAGCTGGAACTTTCTTAACCTCATGCACCAGCTCGGGCTCCTTCCCCACCCGAGAGGTGACATTCCCGGCCCAGACCACCGAGGTCTCTGCCTTCGGCCACTACCCGGCACACATTGCCCCCAACCTTGTCACAGCCTCCAATTCTTCTAATCTTGATAAACTAAACTTGACTTATTTTTACTGGTAACCTAAGACTGTAGGTGGTATTTTTCAATTGAGCACTTGCACCTTTTGATTTTTCAGCTCTGGAACTTTCATCATCATCAATAACCAGTTAATTTTCAGTCTATTAGCCTTTTAGCGTGGCCTCTCCTTTCTCCCCGTGTGTGAGATGTTTAATTACTACTGTGCCTCCTTTGGTGAAAATGGTAAGTGTGTAAAGTGGAGTTTATTTACAGCATTGGAGGCGAGGTTCAGTGAGTTCGAGACCCGGTTCCTCCAATTGTATATATGGCAGCTAGCCAGGCTAAAGTAGCGGTGGACTGGCCAAATGTAGCTGCTGTTAGACATTCCCCTGTGGCTCGCAAGCAGCGGGACAGTGGCGGCAGCTGGGTGAAGGTTTGAAGGCAGCATAGTCTAACCCTAACCCTAAACAAAGGGTTAAGGTTAAAGCCTGGTCTGCTTAGAAGAGACGGCATTCATCCCACCCGGGGTGGTGCAGCTCTGATTTCTAGAAATCTGGCTGATATTATTAGCTCCTCCCCCTGACAATCCAGGGTCCAGGCCGGGGTGCAGAGCTGCAGTCTTACACGCTTCTCTGCTGCTTCTCGAGGACTATCGCCTGCCAATAAAAATATAGAAATAAACTACGTCATTGGAGATTCTAACGAGGTGCCAAGAAAAATAGAAACAGTGTCGATTCCCCATCCTCCAAAAGTTCACCAAGTGCAACATCATAGAGGCGTTAATCAAAATAACCTTGTAAAAATAAACATCGTTAGACATTTATTGTCGAAGAACAAAAAATTAAAAGCGAACTACTAAATAAAAGATGAGCCACTTTTGCAATGGCCTCCAGTACAATCAAGGTTTCTTCTCTCTTAAAGGCATGTTTTTAGCTGCCATTATTTATGTAATAATTGATTAGGAGTCATGTTCTAGTCTCTAGAGAGAAAAAAAAAAAAAAAAAAAAAAATATATATATATATATATATATATATATATATATATATATACAGTATTAAAAACAGACACATGTACATAAGTACATAAGTGTGTGTGATTTAATGTTCTGGAAACATCAGGAAATTATCCGCTGGCGACTCCTTCACCCCAAACACTGAAAGTCTGAAGCCCCGCCCACCCAGTGTGGCCCGAGCCCTGCAGCGGCAGCAGTGGGGCCCCTGCCAGAATGATATCCCAGGATTCTATGGTTTTGAGGGGAGGAGGGGAGCAATTATGGGAACCAACAATCCAGAAAGAGCCCGCGTCTCCATGACACAAATTAAACATGGTTTCTGATGTAAATGCTGCACGCCGACCCGCCACCACCAATGAACCAGTGAGGGAGGGGCCGCAGCCCCCCCCATTCTGAAACCCCATCTGCACCTGATCCACAGTGTTGAACAGTGTGACATTTAGAGCTGCAGCCATTAGTTTTTAACATTAAAGGTCAATCAAACCACTGCAGCCACGCAGCACTTCCTGTTCCTCAGCTCCGACAGCCAGCGACATGTTTACTTTCAACAGATGATTGTTTCTTCAGATCTTCTGATTTTTGCAAAAAACAAAGTAGCCACAGAGCAGAGGACGAAGATTTTGTCTGGAATAGTTTCCAGGATTAAAAAACCCGAAAGAAAAACCAAGTTACAAAACCGAATCTGAACAAATCACAAGATTTCTGCAGGTTCCCTGGAACGATGAAATCAAAGCACAGATGTTTGGAGAAAACCAGGAAAAACCCGCCAAGCCCAGCGTGAAGCACGGTGGTGGTGGAAAGATGGTCTGGACCAGGAGAAACGGGTGGATCCAGAGGATCATGAGAATCATGAAGCAGAGGATCATAAAACTAAACAAATGTCAGGAGGAACAGAAATAAACTTAAGGAGGTTCCAAAAAGAAGAAAAAATGAAAAAAGACACATGACATAGAGGCAAGAAAAGTCTTTTTGAAAATAGCTTTAAAAAGGCCAATAATGTATTTGAATTAAAAGTCTCAAATAGTAAAGAAATGCCTTTTTTAACAAAAAAGGCTTAATTAGACAATAACAAAATTGAATAAAACATAACAGTGTCACAAGTAAACAAAAGTTTGTTTTTTTAACAAATTTTTACAAACATGAAACAAATGCAACTTATAAAATTATAGAAATCCTAAAACTCCCAGAAAATGTATTTTCTGTGTTCTGTGTTCATCATAATAAGGAGTTAAAGCAAACATGTGTCCTTAAACAACGATTGTTCCTCCAATTCAAGGTTTCTGAAATGTTTTTGCAGAAAAACAAAGAAGCAGGAGCTTCAGCATTTCAACAGACGTTTCTCCTGCAGCTCCCTGACACCCGACCGTCACACCAACACCCAAACGCAGCGTCCTGGCAGCCGCTGCCGCTGCCATCGGCTGATGTGGACGACATTCACCAAGGCAATTTGTGAACTCTGACACAAGAAACCTTCAGCTGCACAACAGAAATACATCCAGCATTGACATCACAGTGGCGGGGGGCAACGAGGGGGGAGGCGGACCGGTGGGGCCTCAGGAAACACAAATTAAAAGTCTTAAATGTCAGTGAACACAGGATTGCTTTGCGACACAGGTCATTACTCGCCACATTATTCGCAAGCCTTTTACAACATTAATAACCTGGAAAAGACTGCAGACGGGTGTACTTCTGGGAGAAAAGAAGAAGAGCATCACAGGAGGCGGTCCAACACACCTTCATCTCCAAGTTTTCAACGTCAAGACAGATACAGAAGCCAAAGATCTAAGGAGGGACGCCACTGGGGAAAACAACTTCAAAAACCAAAAGCTGATCTCTTTCAGCCTCACAAACAAACTTTTAAAATACACCTGACACCTAACTAACTAACTAACTAACTAACTAACTAACTCACTCACTTTAATGTTAACTAACATGATCTCACTTCAACTCGACTTTAGGGGCCCTGGACGGCTGCCGCCCTCGTGCAGGCAGCGCGGGTTCGAGTCCCGGCCTGTCGCTCTCTGCAGCTTGTAAAATTTGGATTTTCAGCGTTGACTGACATGAGCTGACATGACCTTAACATGAGCTTGGATGTTTTGTTTAAAAGATGTCAGTGTGATCTGAGGTTTCTGGATTCTTGCTCTTCTTTTTTTTTTTTTAAAAATGGCTTTAAATTGGTCTCAAAACATTGTAGACATCCGAAGCATGATGAGGACCTGGTTTTAAACTGTGAATTAGCGCCTCACTGATCAGAGGCAGACGCACGAGAGGCTCTGCCTCTTCAGCACAGGGCGGGTCAAGGCAGTAGAGGGGGCGGGGCTCTGGGGTTTCACCTTTTTGCGAAGACTGTTGGTGTAAAGGCCACTGACACAATTAAGTTTCCACATTTTATGTTTGGCTGCATACCCCACCTGCATAGGAGCCAGAAGAGGAGAAGAAGAAGAGAAAGAGAAAGAAGAAGAGGAAGGAAGAGAATGTAGGAGAGGTGAAGAAAGATGGGAAGAAACAGAAGACAGATACAGGAAGAAGAATAGAAAGACAGGTCACAAAATTAGTAGTAGAGGGGTGTGGCTCTGTGGAAATGGGAGGAGCCCTTCAAAACACTGGAGGGATAGAAGTTTTTTTTTCAGTTCATTTGATGGTAAATCACTAAGCCCCTAATTCAAAGTAAAAGGCCCAGCACCAGGACCTTCTTTGTGTCTTTCCACCTGATGGACCTCTGTTGACTCTCACATGTGCTGGTGGGTGATTGACACACTGGCTTAATTACGCACTAAAGGAAGCTCTTCAGGTGAGTTTACTAGTTGAGGAGGTTCAGAAGTATCTGCTGCTTAAATGTGAAGGTACATGTTCAAATTATGTTGGGGCTGTCTTTAATATATAGGAAAAGAATCTTATGGTGTTGATAATTGTACTAAAAGACTACTGAGACCAGTTCTGGGTGGATCTGAAAGGACCTAGGTTGGTCTGGAGGGTTCCGGGTTGGACAGGGACCTCAGAGCATGAAGCTTAGCTCAGCAGCAGAGAACCGCCTCTCCATCATGGCTCACTAACCCTGCAGCTGGGCCAGCTGGCTCCTCCTCTGAGACGCCCTCCTGGTTGGCCTGGACCCTTCCAGACTCCACCAGTCCTCATTTCTGGTAGAACATTTAGCCAGTTTCAGCAGCAACATCAGAGATGAGGAGGTTTGATCAGAATCAGAAGATAACTTTAGTCTGGATCAACCTTGTTAAGCTACAACAGCTGGTCTGTGGCAACAAGGTGAGGTGGGCGTGTCCCGGCTCCTGGGTTCGGTGTAGCAGCCTACTGTCTTACATGATGATGGACTAACAAACAGATGACTGCTTTCCAGACATCTGAGCAGCAACAGCTGCTTCTCCGAGACACTTACTGATGTCTTTTCCTGTTGACTTAGATGATAGAGGGCTGACCACCTGCTGCAGCTGATCAATGATCGATCAGCAGCAGCTCGCTGTAACTCTCACATCCCATAGAAGTAGTAAGGGGGTACTTAAGATTGCCCAAACATGTTTTTGCTCTTTCTTGGCTTCATTTTGTTAAATAGATAAAAATGTGATTTTGTCTGAGACTCGCAAGGACCAGTTTAAAAATGTGAACACAGCGCGTCTGTGTGTGTGGTCTACCTGGGGGAGCTCAGCTGCAGAGGGCGGTCCCCCCACATGAATTACAGCGGGCTTCTCTCTGACACACAGATACTTCACCCGCCTGCCGCGACAGGCTGCACAGCGGCGGCGGAGCGTGCTCAGTACTTAATGGCTAAATTGGGAAGACTGTTACTGATTGCTTATTGAATAATGAAAGTGACACAGCTGATAAAAGATTTCAATCCACTGGATTATTTATAATATTTCACTAAAGCTTCTACGGCTGACTAATGGGGTTGGGAGGAGGGAGCGACGGACGACGGCGGCGGTCAGAGGAGGAGGTGGTGATAAAATGCTTGCAGAGGGAGGAGGAGCGACAACGTTCAGTCTGATGGAGGATGAGGGATAAAAGACGACAACGCAAGAGGTAGAGAGGAAGAAGAGGATGCGAGGGAGGAGGGATGAAACCAGCTGCGGCGTCCATCCGTCACTCAGACAGACGCTGGTGTTGACAGCTGCTTGTTGCTGTGGTGATGGAGAGACGAACATAACACATCTGCTGCTGCTGCCACATCTGTTCAAGCATCCGAGATGTGGCAATAAAAAAAATTAAAAAATCCAAGATTATAACAGAATCACGGCTGCGCTGGGATCAGCCAATCAGAGAAGAGCTTCCTAACAAGACACGCCTAATCTAAAAGGGCTTTATTGCAGCAGCTACAAGAACAAATCTGCTACCAATGGTTCCAAAGATTCCATTACAACAAGTGGAAGGACTGTAGTCTCAGACCTGGTCAGCCATGGTGCATATACATTGGTAACTGTAAGTACATTCCAGGCCTAGATGCAGAATCTAGAATCTGGTTCTAGATTCTGGATCACATGGTTTTTGATTGAAAAGCAGAAATGAAACACTTTCTGTGAACTGACGCACTAAAGCATGGCCAAGTGTTCTTTCAGATACTGATCCTGAGACCTGGGTCTGTGCTAATAGCCAGTAAACTGGACTCTTGGGTCATTTAATTTGGGCTGATAATGGACATTTTTTAATAATCAGCAACTAAGAAGATCTAGCTGATTACCAGACAGCAGGTAGGGGGTTTGGGTCAGGTCTCACCAGTAGCCCTCAGTGTGTTCACAGGAGCTATTGAGGTAGAAGAAATATCATTTGTGCTGATAGTCTTGTCTTTTGGCTCAGTTCTACCTTCACCACAAGCCATTCCAGAGTCCACATCACTGCACCCACCACACCAACCAACCTGTCAATCTAATGCAGCATTCCTCCCTGGCTCATCACCAAGATCCTGGCATGCACAAACCTGTACAGAGTATTCCACCTTTTACTGACTGTGAACCATGGTGTCATAATTGGGTGTACAGGTTCTCATCTTAGCTGAGAACTGATCCTAACAGAGCTGAAGATCACAGTTTGATGATGCCAACCGGACTAAATCATCCAGAAAAGTAACAGATGAAATCCTGAGACCTCCAAACAAGACTCACTCCAGTCCCTGGATTCACCGATAAAATTCTGTCCGAAGGTTCTGAATAATGAAGATCAGCCCTGATGGTCCATCTCACCCTGGACACTAGTTACCACCTTACCACCAACAAAGTCCTGCTACTGTAGCAATAGACCTAGAACCAGAAACTTCCAGTTAAACCCCAACGCCCCTGAGCACCAGTATTCCATCTTTCATCTTCCAGGGTGATGCTAGTGTGGAGGTGAAAAAACCTGCAGTTCCTCCACTGACCAGCAGGGTCCAGATCCAAACGTGGGTTCACGTCTAATGACCTCCATGTTAAAATGTTCGACTTTACAGCAAAAGTAAACATATTTACATTCTGGTCTGTTTGACCAGACTTCACAGCATGACTACAGGATAGGGTGAATTTTATTTTGTCCCACATCTGGTGATTTAAAAACTACAAGTTTGTAAATAAGTACACCCATTTACAGAAGCGATCAGAAGCGATCTTGGGAAACCTGGGGATGACATCACAGGGGGCGTGTCTGGTTCCTTAAGAAAGTGTGTTTGCAGCCAGCGGGCTGCTGATACTGATGTTTGCAGGAAACGGCCATCACCAGAGACTTTGCTGGTCACATGACCCCCAGACATTCAGACAGTGGAAGAACAAACCCCCACATGGTGGGGAGATGAGGGGGGACAGAATGAGCAGATGGACAGACCGCGGGCCCTAGCACAGGTCTAGAGTCTCACGGCTAGACGATCAATGACGACGTTTCCCCGCCCGGGGAAAGTGATATATTAGAGCCCAGGTTCTTCTGTTCTGGACTTCCAGACCTGTTTTAGGGGTCACATTTATTCCCAGGCGGAGAAAGTGTGAGGCGAGGGGGAGGGGAGATGATGTTACCTTCAGCAGTACCAGAGAGGCCGTCGGCCTTGAAGTTGCTTGTGCTCTTCTTCCTGCGGTGCTTCTTTCGGTTGGCATGCGGCGACGGCGGTGGCTCCATCTTAGGACTGGTGGCGCTGGAGATGCTGGGACTGGAGCAGCCCGAGTCACCCAGGCCTGTGTCTGTGGATTAGAGCACTCTAGTTCAGAACGCTGTTCAGAACAGAGCAGCTTGACTCAGACCGGTGGCTCTGGTTCTCTGTTTCTACCAGCGGTCAGAAACTTAGATGACGTGATGACCGTTGGCCCTCCTGCCCTCTGGGAGGGGCTACAGGAGCCTCTGAACTAAGAGCTGCGGGTTCAGGAACAGCTTCTGTCCAATAGCCGTCTCTCTCAACTCAACTTTATTTATAAAGCACTTTAAAAACAACACCAAAGTGACCAATGTGTTGAACATCAACATGGGTTAAAAATAAAAATTAAACACATGTAAAACAACTGTAAACATAAAAGCATAAAACAAAAATGAAACAATAAGTTAACACTAAAGCTAAGATCTCAATCTGATTTAAAAGCCAAAGTGAAAAAGTGTGTTTTAAGGGAGGATTTAAAAACGGGAAGTGAGTCGTTCTGTCTGATGTGTGTAGATCGTTCCACGGTTCTGAACAGCACCGGCGCCGCAAGGCTTCCTCTGAGTCTGAGAGACGACTGACAATCACTGATCTGAGACCTGAGGAAGCAAACAGGAGCTTTAGAGCGAGACCACGGAGATGTTTAAAGACAAATAAAAGAATAAACGTGCCGGGAGCCAATGAAGTGATGATAAAACTGGTCATGTGCTGTCGTTTCTGTGCACCAATTAAAAGTCGGGCAGCAGCATTTTGAACGGACTGCAGCCGAGCCAGTTACTTCTGGATAACTCTGATGTAAAGTGCTTCACACGATTAAAATCTCAAAGTGATGTTGGGAAAGAAAAACCTTGGCCGGTTTCTGAAGGTAAAAACATCTGGACTTGACCTCTGAACTAACATGAGTATTAAAAGTACAGTTGGTGTCCAGGTTTACAGCTAGACTTGAAGTCCAAGTCAACGTGCACCGTAGCGGCATCAAGGGCCCAGATAACATGACCTAGTCTCGCTGTTAAACTCTGCCCTGCCTCCATGACCCCCGATCACCACTGACCCGGACTACAGTGCATCCCCGTCAGTTCTGCGTGATCATTGAACTGCGGCCCGTTTTAACCCACTTCCACTATGGTGCACGTATATACTAGGAATCTTTGCACCGTCGTCGGTAGATTGTCCTGTAATAATGGTAAATCAGTACCGCTGTATAACCCACAGGTGTGGGACTCCGGCCCTCGAGGACCGGTGTCCAACGATGGTACTGGGCTGCCTCCAGGACCTCAGCCAGCTTACGCAGGACCAGGTCCTGTTGCCACCTGTAGCAGCATTAACATCGTCTTGAAACTGAAGAGGATGTGATTAGGAGCAATTTCCTTTCTGGGACTAATAATGAATTACTAAAGTGATCTGGATTCTCTGGTGAGTTGTGGCCTGTAGAATCTTCTCCTCTATTTCAGTGTGACTGTGTCAACACCAGCCCTCCACCAGGTCTAGACTAACAGAACATCTGCTGCAGGACCCATCATCCTTCTGACAGACAGGTCTTTAGACCTCTAGTCTGATGGACTCGTGGTCCAACGAGACTGATGTAAAGAGAGTTGGTATTTGATAGAAAAGCATCCTGACAGTCAGAGGTGATGGAACCTCATCAACTCGGAGAGCCGCTCAGGTCCACGTCCAGCCTCAGACCTACAGGCGAGCGAGCCTATCAGAGCTGGAACTGGAGTCTCTCTCTTCAGGCTGCTGCTGACTGCTGTGACTGGCGGCAGAAACAAACAACATTCAGCTTCCATCAGTATCACAGCACAGCGCTCCGACACGGCTGCAACGTGTGTGTGTTTGTGGCGTCTGGCGCCGCGTCCTGGACGGACCGCCCCAAGGACGGCAATAACTTATTTTACAATCGTTTAGTCTCAGCTCAAGTGGAAAATGTGACAACTTATCTCCGCTGACAAGACGCTGTCCCCGAGCGTGCAATTAACCACCCAGGATTAATGACCCCCGTCTGCAGCTGCGCTTCATCCATGTCATAGGGGGGCACAGCCCCAGACCTCCTCTGAACCCTCCAGACCTCCTCTGAACCCTCCAGACCTCCTCTGAACCCTCCAGACCTCCTCTATTTTTTTTTTTGCCCTTGTTTGCACATATATTAATGGTTGATACCAAGTTGGTAGGACCCAAAAGTTATATATATGCATTTTAATCTGCAACCGAGGGTTATTTTTGTTTTTTTTTTTTATGTGGGCGTAGGTGTGTGCAAGTGTGTACCCTTCACCGGCCTTCATGACAGTCTATGTTTTTATTGATCCTTGGGTAAGAAGAAAAAAAAAGAAATAAAAAAAAAAATTCTGCCAAGGAAGGCTAGAATTACCAGGTGTGGAGTGTGAAAATACTAGAAATAGAAAGAGAAAGAAAGAGAGATACGAGACAGTGGTGGTGCAGTCTGGTGTCTGTGTTGTAATGTGTGAAAAAAAAAAAAGTTTATAGACCTCCTCTGAACCGTCCAGACCTCCTCTGGTGGAGAAGAGAAACTGTTGCATCAGTTCTGTAAAATGTGTGTTGACAATATTGAATCTTTGTTGGGTTTTTTTCAGCATCTGGTAAAAGACTTTCAATAAAGCATCAATTACAGGTTTCAATTCAGTATGAGCTATTTTTTAGGGCTCCTCGGAGAGCATGACCATCTTTAAAACTAATCTAACCCTGGTGTGTGGTCCATGGGAGTCCACACAGCTTTAGTTTTTAAGGAGGGCTGGAGGCTGAGAGAACCACAGAGCTGCCAGTCAAGCTTATCGTCACAGCAACACATGCAGCCTGACAGCTGTCAGTCTCTGCATCTCAGTGAGGGTGTGTTTGTTCCTGAGGAGGTAATACTGCCACTTCAAGTCACACACAAATTCACCCAGTGAAGGCAGCTTTAAAGCTAGTCAATCAATGAAAGACAGATGATGGGCCCCCTCGCAGAGCTCCACCGAGGGGCTCAGAGGGCTGCACCATGGAGCTGCACCAGAGGACCTCACATGAAAGTCATGGGCTGTGGTAGTGTGGCGCCCACCCACCTGTGCTGACTCCAGAGTTGGCAATGACGGTGGCGTCGGTCCACTGGTCAGCGCTGGAGACAGAGTACGAGCGCTGGTGCATCCCCTCCAGGCCGCGGCTGTTGAAGGACACCAGACTGACACCGCTGGCCATCTGAGACACTGACGAGTTGCTGGGCCCTGAACCTGTGGGGTTGGGGGTGAGGGGTGTGGGGGGGAGAAGACAGGGGTCAACACTCACAGAGCTGCCCTCTACAGGCCGGAGGAGAAACTGATGGAGGTTCCTTTACAACCAACGGTTTCACCTCAACACCAAAATCATTCTGCAGTTAAAGATTGTTCACAAATGCAAACGTAATCAGGGCACCTGTCTGTCCATTTTTAAATCTTTGTTCTCATATCAGAACCTTATATGGTCAAGCACATGCCTACATCTCTGACCTTTCAGAGGACCTCCTGGCAGTCTGAGGTCACCAAGGCAAAGGCTGCTGTGGTGAACTCATCTCAAAACCAGAGGTGCTTTCACATCAGCAGGCTGAGGGACGTGTTACCTGAATCTGTACCTTCACTTAACCCTGTTAAATCTTTAAAAAGCAGCTGGTGATTTTAGCCCTCCATGGCAGAATATTTATACCCCCCCCTCTCTTACTCTTGCTTACTCTTCCTTCCTTCCTTTCTTTCTTTTGTTTTTTTTTTTCTTTCTTTTTTCTTTCTTACCCAGGGATCAATAAAAAAAAGTTAGACTGTCACGAGGGCTGGTGAAGGGAACAAACTTGCACACACCTATGCACACATAAAAAAAAACAAACAAAAAAAAAAAACCAACCCTTGGTTGCAGATTAACATGCATATATATAACTCTTGGGTCCTACCAACTTTGTAACAACCATTAATATATGTGCAAACTTCCTGTTTTAAGCAGCATTTTATCTTTGCTTTAATGCTTGGTCTCAAATTTCTTACATGAGGATGTTGAGAAAAGTGCTATTCAGTAAACGTGTCACTTGCCAGTCTTCCAGTGGACCTACACCCTTCACTGAACATGTCAGGCGTTAAAGTGGATGCTGGTCTGCCAATTTCCAGCCACGTTCTTCAAAGACCTTAATGACATGCCTGCAAACTTGTGTTGACTTTGGCGATGTTCATTTAAATCAAGATGTTATTCATGTGAATGGTGTATCAAAGAGCATTTTCTGGATAACACACGTTTGGTGGACCCAAAGTACACGCGAGTCTTTTAGCCAATCACAATCCAGGTAAGGGTGTTGCTTCATTTCCATTCACTCCCACTGACATTGACAGTTTAGCAATGTCTTGCTTGCATGTGTTACATTCCACTAAAGGGATTATTGTCAAGATGCTCATTCTTTGTGTGAGTGCAACAGGTCAGTATTCATCCTGACTGCTGGGAGAAGGCTTCTTGAGGACAGGGATGACGGTAAATGTCTTTGTGCAGGGTGAGACACAGGTTGAAGATGCTGGTCTACACTGAGCACTTATCCAGATAGTCTGTCTGACCCAGCAGCCTTTTCTGATTCACCAATCTGAGCACCTTTCTTCTCATTCCCTCACTGTAAGAAGAGGGTCATGGAGGCAGAGTTGGTCTTTTGACCACAAATCAAGCAAAGCATATATGTTGTCCAGCGTGGTGTTGCTTGGGGTTTGGGAAGTCCTGCCCTGGGTCCCTATCCAGAAAATAGTCCAGTAATTCTCCTCCTGTAGCCCCGTTTGACCTCCCTGATGTGCCTTCTCTGGTCGACACTTGCTGTGTTGTATTAAGCCTTGTCCCTGGACCTCAAAGTAGCTTCTGGGTTCCTGAGGAGAAACTGCACAGCCTTCTTCATCCAGGGTTTCTGATATGGGTTAGAGTTAAACTTTAACACACTCTTTGTTTTATCTCATCTTTATTTTATGCACTGTATACTGCTGGTCTTATAAGATGATTGTACACGTCAGAATTTATCTTGTACTTGTTGCTTATCTTCATGGGATTTGTGACCTCCTTATTTTCAATAAAAATGAAAGCAGGACAGCAGAGGGGGTGCAGACAGAGACGAGAGCAGCAGACATGTGGCTGAGTTCTCTGTCCGTCCTCCGTGCTGATGAATGAAAACCTACTCACTTTGCCTTTCTTCCTTATTGTGTGTTTAATAAATGTTTAGGTCGTTTAAATCTGACAAAAAACCCTGACTTTCTTCATTATGGTAGCAGTTTCCACGCAGGCACTGATTTAAAACAGTAAAGTTATTTTCCTCCAAGTCCTCCATGTCAGGTTTCGGTTGTCCTCATCTCAGAAAAAAGTCCTGAAAGTCCTGTTACAGCTCTGCTGGAGCACGATCCACAAAATACCCATTCTTGCAGACTGAAGACATGCTTTATGTGGCAAAGCTCAAGCACACACAGACATACCCTTGCAGAAAGTGCTGCACTCACACACATCAGACACACGACTTTGTACATCTGCGTACAGGAAAACCAAGTCCAGACCTCGACCTGGTTCCGATGCTGTGGTGGGATCCTGGAAACCACAACTTTAAGCTCTTGCTGCTAAACGTTGCTCTATGAGCTGTTGAATCATGGGGGTACTCTAGATACTCTAAATTTCCCATGTTTGTTTTGTTGTATATGTAGGTCTTCCTTTTTTCTTTTTAGATCATGTGATCAGGAGACCCCCCCCCCCCCCCCCCCCCCCATTACAACTCATTTCTCAGTGCTGGCTGAGTGAAGCTCCTCTGCTGCATTAATATTCATGACAATAATTAGTACATGCACAACGGCTCGCTGAATATTCATGCTATTAGCCCTGAGAGAGAGAGTGGTTTAATCTCCACACATTCAAGTGCTGCTTTCGTGTGTGTGCAACCAGCGCTCGCCAGCGCCCGCCTGCAGGTGACCAGAAGCGCTGGCTGCTTTCCTGAAGTTTAATGGTCAATATTTTGACTTGAGACAAAAACACTTGTGTTAAGATCAGCATGATCCACAAGGTCGCCGCGACAGCAGCGGTTAACAGCACATTCAGGAAATAACTGCAGTTATGGTGGTTTGGTCATCCTGGCCTGATGTGGCTAATGTGTTTCCCCAAATAGCCACAGTACTGCTACTGTGAACCGAAGGAAGCACGTACCTTTAGAGGGTTCCCAGGACCTGGTTAGAACTGGTTTCTGAGGCTCCTGCTCTAAAACCACATATGTTGTGAAATGAGTTGATCTGAGTGCAGGTGGATTTGATTAGACCTGCTTCACAAGAAAGGAGCCACGTGCGATTGCAGCAGAAGTGTAAAAGTACGTATAAATATTAGCAGGTCAATGTAAATGCAGATGGAAGACCACTACCAGATAAAACTGGTTGAGGTTCCAATCAAGAGGAGTTTACCGTGTCAAAGTCAAAGTCAGAGTCAAGTTTATTGTCAATTCGACCACATGTAAGATACATACAGAGAATCGAAATGACGTTTCTCTCAAAACCTCGGTGCTGCACAATAAATACATTTTAAACACAAAGTGCAAATTAAAAAGAAACAAAACAGGGACCAGATTCCAGTGTAAAAAGCTTAGACTGGAGTCAGAGTTGGACTGTAGGAAGTGTAGTTGTGTTGTTTTAGTTCAGTTATGGTGTGAGAGTGGTCATCCTGTCACTGCTACAATCAGAGTCTTTAAAGTGTTAACGGGCTGGTGTAGCAGCAGCTGGTCTAACACACATTCCCAGAGCTCTTGTTTCTAACCCCGTGGAGCTGAAATGACCAGTGTTGATGAACCTGCTCAGAAGCAGACATTGGCTACTGACCGGTGGTCTGTCCGAGCTGCAGGCTGCTCATGTCCTTCGTCAGGCCGTTGGTTTTAGGGCTCGTCACGGCAGCACAGGTGGACACTGCGCGAGGTGGCCTCTTCCCCGGCACCTTCACTGTGGTCCGAAGCAGGTCAATCTCCTTCCCATGGACGTTCTGCATGTAGTCCTGACAGAGACACAGAGGAGTCCACATTTTTAGGTTTAAACCTCTTTAAAAGTGAAGGAGCACCATGAGCACCATTCACTAATTGTAGAGAAAAACATAATGACAGCTGCTGGTTTAATCCTGACAAACTTTGAGTTGTACAGGTCTTTCAGACACAGGCAATTAGAAACTGAAACCAAGAAACCATCAGCTGATGAAAGTGGGCTGCTGATCTCAACATGAGTGGATTATTCTGGATCACAGAGCCTCTGAAGCTCTAAATGCCACAAAGGAAACAAAGCTGAGCTAATCCGTAAACGCAGCTCTGAAGTGGATGGACACCCAGGTCCCGGCTGGGCTTGCCCACCTCTGACAAGACGCACTAACCACCCTCCACCCCCCACCCCAATGCCAGTGCTCATTAAAACCACAGCACACTGGGTGGGCGGAGCCGGGGGCTCAATGTAAGGCAACAACCTGCTGGGATGGATTACACCCACTTTTATTCCTGTATTTTTAGACTTACAAAATCTTTTGGAAAACAAGATTAATTTAAAAGTGAAAAATGTATTTGGATTCAAAGGACTTGACAAGAAGTCTGGATGGACTTAAGATCTTTTTGGGTCTCAATTACTCTGAGGTTCCAGCACCAAACCAAACGCCCAAATGCTGAAAACAAAACTGGTGTAAATTCAAAAAACAAATAGAAGACAAATCCAAAAACAAGTCTAAGGCCAGGACAAAAAGAAGTTCAAAACCAATCAAGAACATGTCAGAAACCACCCCATGAAAACACTGAGTCCACTCCAAGAGACCTTCCCAAAGCCCAGCCCAAAATACAGTCCAAGCTAAAAACTATTCAAAAGAACTGTCCATGACCAGCCTAAAAACTACTCCCAGGCCACGAAAGACTCAGTCAAAAGAAACAGTCCAAGAACAAATTTAGAAGTAAATCTGGTCCATAAGCTGCTTGATCATTTGTTGTTGATCTGTTCTGTCTAACCAATAGGTTCTTGAATAAAGGAGGATCTATGGACCATCTACGACTGCTACAGAGCTTTACATTGAATCTGGTCTTTAAACATTTCATATTTTCGATTCAAAATTAAGAAGTTTTATTTTTTCTACTTGACAGCATTGATGACAGACTCATCTCTGTCCAAGTCCATCTCTTTATTTTTTCCATTCATATCACCAACCATTGCTGCAGTTGCATATTAACTGATAAACAACAACTGGCGGGAACATTATTTCTGGAAACAACCTAATTTCCCTTCACAAATCTATAGATTAACACACAGACACACTTGTGTAACACACACACTTGGTCTGTCAGCAATTCCCGCCTCCTTCTGGCAGCCTGCCTGACAAAAGGCCAATTCAAAGCCAAGTGCTCTCAACGGTGTCTTAACAAGCCACTAGAGAGCCCTCGAGCGGGGGCCTCCGGTAAGTCCTCCGTACACACACACACACACACACACACACACACACACACACACCGACAGATTGACCGCAGTAATTGAGTCTCCATTTGCATCCGAGAGCTTTCATCATTGGTCTGTTGTCCACGGCAACAGAAGCATCCAGGACAGATATCCTGACCACACACCAACAGAAGGTGGTGTGTGTGTGCACACATTTGTATAAGAAAAATGTCATCACCACAAGTATAGAAAAAATTAAGTATGTTTACGGCTGTATGAGTGAGTTTAGGAGTTACATGGAATAAATGGATGAAGAAAGAACAGAGTTGAGACTGCTGACGCTGAAGGAAATGGGAATCCATACCAAAGAGATCAATGAAGAAAGACGGCAGCAGATAAAAGGAGGAGTAGAAGAAGAACTGACGACAGAAACATGTACACACAAGACCTGATGGTAGTCGAGGCGATCAAACACATGGAAGAGCTAGCTTTACTTCAGAGCCAAGCGAAGAATCGTTATATAGTCAAGCACTGATCCAAAACCATTCCAGGATCAAGATGAAACCAGTAAAAACTAGAATGAAAACACCAGTCAAGAACAAGTCTGAAACATGTTGACCATTACCCATTCAAGTAGTCCATCATCAGTCAGTAAAGCAGTCCATCAGTTAGTAAACCAGTGCATCATAAACCATTAAACCAGTGATTGAGAGCATTCAATCAGTCATTAAACTGATTCATAATCAGTCAATAAACCGGTCTATCACCAGTCAGTAAACAGGTCCATCATCAGTCAATAAACTGGTCCATCACCAGTCAGTAAACCGGTCCATCATCAGTCAGATAGATATACACTATATTGCCAAACGTGTTGGCTCACCCATCCAAATATTGGGAATCAGGTGTTCCAATCACTTCCATAACCACAGGTGTATAAAATTAAGCACCTTGGCACGCAGACTGTTTTTACAACTATTTGTGAAAGAATGGGTTGCTCTCAGGAGTTCTCAGCGTGGAACTGTGATAGGATGTCACCTGAGCAACAAATCCAGTGCTCAAATTTTCTGGCTTCTAAATATTCCTGTCAACTCTCAACTGTATTATAATAAGTGTTTGGGAAGGACAGCAACTCAGCCAGTCGCTACAGACCTCCAAACTTCATGTGGCCTTCAGATTATCTCCAGAACAGTGCTCAGAGCTTCATGAATGGGTTTTCATGGCCGAGCAGCTGCATTCAAGACAAACATCACCAAGTTCAATGGAAAGCGTCAGATGCAGTGGTGTAAAGCTCATCGCCACTGGACGGAGCAGTGGAGACACCTCGTCTGGAGTGATGAATGGAGCTTCTACATCTGTCAATCTGATGGACCAGTCTGGGTTTGGTGGTTGCCAGGACAACGGTTCTTGTCTGACTGAATTGAGCCAAGTGTAACGTTTGGTGGAGGGGGGATTATGGTGTGGGGTTGTTCTTCAGGAGCTGGACTTGGACCCTTAGTTCCAGTGAAAGGAACTCTGGATGCTTCAGCATACCAAGAACTTTTGGACAATTCCACCTCCCAACTTTGTGGGAACAGTTTAGAGCTGGTTCCTTCCTCTTCAACATGACTGCACCAGTGCACAAAGCAGGTCCATGAAGACCTGGATGACAGAGTCTGGTGTGGATGAACTGGACTGGCCTGCACAGAGTCCTGACCTCAACCCAACAGAACACCTTTGGGATGAATTGGAGTGGAGACTGAGAGCCAGACCTTTTCGTCCAACATCAGTGTGACCTCACAAATGAGCTTCTGGAAGAATGGTCCAAAATTCCCATAAACACTCCTAAACCTTGTGGACAGCCTTCCCAGAAGAGTTGAAGCTAGTATAGGTGTAAAGGTGGACCGACTTCATATAGAACCCTCTGGATCAGGAATGGGAGGTCAATGAAGTTGATATGGAGTCGAGGCAGGTGAGCTGTTACCTTTGGTCATATAGTGGGATGTACATGAGGAAATAAGGGAGCAGCATTTTTAGTTCAACACCATTTTGCTTTTGGATAAATGCTGTTTTTGAATGTTTTCGTTACTCTGAATCTCTGAATCTCCTGCCTGAAGCAGAAGCTGGAAGAGACTTTGACAGTGATGTGATGGCCCTGTGTAATGTCACCTCCTTTTTTGTGACAAGTGTAGATTTGTTCCAGGGTGAGAGAGGACGGACAGTTGTTTTAAGGGGGGATATTGTGTTTTTGACGTTTATGGGGGATCATGGTGGTGTAACAGTTTGGTGACTTGTTTTTTGTAAGAAATGAGGACTCTACGAAAACCCTTGTGGTCCTCGGGTACATGCATCGTGTCCTCTGAGTAGACTTGTGGAGGACGTCACTTTTAAGGGGAATAAAAATGATAAAAGTGTGAAACTTTCCTTAAGCAGAAATGCTTCTGATCATTGTAACAAGCCTCAGCAAAACAACAGACATGTATTTACTTTTTGTTTTTTGGCCTCCTCATCGTCTCTTCAGCTGAGACTTTTTGTGACAATTAGGCGGCATCCGCTGCCATCCACTTAATTAGAAGGATTAATGTGATTTCTTTGCACATAGTCAGCCAATTAGCAGTACTGATTGAGTTTCATTCGATTAGCGTCCACAAACACACTAATGGACAACGGAGCTGCAGATGCAGGACCCACGAAAACCTGGTGCATGTAGCTGGAGGCACGGTGATGTGATAAGTGATGAGTTTTAACACTAATTTACTGCTTCAGCTCCTCTGCTGCTGACAGACAGCACCAGGTAGCTGCTACGGAGATGGATGAATTCTACAGAACAAAAACCACAATCCTGGAGGGTCCAGAACTACGACTATAATGTCAAATATTATCAGCCTGTATAGAGTGTGCTCTTCTTTGCTGTAATTAATTTGTGTGAGTGTGTGTTTAGACATGTTAAAGGGCCTTACGTGCAGACTCGGGTGATATGTCAACAATCCATTGTCACACAGCGTCACGTACTTCTTCTTCCACTCCTTGTTCAGAGATTTTCCACTTCTCTTCAGCAGCATTCCCTGCAGGACACGACCAGACATCAACATGAGTATCACAACAGAGGATCTGTACTGGAGAAACATTTGGAAGTACTTAGCCCTTTGAAGCCAAAGCCTATTTTGCTCGTACTTGCATTCTCTTATTAGTGTCCCCACATCTGGGGACTTCGGGGTTTTTAGAAGTCATTTGTATGTCAAGGATCTCGTTTTCTATGTGAGAGACGGTGCCGTGGCCGTTCAGTGGGACCACATGGACAAACCAGTTCTAAATGGGTGCTGATGTCTGTGTTTATGCCATCAATGAAGTCGCGTGATGAACAGTCGAACCTCCATTCACCAGAAAACCCCAGAAAACTCAAATCACATCAAAAGTATATTGTTGTCCAAGATCTTCTGAGTTTTTGGCTTCAGCTTGCTTAACTGACTCACAGCATCCTAATTGAGCTTTGGTATGACATGTTGACATCTAAATGAGCGCCAGCGTCTGTGGAGTGAAGATAACGAGCTTTAGGCCAGTAGATGAAAAGAGAGAAAAGGACGTTTAAAAGCTGAAGACATCAGGACATCAGCACTTCTTTAACCGCCGGTCTCTTTATTCCTCTCCTCTGCACATCATCCATGGCTCACTGACCGTTGAGGCTGCTGCCGCCGCCGCCGCCCACGCCTCATTAAGAGAGAGGAGGACAGGCAGCGGGGGAGGGGTAAAACCGTCCACTGATTAGCAATTAGAGGCGAGCTGCCACGCGTGTCACTGCAGCGAACCTCTGCCACATTACCACTACAACTCACGATGTTAACAGAGTCCAGCCATGACGATGTGGGGGTGCGCTGATGGACAGCAGCTCCCGACCGCTCAGCTTTCATTAAGGCAGTGGGTGGTGTTGAACAGGGCTGCGGTGACCCCGGCTGCTGCTGCAGGCGACAGACACCACGGCCCGAAGGAGCGTCTCAGAGCAAACACAGGAGGTCCGAAACATCTCCAACCAGTCTCAACAGCAGTAGACCACACCAGATTGATTCAAGATCACAGCTTTAAATATCTGCAAGGACCTCACTTGGACACTGTACACCATACAGATGGTGAAGGAGGCTCAGCAGTACCTGTACTTCCTGACAAAGTTTGGCTTATCGCCAAAGATCCTCAGAAATTTCTACAACTGCGTTGAGTCCATCCTGATCAGCTGCATCACCGAGTGGTACGGCAGCGCTACCATCATGGACCGCCAACGCCTGCACAGACTGGCGAAGTCTGCATCTGAGATCACTGGCTGTTTCTTCACTGTCACACTGACATCGTTTACTGTTATGCACTTTAAGATAAGCCTTTATTAATCCCACAGCTCAAGTTTAAAACAGAAAAGTAAGCAAAGCAGCAAAAAGATCAAACACAAAACTGGTGTAGCTGGTAGTCCATGTACAAGGATACACACTATACATTTTGGGTGAAGGGTTGTGAAGATATGCAGATAAATCATAACCTAGTATAAATAGGACATATATATGCACATAGTGATGACAGTGGAGGTAAAGTGACGAAGTGACTTATAGCATTAAGATGCGTTATAAAGGTAACTGCTGCCGGGATGAATGACCTGTGAAGGCCTCCTTCCAGCAGCAGGGTGTTTCAGAGCTGCTCAGTGCATCCATGGTCTCATGCAGTGGCTGATGTGGGTTGTCCCTGATGGATCTGAGCTTCGCTTACGTCCTCCTCTCCCCCACCACCACCACAGACTCCAGAGGACCTCAGTCTCCTCAGAAGCTGGAGCCCACTCTGGCCCTACTTGTAAAGGTCATCTGCGTTTGTGGTCCAGTCCAGTTTATTGTTGCGCTGAACTCCCAGGTACTTGTCCACAGTCTCAATGTCTTTTCCCAGGATGTTCACCGGTGTGGTGGGGGGTGGCTTCCTTCTGAAATCTATGACCATTAGCCTCACAGAAGCTGACAAAATCACTGATGACCCCCCTGTTTTCCCGTTCATTCCCGTCTGATACACATCGGTCGATGGCCGTGTCATCAGAGAACTTTTTCCTGGCAATAGTCCAAGTTGTACCTGAATTCTGAAGTGTACAGACAAAACAGGAAGGGGGAGAGAACGGTGCCCTGCGGTGCCCCTGAGCTGCAGAGCTCCAGATCAGACACACAGTCATGGAGCCTGAAAAACTGTGGTCTGTTGGTCAGGTAGTCGGTGGTCCATGCAGTCAGCTGCTCGTCCACTCCAGCTCCCTCCAGCTTCCATCGCAGTAATACAGGCTGGATGGTGTTGAAAGCACTGGAGAGGTCAAAACACAAGACCCTCAGTGTTTCCTTTAACATTGCAAATGCGTAACACTGTTTAACCCCCTGACAGTGCAGTACAGACAGCGAACTGACCACAGAGACGTTCAGATGACCTACAGCCGTTACAGACAGCGAACTGACCACAGAGACGTTCAGATGACCTACAGCCGTTACAGACAGCGAACTGACCACAGAGACGTTCAGATGTCCTACAGCCGTTACAGACATGGAACTGACCACGGAGACGTTCAGATGTCCTACAGCCGTTACAGACAGCGAACTGACCACAGAGACGTTCAGATGACCTACAGCCGTTACAGACAGTGAACTGACCACGGAGACGTTCAGATGTCCTACAGCCGTTACAGACAGCGAACTGACCATGGAGACGTTCAGATGTCCTACAGCCGTTACAGACATGGAACTGACCACGGAGACGTTCAGATGTCCTACAGCCGTTACAGACAGCGAACTGACCATGGAGACGTTCAGATGTCCTACAGCCGTTACAGACATGGAACTGACCACGGAGACGTTCAGATGTCCTACAGCCGTTACAGACATGGAACTGACCACGGAGACGTTCAGATGTCCTACAGCCGTTACAGACAGCGAACTGACCATGGAGACGTTCAGATGTCCTACAGCCGTTACAGACATGGAACTGACCACGGAGACGTTCAGATGTCCTACAGCCGTTACAGACAGCGAACTGACCATGGAGACGTTCAGATGTCCTACAGCCGTTACAGACAGCGAACTGACCACGGAGACGTTCAGATGTCCTACAGCCGTTACAGACACCGAACTGACCACGGAGACGTTCAGATGTCCTACAGCCGTTACAGACATGGAACTGACCACGGAGACGTTCAGATGTCCTACAGCCGTTACAGACATGGAACTGACCACGGAGACGTTCAGATGTCCTACAGCCGTTACAGACAGCGAACTGACCATGGAGACGTTCAGATGTCCTACAGCCGTTACAGACACCGAACTGACCATGGAGACGTTCAGATGTCCTACAGCCGTTACAGACAGCGAACTGACCACGGAGACGTTCAGATGTCCTACAGCCGTTACAGACAGCGAACTGACCACGGAGACGTTCAGATGTCCTACAGCTGTTACAGACAGCGAACTGACCACGGAGACGTTCAGATGTCCTACAGCCGTTACAGACAGCGAACTGACCACGGAGACGTTCAGATGTCCTACAGCCGTTACAGACAGCGAACTGACCACGGAGACGTTCAGATGTCCTACAGCCGTTACAGACACCGAACTGACCATGGAGACGTTCAGATGTCCTACAGCCGTTAAAGACAGCGAACTGACCATGGAGACGTTCAGATGTCCTACAGCCGTTGTGGGAGTGTTTCCGTTCATTTCAGTTCTTGTCACGATGCAATGAAACAGAGTGGTGTGCATTTGTGTGTGTGTTGTCGTAACAACATGGGCCTCCCACGGTGTTAAACGGACTTGACGTACGTCCCGCTGCTGTGAAGCGGAAGCCGCCGGCAGTTGTCAGACCAGCTGATCATCCGCTACTTCCTGTTATTGAGTGGCAACATGTTTCCGGGCAACGACAGGACGGGTGTCTACATCAGGAGGAGCGTCCAAGTGGGACCGAAATGCCATCAATCAAAGCGTCAAAAGCATGACGTTGAATCTACAACAACTTATGAGCTGGAGATGAAGTCATGAGAAGAAACAGAGTTTCAGAGGAACCTGACAAGGACAAACTTCTGATTGACAGGACAGTTTCTTTCAGCTCTACATTAAACAGGTTACCAAAAGTATGATTTGGATCTGATTTTCAAAAAAAAACAGCTTTTCTCAGGGTTTTCTAGTTTTCTATGGCTGAAACAAAGAGACGTTTTGTCAAAGTTAACAGTAAGTAAAAACTATTCTTGAAAAATGGGATAAGGAACATTCAGAAAGCCACATTGTGCTCTAATGTTTTCTTTCAGGACGGATTCAGGAAAGTTTGAAGAAAATGAAAAACAATTTTGTATGAAGAGTCAGCAGCCACGGTTCCGACTCAAACCTTCACCAATGTGGACGGATGAGTTCCAGATGGCTGTCCCGACGATGACAAGCCATCAGTTTAAACAAGAGGAAGGCTAATTGAAACCCTCCTGATGGGTAATGTCCTCCATTACTCACCTCTGCAGCTCTGTGACACACTCTCTTATTTTACCTTCAGGAGGTGAAGGGAGAGGGAGGGGCCAGCAGCCATGACAGCTCACAAGGTCTCCAACCGGAGGAAGATGTCAGATAAATACTTTCAGACACAGTGAGGCACTTCTGCGCCCCGGTGACGTATGGACGGTAGCGCTTCAGAAAAGGTCGCTTGCTCGGAGGGGTAGGGAGATGAGGTCATTTATTAGGCAACCAAAAACGTCCGAGGGCGTCGGTGAGGTTTGTGACTTCAAGTTGAATGCAGAGGAGACCGGGACAGATCTTCAGAGACGGATCTTCATCTCTAAAAACACTCCGAAGGCTGAAGGATGGCAGATCAGAGCTTTAGAAAAGGTCGCCAGCTCAGGCGAGGCTGAGGGATGAAGTCATTTGTTCAAAGACCTGTCGGAAAACCTGAAGCCTCTGATTAAGAACTGTCATGGATGTCAGACATGGACCAGATCAAGAACATGAAAGGAACATTAAATACAACATCCACAATCTGGCCTAAAAATTAAAACTAAAAAAAAAAAAAAAAAAAAAAAAAAAAAGAAGCTCTACATTTGATCCTGCGCTGGACCCAAGTCTCCTGGTTCAGTTCTATCTTGGGCTCAAGTCTCCTGGTTCAGTTCTGTGTTGGGTCCAAGTCTCCTGGTTCAGTTCTTTGTTGGGCTCAAGTCTCCTGGTTCAGTTCTGTGTTGGGCCCAAGTCTCCTGGTTCAGTTCTGTGTCGGGTCCAAGTCTCCTGGTTCAGTTCTGTGCTCGGGTCAAGTTTCCTAGTTCGGTTCTGTGTTGGGTCCAAGTCTCCTGGTTCAGTTCTTTGTTGGGCTCAAGTCTCCTGGTTCAGTTCTGTGTTGGGCCCAAGTCTCCTGGTTCAGTTCTGTGTCGGGTCCAAGTCTCCTGGTTCAGTTCTGTGTCGGGTCCAAGTCTCCTGGTTCGGTTCTGTGTTAGGCTCAAGTGTCCTGGTTCAGTTCTGTGTTGGGTCCAAGTCTCCTAGTTCGGTTCTGTGTTGGGCTCAAGTATCCTGGTTCAGTTCTGTGTTGGGTCCAAGTCTCCTGGTTCAGTTCTGTGTTGGGCTCAAGTATCCTGGTTCTGTTCTGTGTTGGGCCCAAGTCTCCTGGTTCAGTTCTGTGCTGGGCTCAAGTCTCCTGGTTCAGTTCTGTGTTGGGTCCAAGTCTCCTGATTCGGTTCTGTGTTGGGCTCAAGTATCCTGGTTCAGTTCTGTGCTGGGCCCAAGTGTCCTGGTTCAGTTCTGTGCTGGGCCCAAGTGTCCTGGTTCAGTTCTGTGCTGGGGTCAAGTCTCCTAGTTCGGTTCTGTGTTGGGCTCAAGTCTCCTGGTTCGGTTCTGTGTTGGGCTCAAGTATCCTGGTTCAGTTCTGTGCTGGGCCCAAGTGTCCTGGTTCAGTTCTGTGCTGGGGTCAAGTCTCCTAGTTCGGTTCTGTGTTGGGTCCAAGTCTCCTGGTTCGGTTCTGTGTTGGGCTCAAGTATCCTGGTTCAGTTCTGTGCTGGGCCCAAGTGTCATGGTTCAGTTCTGTGCTGGGGTCAAGTCTCCTAGTTCGGTTCTGTGTTGGGTCCAAGTCTCCTGGTTCGGTTCTGTGTTGGGCTCAAGTGTCCTGGTTCAGTTCTGTGCTGGGGTCAAGTCTCCTAGTTCGGTTCTGTGTTGGGTCCAAGTCGCCTGGTTCGGTTCTGTGTTGGGCTCAAGTATCCTGGTTCAGTTCTGTGCTGGGCCCAAGTGTCCTGGTTCAGTTCTGTGCTGGGGTCAAGTCTCCTAGTTCGGTTCTGTGTTGGGCTCAAGTCTCCTGGTTCGGTTCTGTGTTGGGCTCAAGTGTCCTGGTTCAGTTCTGTGCTGGGGTCAAGTCTCCTGGTTCAGTTCTGTGCTCGGGTCAAGTTTCCTAGTTCGGTTCTGTGTTGGGTCCAAGTCTCCTGGTTCAGTTCTTTGTTGGGCTCAAGTCTCCTGGTTCAGTTCTGTGTTGGGCCCAAGTCTCCTGGTTCAGTTCTGTGTCGGGTCCAAGTCTCCTGGTTCAGTTCTGTGCTCGGGTCAAGTTTCCTAGTTCGGTTCTGTGTTGGGTCCAAGTCTCCTGGTTCAGTTCTTTGTTGGGCTCAAGTCTCCTGGTTCAGTTCTGTGTTGGGCCCAAGTCTCCTGGTTCAGTTCTGTGTCGGGTCCAAGTCTCCTGGTTCAGTTCTGTGTCGGGTCCAAGTCTCCTGGTTCGGTTCTGTGTTAGGCTCAAGTGTCCTGGTTCAGTTCTGTGTTGGGTCCAAGTCTCCTAGTTCGGTTCTGTGTTGGGCTCAAGTATCCTGGTTCAGTTCTGTGTTGGGTCCAAGTCTCCTGGTTCAGTTCTGTGTTGGGCTCAAGTATCCTGGTTCTGTTCTGTGTTGGGCCCAAGTCTCCTGGTTCAGTTCTGTGCTGGGCTCAAGTCTCCTGGTTCAGTTCTGTGTTGGGTCCAAGTGTCCTGGTTCGGTTCTGTGTTGGGCTCAAGTATCCTGGTTCAGTTCTGTGCTGGGCCCAAGTGTCCTGGTTCAGTTCTGTGCTGGGGTCAAGTCTCCTAGTTCGGTTCTGTGTTGGGCTCAATTCTCCTGGTTCGGTTCTGTGTTGGGCTCAAGTATCCTGGTTCAGTTCTGTGCTGGGCCCAAGTGTCCTGGTTCAGTTCTGTGCTGGGGTCAAGTCTCCTAGTTCGGTTCTGTGTTGGGTCCAAGTCTCCTGGTTCGGTTCTGTGTTGGGCTCAAGTATCCTGGTTCAGTTCTGTGCTGGGCCCAAGTGTCCTGGTTCAGTTCTGTGCTGGGGTCAAGTCTCCTAGTTCGGTTCTGTGTTGGGTCCAAGTCGCCTGGTTCGGTTCTGTGTTGGGCTCAAGTATCCTGGTTCAGTTCTGTGCTGGGCCCAAGTGTCCTGGTTCAGTTCTGTGCTGGGGTCAAGTCTCCTAGTTCGGTTCTGTGTTGGGCTCAAGTCTCCTGGTTCGGTTCTGTGTTGGGCTCAAGTGTCCTGGTTCAGTTCTGTGCTGGGGTCAAGTCTCCTAGTTCGGTTCTGTGTTGGGTCCAAGTCTCCTGGTTCGGTTCTGTGTTGGGCTCAAGTATCCTGGTTCAGTTCTGTGCTGGGCCCAAGTGTCCTGGTTCAGTTCTGTGCTGGGGTCAAGTCTCCTAGTTCGGTTCTGTGTTGGGTCCAAGTCTCCTGGTTCGGTTCTGTGTTGGGCTCAAGTGTCCTGGTTCAGTTCTGTGCTGGGGTCAAGTCTCCTAGTTCGGTTCTGTGTTGGGTCCAAGTCACCTGGTTCGGTTCTGTGTTGGGCTCAAGTATCCTGGTTCAGTTCTGTGTTGGGCCCAAGTGTCCTGGTTCAGTTCTGTGCTGGGGTCAAGTCTCCTAGTTCGGTTCTGTGTTGGGCTCAAGTCTCCTGGTTCGGTTCTGTGTTGGGCTCAAGTATCCTGGTTCAGTTCTGTGCTGGGCCCAAGTGTCCTGGTTCAGTTCTGTGCTGGGGTCAAGTCTCCTAGTTCGGTTCTGTGTTGGGTCCAAGTCGCCTGGTTCGGTTCTGTGTTGGGCTCAAGTATCCTGGTTCAGTTCTGTGCTGGGCCCAAGTGTCCTGGTTCAGTTCTGTGCTGGGGTCAAGTCTCCTAGTTCGGTTCTGTGTTGGGCTCAAGTGTCCTGGTTCAGTTCTGTGCTGGGGTCAAGTCTCCTAGTTTGGTTCTGTGTTGGGTCCAAGTCTCCTGGTTCGGTTCTGTGTTGGGCTCAAGTATCCTGGTTCAGTTCTGTGCTGGGGTCAAGTCTCCTAGTTCGGTTCTGTGTTGGGTCCAAGTCGCCTGGTTCGGTTCTGTGTTGGGCTCAAGTATCCTGGTTCAGTTCTGTGCTGGGCCCAAGTGTCCTGGTTCAGTTCTGTGCTGGGGTCAAGTCTTCTAGTTCGGTTCTGTGTTGGGCTCAAGTCTCCTGGTTCGGTTCTGTGTTGGGCTCAAGTATCCTGGTTCAGTTCTGTGCTGGGCCCAAGTGTCCTGGTTCAGTTCTGTGCTGGGGTCAAGTCTCCTAGTTCGGTTCTGTGTTGGGTCCAAGTCTCCTGGTTCGGTTCTGTGTTGGGCTCAAGTGTCCTGGTTCAGTTCTGTGCTGGGGTCAAGTCTCCTAGTTCGGTTCTGTGTTGGGTCCAAGTCGCCTGGTTCGGTTCTGTGTTGGGCTCAAGTATCCTGGTTCAGTTCTGTGCTGGGCCCAAGTGTCCTGGTTCAGTTCTGTGCTGGGGTCAAGTCTCCTGGTTCGGTTCTGTGTTGGGCTCAAGTATCCTGGTTCAGTTCTGTGCTGGGCCCAAGTGTCCTGGTTCAGTTCTGTGCTGGGGTCAAGTCTCCTAGTTCGGTTCTGTGTTGGGTCCAAGTCGCCTGGTTCGGTTCTGTGTTGGGCTCAAGTATCCTGGTTCAGTTCTGTGCTGGGCCCAAGTGTCCTGGTTCAGTTCTGTGCTGGGGTCAAGTCTCCTAGTTCGGTTCTGTGTTGGGCTCAAGTGTCCTGGTTCAGTTCTGTGCTGGGGTCAAGTCTCCTAGTTTGGTTCTGTGTTGGGTCCAAGTCTCCTGGTTCGGTTCTGTGTTGGGCTCAAGTATCCTGGTTCAGTTCTGTGCTGGGCCCAAGTGTCCTGGTTCAGTTCTGTGCTGGGGTCAAGTCTCCTAGTTCGGTTCTGTGCTGGGGTCAAGTCTCCTAGTTCGGTTCTGTGTTGGGTCCAAGTCTCCTGGTTCGGTTCTGTGTTGGGCCCAAGTGTCCTGGTTCAGTTCTGTGCTGGGCCCAAGTCTCCTGGTTCAGTTCTGTGCTGGGGTCAAGTCTCCTAGTTCGGTTCTGTGTTGGGCTCAAGTATCCTGGTTCAGTTCTGTGCTGGGCCCAAGTGTCCTGGTTCAGTTCTGTGCTGGGGTCAAGTCTCCTAGTTCGGTTCTGTGCTCGGGTCAAGTTTCCTAGTTCGGTTCTGTGTTGGGTCCAAGTCTCCTGGTTCAGTTCTTTGTTGGGCTCAAGTCTCCTGGTTCAGTTCTGTGTTGGGCCCAAGTCTCCTGGTTCAGTTCTGTGTCGGGTCCAAGTCTCCTGGTTCAGTTCTGTGCTCGGGTCAAGTTTCCTAGTTCGGTTCTGTGTTGGGTCCAAGTCTCCTGGTTCAGTTCTTTGTTGGGCTCAAGTCTCCTGGTTCAGTTCTGTGTTGGGCCCAAGTCTCCTGGTTCAGTTCTGTGTCGGGTCCAAGTCTCCTGGTTCAGTTCTGTGTCGGGTCCAAGTCTCCTGGTTCGGTTCTGTGTTAGGCTCAAGTGTCCTGGTTCAGTTCTGTGTTGGGTCCAAGTCTCCTAGTTCGGTTCTGTGTTGGGCTCAAGTATCCTGGTTCAGTTCTGTGTTGGGTCCAAGTCTCCTGGTTCAGTTCTGTGTTGGGCTCAAGTATCCTGGTTCTGTTCTGTGCTGGGCCCAAGTCTCCTGGTTCAGTTCTGTGCTGGGCTCAAGTCTCCTGGTTCAGTTCTGTGTTGGGTCCAAGTGTCCTGGTTCGGTTCTGTGTTGGGCTCAAGTATCCTGGTTCAGTTCTGTGCTGGGCCCAAGTGTCCTGGTTCAGTTCTGTGCTGGGGTCAAGTCTCCTAGTTCGGTTCTGTGTTGGGCTCAATTCTCCTGGTTCGGTTCTGTGTTGGGCTCAAGTATCCTGGTTCAGTTCTGTGCTGGGCCCAAGTGTCCTGGTTCAGTTCTGTGCTGGGGTCAAGTCTCCTAGTTCGGTTCTGTGTTGGGTCCAAGTCTCCTGGTTCGGTTCTGTGTTGGGCTCAAGTATCCTGGTTCAGTTCTGTGCTGGGCCCAAGTGTCCTGGTTCAGTTCTGTGCTGGGGTCAAGTCTCCTAGTTCGGTTCTGTGTTGGGCTCAAGTCTCCTGGTTCGGTTCTGTGTTGGGCTCAAGTGTCCTGGTTCAGTTCTGTGCTGGGGGTCAAGTCTCCTAGTTCGGTTCTGTGTTGGGTCCAAGTCTCCTGGTTCGGTTCTGTGTTGGGCTCAAGTATCCTGGTTCAGTTCTGTGCTGGGCCCAAGTGTCCTGGTTCAGTTCTGTGCTGGGGTCAAGTCTCCTAGTTCGGTTCTGTGTTGGGTCCAAGTCTCCTGGTTCGGTTCTGTGTTGGGCTCAAGTGTCCTGGTTCAGTTCTGTGCTGGGGTCAAGTCTCCTAGTTCGGTTCTGTGTTGGGCTCAAGTATCCTGGTTCAGTTCTGTGTTGGGCCCAAGTGTCCTGGTTCAGTTCTGTGCTGGGGTCAAGTCTCCTAGTTCGGTTCTGTGTTGGGCTCAAGTCTCCTGGTTCGGTTCTGTGTTGGGCTCAAGTATCCTGGTTCGGTTCTGTGCTGGGCCCAAGTGTCCTGGTTCAGTTCTGTGCTGGGCCCAAGTGTCCTGGTTCAGTTCTGTGCTGGGGTCAACTCTCCTAGTTCGGTTCTGTGTTGGGTCCAAGTCGCCTGGTTCGGTTCTGTGTTGGGCTCAAGTATCCTGGTTCAGTTCTGTGCTGGGCCCAAGTGTCCTGGTTCAGTTCTGTGCTGGGGTCAAGTCTCCTAGTTCGGTTCTGTGTTGGGCTCAAGTGTCCTGGTTCAGTTCTGTGCTGGGGTCAAGTCTCCTAGTTTGGTTCTGTGTTGGGTCCAAGTCTCCTGGTTCGGTTCTGTGTTGGGCTCAAGTATCCTGGTTCAGTTCTGTGCTGGGGTCAAGTCTCCTAGTTCGGTTCTGTGTTGGGTCCAAGTCGCCTGGTTCGGTTCTGTGTTGGGCTCAAGTATCCTGGTTCAGTTCTGTGCTGGGCCCAAGTGTCCTGGTTCAGTTCTGTGCTGGGGTCAAGTCTTCTAGTTCGGTTCTGTGTTGGGCTCAAGTCTCCTGGTTCGGTTCTGTGTTGGGCTCAAGTATCCTGGTTCAGTTCTGTGCTGGGCCCAAGTGTCCTGGTTCAGTTCTGTGCTGGGGTCAAGTCTCCTAGTTCGGTTCTGTGTTGGGTCCAAGTCTCCTGGTTCGGTTCTGTGTTGGGCTCAAGTGTCCTGGTTCAGTTCTGTGCTGGGGTCCAAGTCTCCTAGTTCGGTTCTGTGTTGGGTCCAAGTCGCCTGGTTCGGTTCTGTGTTGGGCTCAAGTATCCTGGTTCAGTTCTGTGCTGGGCCCAAGTGTCCTGGTTCAGTTCTGTGCTGGGGTCAAGTCTCCTGGTTCGGTTCTGTGTTGGGCTCAAGTATCCTGGTTCAGTTCTGTGCTGGGCCCAAGTGTCCTGGTTCAGTTCTGTGCTGGGGTCAAGTCTCCTAGTTCGGTTCTGTGTTGGGTCCAAGTCGCCTGGTTCGGTTCTGTGTTGGGCTCAAGTATCCTGGTTCAGTTCTGTGCTGGGCCCAAGTGTCCTGGTTCAGTTCTGTGCTGGGGTCAAGTCTCCTAGTTCGGTTCTGTGTTGGGCTCAAGTGTCCTGGTTCAGTTCTGTGCTGGGGTCAAGTCTCCTAGTTTGGTTCTGTGTTGGGTCCAAGTCTCCTGGTTCGGTTCTGTGTTGGGCTCAAGTATCCTGGTTCAGTTCTGTGCTGGGCCCAAGTGTCCTGGTTCAGTTCTGTGCTGGGGTCAAGTCTCCTAGTTCGGTTCTGTGCTGGGGTCAAGTCTCCTAGTTCGGTTCTGTGTTGGGTCCAAGTCTCCTGGTTCGGTTCTGTGTTGGGCCCAAGTGTCCTGGTTCAGTTCTGTGCTGGGCCCAAGTCTCCTGGTTCAGTTCTGTGCTGGGGTCAAGTCTCCTAGTTCGGTTCTGTGTTGGGCTCAAGTATCCTGGTTCAGTTCTGTGCTGGGCCCAAGTGTCCTGGTTCAGTTCTGTGCTGGGGTCAAGTATCCTGGTTCAGTTCTGTGCTGGGCCCAAGTGTCCTGGTTCAGTTCTGTGCTGGGCCCAAGTGTCCTGGTTCAGTTCTGTGCTGGGGTCTGGTTCTGAAGCAATCTAATGTCCAGTTCTACAGTAGAAATAAACATGTTTACAGTCTGGAACAAAAACCAGTTTTGGTCTCCATGGTCCGATTTCATATCCATGACAACAGTACAGGGAATTTTGAAGTTCCTTGAATGAACAACTTCCTTTTACACACAGTTATGTTTGTTTCTTTTGTTCTTCTTTGCAGCTCACTGGCAGCTGATCACTTTAGCTACTAGATCATAAATTGATCATCTTCAGCAGATTACAATGAATCTTATTTTAAAGACGTTTAGTTGTACTGGTGCTACCAGTGGAGGCAGATGTCCGCTGGGAGCCTCGGATGTTTGGTGGGACCTGTGTGACATAGGCCTGGTGGGCGTGGTCAACCTACACAGGATTGTGCGTGGCGAGCCAAGAGACTGCAGGTCCCAGTGGATCTTTGCTAGTCCTCGTTTCAGTAGTGACACTTGAAATGAGGATTTGAGGTTAACGTTACAATAAGTTAATAGTTGAAGTTTTCATTCCAATCAAAGTTGGAAGGACAGCTAACAACATTCATGGTGTATGTGGCGTAAACACTGTCAGGACGGTACAGATACTCACTAATCTACCCTCTAATCACTCAAACACCCCCTTTTCCCTCAGACAATGGATTCTTCCATGCCTTCAGCAGCCCTGACAGCGGATCTGAGAGGAGATATCCCTGCAAAGGTCCTGGACAAACCCGCCAGACCTCTAACACCCCGGCTTCTTTTGTCCTGCAACATCTCCTCAGAGCAGGAGTCTAAATTAGAGGTATCACCCCCTCTCTCCACGCAAGGATTCCTCTTGTATCCTGGCCGCCATCAGATCTGGCCTGAGTGCCTGTCGAGGGTCATCCATCATCCTCTCGGACAGTTGGTGAGTGCCCAAGGCTGATTGCAGTCGTTCTTCTGATCTCCAAAAAGACAAAAAGAGGGAATAAAAGAAAGAGGCAGACGCTGATTCAGTCACTCTGAGTGAATGTCTCCTCCATGGGAGGTGGCTGAAGCCTCATCAACCCCCCGTTACCATGGTTACCACCAGAATCAATGCCCAGGGTACCGGTCATCTGACCAGAGCCTGATTAAATTTAAAAAGAAAAAAGAAAATTCTGGATTGTGTGGACGCTGAATGGGTTTACAATCATACTGCAGTTTTAATTTTCTTGTAAAGACAAACAGTTTGAGCCCTTCTTTCACATTTGGGGATAGATGTGATATACAAGAGTGAGGAATTTTATTAGTGGAATTGTTTTCAAGAAAATGAAAAAACATTTAAAAACCTAGGTGTTTTAATTAGATCTTCACCAGGTCTGGGGCAGTTCTGGTAGATTTACAGAGTCCTTCATGGGGGCTTTAGAATAACGAAGTCTGGAGTTGTCAAAGATGAGTTTGAATAAAAAGCCGGGATTTGTCATTGTACAGGAACAGACGGTGCTACATAAACGGACAGAACCTCTCCGCTCTAAACCGACTCTTTTCCAGGGATTCCATAAATCTAGTGGATAACTGACCGCAGACGTGTGGTCTCCATCAACGTCAACATGAACGATCCGGTTGTGGTGGTGGACGGCAGCCAAACATGGGCCTAAAACAAGCATGAAAGTATCTCATTCACCTCCTGAAGATCAGATGGTATCAGGTGAACGACAAGTTTCCTTCTCAGCTCTGATGTTCTAACCCAAACAACATTTAAAGCAGGAGCTGTTTGGAACTGACAAAAGGCTCATGTTTGTGACTTTGAGGACCCGAGGAAGATTCATAAAACAACAAGAGTAGCTCAGCAATGTCCACCTCCTGGACAAGGTCGGTGCTTATGATGGGAGGAAGGTGAAGGACGAGGGAGGCTGAGCCTGGGGAGCGGGACACAGACCGGCTCAAATAAAATAGTTGCAAGGAAGAGAAGCTGATTTATCAGAGAAGAGTTCTGGGTAATTAATTAGAAACTCAATTATCCAAACCTGACTTCAGTGGTCTCGACTCATTAGCAGTCGAGGGGCCGGGGCCCCCACTAGTCTCCTTGACTCCTCCCTCAGGAGGTGAATGGGGCATGCCTCCTCTTCCTCATCAACGCACAAACACGCTCGGCGTGCGACAACAAAGCGAGCGAGGTGGTTGATGTTTTATTGATGCTTCTGTTCCTTGTTTCAATTATTCCGGAAACCAAAGTGGAGCACCGTTTCTCCAGGCCAGCCTCCGGGCCCCCTCCAGGTCGCCCCCCCACCTGAAAATTCATTTTGTAGGTTAGTGTGCATGACAGAAATGTCATCGCGGCCAAAATGGCTGCGAGCACTGACAACCTATCCCAGGAATGATATTCCTCCACTGCAGCGGGAGGCGGATCACGTCACCTCGTTAAGGCCCTGATAGCAGGTCTTTAATATTCACCGTCTTAATTAGGGCTGCAGTTAATTTCATTAAATTCTTTGGCTGCTAAATGAAGCAGATTATGAGACATCTTTTATTGCAGAGCGTGAAATTACAGCCTGCCTGCTGCCAACGGCGCAGCAACACTAATGAATTACAGGGTAAATAACACCCAAATTAAGTTTCCAATTTAACTCCTTACAAAGCAGCGCTGCCAAGGGGGGACGAGTACACTTGTCAGAACCAGTCAGCCCCCCGCCCGCCTGCATTTTGAGCTTCTAATCAGCCCGAGATCTAATCCTCGTAGGTCGTAGGTCGGTCCCAGGTTGGTCCGAGAATGGTCCAAGCTCAGGTTTAGGCTGGTTGTAGGTCGACCCAAGGTCAGTCGTAGGCGAACTGGTCCCAGACCAGTTTCTGTAACCAAATCAGTCACGTTTGTAGATCTGACCATTTTTAACATTATTTTTTTGTCATTTTCTTCTTAGAAAAGAAGAATATCGGCTATGATGAGAAACTACAAAGCTGCTACTTGTTTGAGTTGGTGTCCTTCCTAACCAGCCCCAGTTTAGAAGTTCCTGCTCTAAAACAAGTCTATCTCAGTAACTAGCAGGCGTACATGAATAAATCTGGTATCTTAGGTAAAGGAAAGTCATGTGAAATTTCAGGGTAAAATTAAGTGTAAATATTATCAGATCAGAGTAAATTATGATAAACAGCAGAATTGAAAACTTTCAGAGTTTTATCAGAGTTAAAAGCATCTGGGCAGCAAAACATCCCAGAGACACCAAAGCTGCTCAACTGATTCAGGAACCTCCTACTTTTGTTTTAATTACTGCAATTACCTGCACAGCCCTCTAGGTGGAGCTGCGATAGGAAATTTCATTATTATCCTAAGGACACAAAGAAAAATTCTCTTGATTTCACACTGAAACCCAAACATTCCTGCATATGTCCATCCACGGGCATTTCGTAAAAAAGCCAGTCTGAGGTAGTTCATCTCATTTCTGCTCATTCCAACAATTTGCCCATTTTTGGATCAACCAGGGTTTGTTCACTTTTATGTTATTTATCCAATAATATGTTATTAATCCCTAAGGAAAATGATGCCACATGATTTCATACCATTTTTTGAGGATGCCAAAATGCCAACTCTTCCAGATGTCACAAAGGGGTTGTCCAGGTCTTTCATAAGGTCCTAGACCTGGACCCGCAAGGACTTAGTTCTTATCTGTAACCACCCTTCCTACAAAGAATCAGTTCTGAGGCCATCGAAACTCAAGAATCTGGATCAAATTTGGAAACTGGCTCCCAACCAGAACCATCTTAGCTCAAAAGAAAAGGATGACGAGAGAAGAAGAGCTGCTTTTCAGCCCAACAATGACTGTTTTCACTCCCTGAGAACCAATAAAACAGATGATGTGTTGACCTGAACACACAGCTGCTTACTAAAGATGCAGGGTTACACTTTTAGTTGGATGGTGTGGCCTGCTGGCGTCGTCAGTCGGATGGTGTTTTAGACAGCATGGTCCATCAGACGGCGTGACGATGGCTACGACGGATCATTCCTGGGAAAAGCTGAAACAACTAACACTACTGGCACCTGGAAGTCTAATTAAAGAGGGTTGCTTTTTAGAAATGATCCTCTAGATGGGCCTTAAATTGCTGGTTTGAGGCTCTGAGGTTTGTCACCCCGTCACAACCAATTCAGAGGTCTAATGGTCTGCAAATGCAGCTCATCATAGAGACCAAGAAACCAGCATGTCTTCAGAGCGCCCTGGTCCCAGCAGCTCGGCTGGCGTTATCGAAGGAAATTAATTTGTCAAACTGTTGCTCTTCGGTCTGTTGACAGAGACGTGAGTGAGCCCCCCCACCCGGTAATTATGGGATAATTAGTGGTGCAGAGCAGATGTCGGAGGATCCCCGCGCCATCGGCAGCCTCTGTAAACAAAGCTGGACGTGTCCGCTCGCTTTGAGAACGCATAAGAAGAAAAACGGTGCAGCCGGCGCCTCAGCGAGGATCCACATGTGTTTCCTGTGTCAGACGTTATCCCTCAGAGAGTTCATTACCACGACAACAGAAGGCTGGTTTTCAGCCCTTTGAAGCAGTGTTTCAGTGGAGGAAGTTAGATCCAAACATGTCTGAGGTTAAACTCATCTGTCTGTGTAGATGCTGACATTTACACAAAACCAGGAATCCAGCAGAACCACAAGCAAATCTTCCATGTTTACACCTCACATATGTTTGGATTTATATAGTAAAGACCTGAACACGCTAGAAAGCCAGTCTAGGACATCTCACCATTTATTGGACCGAGACTGATCATCCTGTTGTGTAGCTTTTAGAGGTTTTTAAAGAGTAACATTGACATGGATTTTCCCATTAAAGCTATGGCCACCAGCTGCTTGCCTACAAGCCCTCCTCCTTGGTTCCAAGTTGGGGTCCTGGTAAGCCTTTTTCAGGCGAGGGACATCAAGTTATTAGATTATTAGTGTTGATATGGATCCGTTATATCGAACAGAGGCCCCCAGCAATTAATTGCTTTGGGAGAACAGCCCCCGATAACATAAGTGCTGGGATTATTCAGGCACACAAACCCTTCCACCAAGGACAAGGTGGAGACTTGAGAAGTAACCACAAAAAAAAAGAAAACAGATGAGGATACTAGCAGCTCAAATTAAGTTTCCTCCACATGCCTGGACTCCCCCTTACAGGTAGGAGACGTTCAGTCATCCAGGAGATACCTGCAGTAGAGTCATTGCTCCTCCACATCAAGAAAAGACTGTTGAGGTGGATCATTTAGTTAAGATGTCTTCTGGACGCTTCCCTGGGCAGATGTTTAAGGTATGTCCAACTAGGAGGAGACCCCAAGGCAGACCCAGGACACACTGGAGAGATTATATCTCTCACCTGGTCTGGAAACATCTCAGTGTACTCCTGGAAGCTCTGGAGAAGGTGGATGGAGAGAGGGAGGTCTGGACTTCGTTGCTTAGACTGCTGCCCCCACAACCTGAATCTGGATAAGGGGAAGAAGATGGAAGGATGGATGGTGGTTTGTACAACGACATATCTCAGGAATTGCTTGATGGATTTAGGCTCTATTGAGAGCTGGACTGTAGAGAATAAAGTTATTTGTTGTAGCTCAGGTTTAGTCTTGGGTAGTCACCTTTACCGTAAGGGTATTTAGAGCATCACAAAACAGAAACTGCTCTGGTGAAAATCACCAATGGCCTCTTACGGTGGACTCGTATCTGTCCTTGTCCCCCCACGGTAGACTCGTATCTGTCCTTGTCCCTCCACGGTGGACTTGTATCTGTCCTTGTCCCTCCACGGTAGACTCGTATCTGTCCTTGTCCCCCCACGGTAGACTCGTATCTGTCCTTGTCCCTCCACGGTGGACTCGTATCTGTCCTTGTCCCCCCACGGTAGACTCGTATCTGTCCTTGTCCCTCCACGGTGGACTCGTATCTGTCCTTGTCCCTCCACGGTGGACTCGTATCTGTCCTTGTCCCCCCACGGTAGACTCGTATCTGTCCTTGTCCCTCCACGGTGGACTCGTATCTGTCCTTGTCCCCCCACGGTAGACTCGTATCTGTCCTTGTCAACTGACGGTGGACTCGTATCTGTCCTTGTCCCCCCACGGTAGACTCGTATCTGTCCTTGTCCTCCCACGGTGGACTCGTATCTGTCCTTGTCCCCCCACGGTAGACTCGTATCTGTCCTTGCCCTCCTACGGTGGACTCGTATCTGTCCTTGTCCTCCCACGGTAGACTCGTATCTGTCCTTGTCCACTGACAGTTGGTCTCGTATCTGTCCTTGTCCTCCCACGGTGGACTCGTATCTGTCCTTGTCCCCCCACGGTGGACTCGTATCTGTCCTTGTCCCTCCACGGTGGACTCGTATCTGTCCTTGTCCCTCCACGGTAGACTCGTATCTGTCCTTGTCCCCCCACGGTAGACTCGTATCTGTCCTTGTCCCTCCACGGTGGACTCGTATCTGTCCTTGTCCCCCCACGGTAGACTCGTATCTGTCCTTGTCCCTCCACGGTGGACTCGTATCTGTCCTTGTCCCCCCACGGTAGACTCGTATCTGTCCTTGTCCCTCCACGGTGGACTCGTATCTGTCCTTGTCCCTCCACGGTGGACTCGTATCTGTCCTTGTCCCTCCACGGTGGACTCGTATCTGTCCTTGTCCCCCCACGGTAGACTCGTATCTGTCCTTGTCAACTGACGGTGGACTCGTATCTGTCCTTGTCCCCCCACGGTAGACTCGTATCTGTCCTTGTCCTCCCACGGTGGACTCGTATCTGTCCTTGTCCCCCCACGGTAGACTCGTATCTGTCCTTGTCCTCCTACGGTGGACTCGTATCTGTCCTTGTCCTCCCACGGTGGACTCGTATGTGTCCTTGTCCACCCACGGTGGACTCGTATCTGTCCTTGTCCTCCTACAGTGGACTTGTATGTGACCATGGACATGTCGATATATATTCAAATGTTTGTTTCTGTTTTTTAATTCTTCTTTTCCCATTTGGGTTGTGTTTCTATTATAAATGTCGGAGGAACTAAAATAAATTCTGGACAAAAACAGTCAAATCGTGTTTTCATCATGTAGCTGCTAAAGGACTGGTCAAACAGGGCAGCAGGAAAGAAAAGGTATCTGGACTGACACGTCTTTTCTTGCAGTTTCTGCTGTGAACATCTCATCTCTCCTCTCCAGCCAATCATCCACCTCTTCTGCTGTAATACACCTGTGTGTGTTCTCATTAGAGCCACTCTCAGCATGACTCAAGAACCAGAGGTGATGATGGTTCACTTCACCTTTTGTTATGGGGAACGCCTTCGTTAAGACGGTGTGGCATTCGTTAACCCCCCCGCTCACACACACAAACACACACACACGCTCACACACACACACACACACGCTCGAGAGCGGTAACGAGAACAGGGCGGGTTTCCATTCTGACACAATTAGGCAATAAACAAAAACATTTGTTCATGTTTCAGCATGAAACTGTAGTTTCACGCTGAAACATGAAAAGAAGCATTTAATGTTTTCATTTAAAAAGTTTGATTTCAACTCCAAAGAAAGAACCAGAACAAAATCTTCATGGTCTGTAATTAAAGTTACTAATGAACTGTTTCTACACCTGAATAAGACGTCTTGATCTCAGCATGAGCTCAAGTTGCACATATCATTGGTTTAAAGTGTTCTGTGGGTGACTGAAGGGTTGAAAGCTGTACCCAGAGCACCACCCGGGCCACGACTGTTCCAGCTGTCTTCTTGTTTAGAGATCTGCTGACGTCGTGCTCCCTCAGTTCGTTCGAGTGTTTCTAACGTGAATAAAATCTCATGTCACTGACCTCGAAGTGAGCACAGAAAGTGTTCAGGTCGTTTCCTACCGCTGGAGCAGCTTCAGCTGAGATGCTCAGCCGTCTTTCACAGTTCATGATGTTCTTGAGTCCCCTCCGCCCCGCCTGGTCACTCTCTCCACTTTTTTCTGTGTACCTGTGCATCTTTTAGCGCCTCCCTAAGTTTGTCCTATGAAGGTAGTCACTACTTCTGTGAATACACAAACTTTCTCCGAGCCATCCATGATTCAATCCCAGTCGACGCGGAGCATAGACGGCCTCTGGTTGGGCGGCCCATCATTTAGAACTTCCTGCAGGAGGTATGAAAAACTGGCGGCGTGATGAAATTTCCCAAAGGCTTTCCAAAGTTGGTTCCTCTGGTTGGAAACTTGTGGAACTCCTCATCTGGTGAGGGCTGCATCCAGACGACTGGTCGAGTGCTGGGTGAGTGTTTTCAGCAGCTGTGATGGCTACCGAAGGGGCGACATTGAGCAGGTTCCCCAGATGTGGAGAACAGAAAGGTCCGTTTCTTGGAGAACATCAGCTGTTGTTCATCATGAAGCACACTCCTCCACCTCCGGCTTTGCCTGATTCTCCCTCTTGTGTCTGTTCTCTTCAATCAGGTCCTTCTAGGATGTGTTCTTCTGTCACAGGTTTAGTGAAGCTCATGTCCAGCAGCTGAGAGGTGACGAAGAGCATCTCATTAAAAACGCTGGTGAGCCGGCTGCTGGCAGCAGGACTCCCACTCAGGAAAACTGTTAGTTGAAGAGCAGCCTCTGCTCTCCACTCTGGTGGGTAAATAAAACACTCCGAGTGTAATTAGAGAGCAGGTCCAGCCCTCCGTCCAGTCCTGGAGCGACCACCGTGAACCATCAGACCAATTAAGGTCCACTTCCAGCATACGAGCGGGAGGAAGACGGTCGCTCTACGGCCTCCTCTGCTTTGTTCTGCTCTGGAGGACGGGAAGTCGGAGCAGCAGGAGCAGCAGGATCGGCCTGACGGGCTTCATTAGCGTGAGGATAATGACTCCTAGATGATGAGGACATGTAATGATCTGCTGAAGTGGCGACACCAACACAAACTTGTTCCTGCTGCTCCACACGTCTGCAGTCTCTGGGAGCGGTTTAATTCACCTTGTTATGCATTTATTTTGACCACCTTTTCCTTCATTTGACAATTGTCAGTTCAGGATTCACCGTGATGTAACGTGGACTTCAGCCCAGTGAAACACGGTTCTGCAGCAGCTATCCTTCTGTCTTTGATCTACAGAACACTTCCAGAGTCGTGAAACGCCGTGCTCCATCAGTCACAGCAACTTCTAACAAAATCATTTCTCAACATTTGTCTACAGTTTTCATACCTTTTCTTATAATTGGCTCAGCTTTACCATGTTTTTAACGCGAAAAAATGTATGATAGTGTGTATAAAATGTTGTTAAGGAGTATTGGCCCAACCCAGAAAAAAGAGCAAGCAGACGTGAAGCCGTCTGGAACACGCCCCCTCCTCTCCACGCCCCCTCTGCTCCACGCCCCCTCGGCTCTGTTCCACACTTCTGATCGGTCTAAACTTGGTGGCCTCTGACACTGAAACAACATCACATAAATCTGGTGAACGCAGAAGCCGACTGCTGTGAAGCTGGACTTCCTGCTGGCTGAGACGTTCAACAATCAGCTGCTGATCTGCTCGGACTTTGATTGTTCTGCTTGTGGCTGTTTTGGATTCTGGTTGACAGTTTAGAGAAACAAACCCTTTAAGGTGCCGTTTTCCTCAGAAACACAAGTTTTTTGAAAGTGTAAGAACGAGTCCAACAGCCTCAGAGCAGAGAATAAAAGTGTCCACGCTAAAAACAAGACGTTCCCTCGTCCTCTGAGATGAAACCTGACAGCTGTTAAGTGACGTGATTAACGATATAACGAGTCTCTGCAGAACTGAGCACTTTCAGCACCATAGAAGAAGAGGAGGGGGTTTAAAGGGATGGACCGATTTTCACACGTTCAGCAGCAATTATGGTGTTCGGCTAAGCCCCCCCGTCAGTGCATCTCTGGCTGGCGCGCACAACCGCCCCCCATCGTGGTGGTCGCTCATCAGAGGTTTGCTCATCAGGATACTACAAACGAGGCCGCAGTGGAGACTGGAGAGGCTGCGATTACAGCGAGCTAATTACCTGATCTCTTGTAGGGACACACCTCTCCACCCCCCACCCCTCCTCCTACGCTGCAGCCCAACGCGCTCGTCTGCAACAGATAAAGAGCTGATCAGGTGTTCTGGTCGCCGCGGGGTCGTCTGAGAGAGCGGAAGCTCCCATTCAGGCCTTTTCTTCTTTTCTTCTTTAAAGCGCCGCCACCGATGGCGCCGTCGAGAGCTCAGAGGAGGCGGCTTTGAAGGGAGATGAAGTGGACGAACAGAGGGAAGGCAGGACCAAATCCCTGTCCTCGCCTTCTCCTAACGATCCGCTCCGAGGGCTCGGTGGAGGCCTCCACTCTAATTGATGTCAAGTGTGTGATTTGGGTGTTAATCAAGGACGAGGCGTTGAACCCGGATGGCACCGGCTCACCTGTTTGATGGGGATGGCTCGCCCGCTGCCGATGCTGTCCGACCGGGCCTCCAGGCCTTTCTTGTCCTTGTCAGGCTCGCTGGCCTTCCTCGACTAGGGACCAGAAGAAAAGATCAAACATCATCTGCTGCAGCCAATCAGCTCTCATGATGACAAACAGACAAAGTCCTGATCTGTAACCTGGTGGAGTTGTCTGCTAAAGTACACGTCAGTATTGCCTCTTTTGATCCCGCTTTTATATATAAAAACAATACAAATTATCTGATGGTGCAGAGTCTTAGACAAATAAAAACACTGCACCTTCATTTAATTAACAAAAATGGAGCCAAAAAGTAAAAGTCACTTAGGTGCAAAACAATCGTTATGGTCCCTCCACCGCCTCTTGACGGAGGGCTGGAGGTGTTTCTGGGTTCATCTGAAGACTGCAGTTTTGTCTGGAGACCCAGGAACAGCGATCAGTAACATTTTTCTCCGGCACTCCTCCTTTAAGGGATACCGCATGACTACACGTTCGTCTTGGCAAGGAAAAATACATCTCTCTACCTTAAATTTCATATTTGGCTTTATGATGTCTTTACCTCAGGGCTTTGGGTTTTCACACCTGCTCAGATGATTTTTACTTTGGTTTTACAGAAAGAGTCTGGGTTCATCTTAGCTGGTCACAATGTGCAATCCCAATCCAGATCCAGAAACCAGATCTCCTGTGTTCAGCTTCCATGCCGGTATGCGTCAGGGACTCACGGTGAAGAGGTTGGAGCGGCGTTTGGACTGCTTGCGGACCGGTGTGGGCGTGTTTGCTGTCTGCGGGACGTCGATGCGGAGCTCCTTCTGGCTGGTGCTGGGTGTGGACGGCACAGACGACGAGTAGTCGCTCAGACTGCCGCCGCCGTTACTCGTCTGTGCAAAACAAACAAACACAAGGATTTTAATTCCTGGAAGTCAGAAGTGCAACAGAGAAGCAAACACTGGACAGCAATCATGAAGAACTGAGGATGAGGAGGGCCATCTTCAGGAGGCCTGAGAAGATTAACGTGATCTCAGGGGACGCTGTGGCTGAAGTTGATGGACAGCTGAAGGATGAGGAGATGATCATCACCATAAACCTGCTTCTGGAAACGCCGGTCAGTGGAGTCCACGGAGATCCTGCTCCGGGACTGGTTGAGCAGATTCACATGACATTACAACTGCGCCAGGGTCCCACCAGCTGTCTGACTCATTTATAACACTGCAGGAATGGAACTTCTTTATCTAATACAGAACAAATTATTATGCATTCAGAGATTAGTTTCTCAAGTCGGGCTTCAGTCAACGCACGCTGGCGGGGATCTGCCTTCCCCTCCATCTGATTTTTCTGACAGCCAGTGTCCATTCGCTCGCGCTGCTCCCATTCATTTTCTATGGAAAGCAGGAGGTCTGTTTATGGCCCACGTAAAAGATCTTGGGAGGTCAAACAGGTGAGCAAACATCTGCTTAATGCAAATGAGGCATCTGCAAGGGCATTATCCAATCAAAGTTGACACGGCTCCTTGCGTCGGTACATTTGTGGTCATCTCGAAGAGCGAACACAACTGTGGTCGTGGCGGGTTTCCTCTGTTCTGGGTGGAGGAGGGGGTTGGTGCTGGTCCATGGCATGAAATGGCTTGTGTACAGTGGACATGTGGCGTTAGTCCTCCCAGCTCTACAAGCCTCTGCTCATGAAGGACGCTGGTTATAAACGTGGACGCTACCAGTGACCGCGGCACCGCCATGGGCATGACTGACTACCAGAAGATGCAGTCTGACTGTGACTCAATGGCGCCCCCAGCTGGTGTTGCTAGAACTACAATGCAGTAAAATCTCTTCATTCAGTTTTTTGAGAGTAAGAAAGAACACCCTTGGTCATGTCCTGTGGAAAATGAATGTGAGTGTGAGACGTCTGACCTGGCTGACGTGGACGGCAGTCACTTGTGTGGCGCAGACCGAAGAGTGGCTCGGCGAATTCGGCAGCGACTTGCACGGGCCGATGGAAAGCTGCTGCTTCTTCCTGTTGGCTACGATCTTCTGAGCGACTGCAACACAAGCACAGCAGAGTCCAAACTTCACTTTCTGACTCACCAGCACTGGTGGACAAAAGAGACGCCTACCAAGCATACGCTTACCGGCCAAATGCCTTTTCATGTTCCATATGCTTTACTTTCTCTACATTTCAGATAAATTATTATGTTGAATACAAACTTAAACAAGAGTCCAGAAAAAGGTTGAAGCAGAAGAATTTTAATATATTAGTAAATGGCTGTGTGTCTAAAGAACACAAGTGTCCCAAGATGCAAGCGGTTTGGTCACAGAGCCCCCTGCTCCCGGCTCAGCTTCTACTGATCCGCTCCCACACCTCCCAGGGGTCTCTACATCCCAGAGCACCCTCGCCCCCACCCCCCGTAAAAAAAAAGAAAGCATCCAGAGGACTCCTCTACCCTGCTTCATCAACTGTTCAATGTCAAGTTTACCATTACCATGAACAACCAGTTAAACTCTCCATTTACTGCTGTTTGGAACCAACTTTAACCAGGTTCCAGATGGTTCCACTGGTGAACTGTCTACAAATGTGCTTATTCCGAACCCACAAAGAAGTGCCGTTGGATGTTTTAACATGGGTAGTCAGCATCTACCGTTTGGTCAGTAAATGTGGTTTTCACAGCGTCCCGACTTCTGAGCTATAAGCAAGAACACAGTTATTCTTCTCTTCAACATTATATATCTGGAAGGATTCTTTGTCGGTCTGGAACCTTCTGGATTAGTCTGGAAGGCTTCAGGGTGGATCTGAAGGGCTCAAAGGAAGCTATGTACCAGTGCATTATTGTATTTGTCATAATCCCTGAACACTTCCTGTTCTAACAGAGCCTTTTTGAGGCCGTTTCTTTCCCCCAAAGAAATTTCAGTAACACTGATGTATGTTCATGTAAATATCCACCATTTAGAGGCAGGTATCTGTACCTGCTCACTTCATATTCATCCAACCCTTCCAGGATGACGTTGGGCCTTTCTAGATTCTTCTTCCTGAAATGGTGTTTCTACATGAGGATGGCATTAAAATCCAAAGCTTATAGATGAGGTTTTGTTGGAGGGATGGAATCAGGACAGAGTTAAGACTTTAGTGACTCCATTATCTCCGTTCCAATAAACACCGGCCCGTTTCATGCCCTCGCAGATGAAGCCATTGTTTTAATTGGACTCGTTAAAGCCTGCGGCTTCGTTAATGAGGAGCAGGTCGTAAACATTTACCTCCAGGTGACGCAGGGCAGAGCCAAGGGTGGCGAGAAAAGAGAGGAAGCTTGAATGTGTTGAAAGGATACTCTGAGGCACCGAGAAGGATCAAAGGAGGCGACTGATCAGCTTCCAGGTTTCACGTCAACATTCAGGTGGTGGTTTGTCTTTGATCCAGTTTGGATGCTGTCCCTCAACTCTGCTGATGGAGTCAAGTTCAGTTTTTTAAGCTTAAATTCATGCTAAGCTTAAATGCATAATAAAGAGAGCAGAGCCTCACCAACAAGCCATCAGTGCAGGTCAGGAGCTGCTCCTTCACCTGGCAGGTCGTATTTTACTCTGTTATGATAAGGCAGCGCTAAATATTTAATCTACTTGGTTAATGTCATTTAACTTTGTCCATCAATCTGGGTTCTGCTCTGAAGAGCTGCCGTTGCTTCTAATGCAAACGTCTCTCCGATCAGATTTATGGACGGGCTGCCCTGCCAAACATAAAGAGATGATAGGTGATGCTGATGCTGCAGCTTTAAAAAGAATGGTGGAGCTGCAGACGTAGGTCGACATGGAGGTCAGAACTGTTGACTATCACGTTAGCAGAACATGGCCCAAGCTAACAAACATCAGGGATTACTGCTGGACAAAATGCTGTTCAGATGGAGCGGATCTCCTGGTCAGATGGAGCGGACGTCCCGGTCATAGATCTCAGAAAGATTGTGGTCAAAATACACCGACGTGGCGCTAGGCCATTTTGGACTTTTTATGCAAATAATAAAATTAGTTTTCCGGGGAGCCGATGGAGGTAAGTGAACACAGGAGAGACGTGGTCTCTTGTTGGTTCCTGTCAGCACTCGCACTGCTGCATTTTGGATCATCTGGAGGATCTTCAGAGAATTACTTGGACATCCAGCCAACAACACGTTACAGTAATCTAGTCTAGAAGATACGAACGCATGAATTAGTTTTCCAGCATCACTCTGGGAGAGGATGCTCCTGATCTTTGTGATATTATGGAGGTTTTACAAACCTGATTAATATGCTGTTTAAATGACAAATCCTGATCAAAATAACTCCAAGGTTTCTCACAGTTTTACTGGAGGCCATCACAAGACCATCTAATCCCTTCCTAAGCTGTTTAGACCACAAACAACAACCTCTGTTTTATCAGAATTTAGGATCAAAACATTAGTGGACATCCAGTCCTTGATGTCCTTAATACACATCTGAAGTTTGTCTGATGGTTCTGTTTCATCTTCATAGACAGATACAGCTGCGCATCATCAGCATAACAATGAACATTGATAATACTTCCTAAGGGCTGCATGTATAAGCTGAACAGGATTGGCCCTAGCATTGAAACCTGCGGGACACCATAGCAGACCCTCATCTGTACTGAAGAAACCTCATGAACATGAACAAACTGGAATCTATCAGACAGGTCTGATTTAAACCAACCTAGAGCTGCTCCTTTAATCCCAACAACATACTCTAGTCTCTGCAGTAAAATGCTGTGATCTATAGTATCAAAAGCAGCGCTGAGGTCCAGCAGAACCAGTATGGACACTAATCCATTACCTGAGATCATAAGAAGGTCATTGGAGACTGGAACCAGTGCTGTTTCTGTGCTATGATGCATCTGAACCCTGACTGAAGAACTTCAAATAGATCATTTCTATACAAACGGTCCCACAGCTGCTGTAACGACCTTTTCCAGAATTTTAGAGATAAATGGAAGGTTGGAAATTGGTCTATAATCAGCTAAAACATCTGGGTCAAGAGAGGGTTTTTTAAACAATGATTTGATTCTGCGACTTTAAAAACCTGTGGCACATATCCTAAGACCAGGGACAAGTTGATCTGTTCCAGTATTATTGCACCAATGATTCTAGAAGAGAATCAAAAGCCAACTTAAGACTATCGTTGTCAACATCCATATGAATGTTAAAGTCGCCACTATGATGACTTTATCTGTACTGATCAATAAACTAGATCAGAAATCTGAGAACTCAGACAGAAACTCCAGACCAGCACCAGCAGGAGGCCGGTAAACTACCACCAACAAAACTGGCTTCTCTGATTTCCGGCTCGGCAGTTTTAAACGTGAGCGTGAAGCTTTCAAACGTATTATAATCGCATTTAGGTTTGGATTTTATTGTGAGATTGGAGTCGTAGATCGCCGCTACTCCTCCACCTCGACCTGTGATTCGAGGAATATGATAATTAAAGTAACCGGGCGGCATCGATTCATTTAAACTAACAAACTTCCTCTTGGAGCCACGTTTCTGTTAGGCAGAAAATGTCACCCCGGGTCTCAGTAATTAGATCGTTTACTAATAGAGACTTGGAGCTTAACAATCGTATATTTAGTAATCTGCATCTAAGTTTCCGGTCTTTAGTTGGCACTAAATGCGTATTGCTTTTTATTTTTACGTCATTTTGAATAATGCCTCAGGGTTATTTACTGGGCTCAGTGTCTTTCATGTAGCTCGTTTGTTGATTTTGAGATCTTTTAAATTTTGTATAAAATAGTGTTGACTGTATATATTATATTAATAATTATACTGATGATTCAGACAGTCTACTATAAATGCATCCTCTTACGATTATCAACAGCTGTTTCTAAGGGCTCTTATTTACATGTGTGTGTAGAATTCGTCGAGTGTATTTGGATCTGTTCTTTTTTTTAATGGACAAACAAAAGTCTGCAGTTGTTTAACATCTTACACAAAGGACCGACAGTTTTTGCTCATTTCAACTGAGCTGCTTATTTTTGTTTTCAGCCATTTACTCAGAATCACATTTATATTCAGATATAAAACAGTATAGTGTGTGTGTGTGTTGACACAGAATGTGGTTTGTAGAGAATTTTTTGACAGCGTGTGTTCATTGCAGCTCGTTAGCGCTCGCTAACGAAGCATCCAGAGTCACACACACACAAACACAGCTCAGTGTGTGTTTGTGTGTGTCGGGGGTTCATGTCGGTGTAATTAAGCTAATTAAATTAGTGCTCTGATGGACGAGGGAGCACATCATTGTCACCCCTCCTCCCCTCCCCCACACAGAGGTCACCTACCCCCCACCCCTCCCCCACCGGACTTCAGCTCCTATTACAGCAGCTGACTCACACACACATTTACCCAACAATCCCTGCAGGTAGGTGAGGCTTAAGGAAGACAGAGATCTTACTTTTCACATGGATTGTTCTATATTTCAATAATTATAAGTTATTTGTGACTGTTTCTGTTATTACAATTCATACTCCATAAAAATGTTATTCAATGTGCAAAAATCTAATAAACCCAACCTTTACACACAACAGCAGAAGACGTCTGATGTTGAAACAGCACTCCAGAAACATCTGGAGCTGAAGAGACCAGCTGATGGAGTTCTGGGACAGGAATGTTGTCCTACTCTGGTCTGGTGTCCTTCCATGATTCTCAGATGTTTCCAGCTGGTGAAGGTTTTAGACTGCAGACAGACCAGTTCAGCACCTGGAACCCTCTAACATGAAGCTAGTCTTCAGTAATGGTTGTAGTATGTGGTTCAGCATCGTCTTGATGAAACATTCAAGACCTTCCCTAAAGAAATTGTCTGGATGTGAACAAATGTTCCTCTAAAACCTGGATTGACCTCTCAGATGCCCACCTCATAGACACTAAAGCTCCTCCTAACCACCAGAAAGCCCGGTTTGGAGCTGATGGTAAGCTGGATGGTCCCCTTCATCTTCAGTCTGGAGGAATCTGCATCCATTTTTATTTTGTCTGGGACAGTTGGTCTTCTCCTTCTTTGTTATATCTGGTCCATCTGGGTTTCTCCATCCTGGCTCCACACACCTACACCTTCCTGTTTAACCAGCTTTTGTGGAAGAAATGGTCACCGGTGTCGTTAAACTGTGGGCTTTTTTGACGAGTTCTTTATTCTCCTTACACCGTTGTTTCTCAACTCCGGTCCTGGAGGTCCAACGTCCTGCATGTTTTGGATGGTTCCAGTTCTAACACACCTGATTCAGATCCATTCAGGTGTGTTGGAGCAGAGCGTACAGTCACATAACCTTTGTATGCTCAATAACTTGCAGATAATTAGTCTACTTAGATGTTCCTTTTGTCTGTTGTTGTCCCAACTTTATAGATGTGTTGCTGCTATTATATCAAAATCAGCCCATTTTTCTCACTTTCAACATCTGATACGCTGCTGTCTTCTACTGGGATTAAAATCTGGCTCAGAGAGTTAAAATAATTCTGTCCTGTTTTTATCACTTCACACACACACACACACACACACACACACACACACACACACACACACACACACACACACACACACACACACACACACACACACACACACACACACACACACACACACACACACACACACACACACACACACACACACACACACACACACACACACACACACAAAAGCATAGCTGCAGGCTGCTGGATGATTAGAAAACTGATTAATCCAAGATAATGATGAGAAAAATAAAAGGAGGCAGTCTCTCTCACACACACACAGAAACACACTAAAACAAAGACAAACACGGGAAAACACACAGAGGAATAATTATGAGGATAATAAGGCAGCGTTTAGCGTGGATCTCTCTCCCACACAGTCTCTCTGCAGCTGGTGCAGTCGTGCTCCTTCACTGCCCTCTTCAGGACAAACTGAGTAACTGCAGTAGACTGGACTCCATCACTATGGAAATACTGGAGTTTCTCAGGACTCCACACACACTTACACACACTTACACACACTTACACACACACACACACACACACACACACACACACACACACACACACACACACACACACACACACACACACACACACACACACACACACACACACACACACACACACACACAGGCTGGATCTACAATCAGTGAGCTCCAACTGGCTGCTGTTCTGCAGTCTAGACACAAAAACAAGGGAGGAAGTACTTTAAAAGTGTGGCAACAGAACAATTTTAAAGGTGATTTCAGCCTCCTTTACAAAAATGTGCGTCTGAGGCAGCAACGTCACTAAATTCACAAGTTGGACGCAACAAAAACAGAAACCAGATGCATAATTTCCTCGTAATGTTTAAGAGCTTTTTCAGGGAAAAATGCCGGTCACTTGGCTCCACAGATCGATTGTTTGCAGTGGCTACAACAAAGCTGTATCATCAAAACCTGCGTGAGGTTCAGGTGGACCAGACCCGTGTCTGCTGGTTTCGTTGCAGCTCTGCTGATTAACTGCCATTTTCATCCATTTCCTTCTAATTATGGCCGTTAACCCCTCGCCTGCCTGTCGACCGCCACCGCTTCATTAATGTCTGCACTGCTCGTCTCTGTATTAATGAGGTCTCTGGGTAAAAAATGAGCTGCAGGGTTTACTACCTGGACAGGAGAAATGCTTCTGTGAAACACTCTGCTGCTGTTCTACTGCAGGTTAAAGATCAGCTGATAGCTCCTGGTTTCCTGTCACTCACCATCGGACTGGACTTCACTAAAAACTCAGCATTATTGGAGAACAAACTGGACCTGCTGCTGTGCATCAGCAGCGAACCAAATAACTGACAGTGAACTGGAACACAAGGACAGGACAAAGCAGGGTGGTTCAGTGGTGAAGCGTGGTGGAGGGATCTTCTACTGTTGTCATGCCTTTGTTGTGGTCTACCAGCCACCCCATCCTTGTTCTGAGTGGTGAAAACATGAACACTCTACAAGTTCATTTTAGATCATCTCACCATTTATTGGATCAAGACTGATGTTCCTGTCGTGGGACAGTTTTTAGAAGAGGAAGGTTTACATGGACTTTCCAAATTGTCATCGTACACCTCCCAGGAACAATGATAGAACTTCACTTTTTTACTGGCCTGGGATGAATCGAGGTCTACAGAATTTTCTCCAACACCAGGTATTATTCCACATTTTCTCTTAGAGACATGGTCTTGGTCCATAGTTCTCTTTAGCGTGGTTTCAGTCTACCTTTTTTCTTAAAGACATTGTCTCAGTCCCAGTTTTCTCTGGACATAGATGAGGTTCAGATCTCTGTATCTGAACATTTAACCCGGGTGTATCTGTGGCATGGACATCTCCGGTCAGCCAGGACATCTGCAGTCACACTCCTCCCCCTCTAATGTCCATGTCTCTGATTAATCCTGTTAGTGCTTTACAAGCCATGATAAAACTTAATTGCCGCTCAGTTTGACCTAAATAGCCCAGCGGCTCCATTTCCTTCTTAATTGACGAGTAATTAAGAGTGGGCGAATGTCACCTTCCCAGAGGACCACTTCTCTGCCGGACACCAGCAGGATGTCGCTACTTACCATCCTGAAAGACTCGCTCCACGTTCAGGCCATAGGTGGCACATGTTTCGTAGTAGGTGCAGCGTTTGAGGTCATTGGAGAGCTTCCTGGCTCGGCAGTCGTCGATCACCCTCGGGTTCGCTGAGCTGATGGCATCTGAGCAGAGAAACAGATCTTTATCAGTGTTAGAGACATTAAAGGTAAAGTCCTTGTCATACTTTTAACAGTGGAGGCAGAGCCAGTTTTCACCGCAGTCTGATAAAATCACTTGCAGAACAAATGCTTCCAGATCAGAAGCCCTCAGTCACCAACAGCAAACTTTAGAGAGAATTTGGTGCCCTCTGCTGGCCAAAGCAGGTCCCTGTCAGTCCAAGCTCATGACACCTTCTGATGACCATCAAAACATTCATTAACCCTTAAAAAATGGGGACAACTGATGGGTAGTCTGGATTTACTATATTACTGATATATCTGCACATACTTTTACTGTTTCTGTAGCTTTATATATTGTAAGGGGACCCGCTCCTGTCTACGTTACAGTTTTATGTTATTCTTGTGGCTTTTTATCCATTTGCGATGTTGACTTTATTATTTCAAACTGTAATTTGTTGCTCTGCTTCTTTTTAATTGTCTCGGTGTTGTGCACTTTGGCCAACTGTGCTGTTTTAAAGTGCTATATAAATAAAACTTAGTTGAGTCCTGACAGAAAGAGGAGGCATGCTGTGTGTGTATGTGAGCGCGTGTGTGCGCGCGCGCACGTCGGACCTTGCGTCCCGACCAGTACCAGCGGCAGCTCGTTGGGGTTCCTGTAGCTGGCCAGGCGGTTGAAGTAGTGGTAGACGGTCTGGAAGCTGATTTCATCCTCCAGGCTGAAGACGAAGACCACGGCGTCCACCCACAATGCAAACTGTTCAAAACACAACTTTACTGAACCTCAGCAATTCTCTAATATTTGTTACACACATCAAAAGGTAGCTATAAAATACTACACTTTCAAACTATTTTAAACTTTTTTAGGCTTAACCTTTAAATGAGCATCAGTCGTGACTTCACATAGTCGCACATTTCGAACCGTTTTTAACCTGTTGAAGGCCACGGATGCGCTTTCAGATGAAAAAAACAGAACATAAATGGTTTTCAACTGACAACAAAGTACATACTTTTGTTTTGAATAACAGATTCTTGGATATCACTGATTGTTCTGCATTATTACTTTTGTCACAAATACTCACACGAGTACCACTAACCTCTGCTTTCAACAGGTAGCTATAAAAAATACTACTGTTTAAAAACCCACAATGTAAAAAAACTATTAAAATACTATTTTAATCCAGAAGTGAAGCAACCAATAAACCTTCCAGGACAGAAGTGAATTATTTATGGTCCGGTGTCTAGACCAGATCACTTTAAAACTGGATTTGATCCAGAGCCTGCATTGATGCGGTGGTGATGGCAGGTCAAAGAATGTTTCGTCATGAAAACCGTGTTTGGTTCATCTCCATTTTCCTACAGACCTGCATCTTCCTGTACATTATTAGACTTCCACCTTGAACAGAACCACTCATGCTCAGAACGGTTCCTGCTCAAAGCACCACGGTGTGGTGAAAGGAAGAACATGGATTAATGTTTGGTTGTGCCCCCTGTGGCTGTCATCGCGTTGGCATTAGACCTGTTTAAGTACTGTCCAGGTGTTTGTGTGGGAATGTGGTGGCACCTGGGGAGTGTGGATCCATATGGTCATATCTAGTCACTCACAGCATCCCCTAGTGGCAACAGGAAGCTCAAGGTTTCGATGTGGACCATGTCAAACCAGTCAAACTCGGTCAAATCCATGGTGAAAAGCTTGACGACGCTGACCATGAGGTAAAACTGGGTCTTCGTGTAACTTTACAGAACAGTGCAGAAAGGTGGTGGCGCCTGTGGGCGGTGGCCACAGGCTCTGATCAATGCTGCCTGCAGCTTTCATTTTGTAATAAAAACTTAGGATGAAAATACTAATTTTTCAAGACTTTAAATTTTGTAATGTCAATTTTATTTCTTTTCTTCTGTAAACCTATTTTGTATTCCTGATATTACATATTTTCATAGAGATGAATATTTTGGAGGTTTTCTTATACTTATGTAAGGCTTATTTTGAAAATCTGATTTATTACATTTGGTGTCTTATTTTCATTAAATCAACCAATATACTTTTCCTTATCTAGTCTTATTTAGTAAAATCAAATGTGCTATTTCTTTAAAACTTGGTTTCTACCTACATGTTTTGCTACTTTTATTTATATAATTAGATGTTTTTGTCTGTTATATTGCGACATTTATTATTTGTAGAGTTTTTGCGATCATTTGTTTATTTTATCAAAGCCTAATTTTATTCCTGTTTTTTGTGCAGAATTAATTGAGCTTTTAGACTCAATACATTTTTTTTGCAATAACAGATTTTATTTTCATTTTGTGGCTTTTATTTGCTACATATATTTTGTACTTTGCATTTCTGAAGAGGTCAGGTCACTTTTAGGTGTGTTGTAGGTGCAGTTCCCACCTGAGCCTCCGGAGGGCCGCCTTCATCTCTGATCAGCAGCAGGTGACTCTGGCCGTCCACCACCATCTCCTTCTTGAAGCGACCACCTGCAGTTGAAGACACAGCATCACCTCCACCAGCCAACAGACTCACTGATCACCTGATCAAACTGACTGATTGCTGAAAGTGCACTGAGTGTGATTGGAGGAGAGCTACAGTGAACTGATGAAGAAGATTGTGGGATGAAACTGCACCTGAGTTTCTCATGAACACAACTAACATCTGGTGGACTTGATCTCCAGCTTCCAACCAGCGGCTCAGAGGCCAAAAGGCGGAACCACTCAGCTGTGGATTTTTACACAAGTTGACGACAAGAACTGTTTTAAAACCTTGTACGTGACACCCTGTAACTTTCATTTACTTTGTTGTTCTTTTCAGAGTGAACATATCTTTCAGATCAATTGTCCCTCCCAGACTCCAGCTGCAACATGAGACAAACCAGGACACAGTTCACTCATAAGAACCTGGATGACATCATACATCACCTGTATCCCACCACTTGCTGACATCTATGCATCCAGGTATCTTTCCTCAGTGGCTACAAACAGCCGACAATGAGCCACAACGAATAGTATAGACAGGTCACCTATGAACAGCTATAGGCCAGCTTCAAACCTCCCATTTCTTTGTAAAATCATAGAAACAGTTGTTTTCCAACAGCCTTCCAACCGCCTGAACTAAATGACTGTTTGGACGTCTTCCGGTCAGGTTTCTGGCCACATCACAGCACTCAGACAGTTTTAATAAAAGGTCCTTAAAGACATCCACTCCAATACGGATAGTGGCAACATTTCAGTCTTGGTCTTACTGGATCTCAGTACTGCATTCGACAAATTTAACTAGAACACCTTGATAGACTGGATAAAGAACTGGGTGGGACCTTCTGGCACAGCACTTGCCTGGTTGGAGTTCTGTGTAAAAGACAGAGACTATTTTGTGTCTTTAGGTAACAACAAATCAGAGCAAAAAAAAAAAAATAATTACAGTTCCTCAAGGTTCAATTTTGGGGCCTCCGTTGTTTAACCTATATATGCTCCCACTTGCTCAAATTTGGGGAACAAAAAACAAAAACCCTAAATGTGTTACCACAACTATGCAGATGACACAAATCTATATAAGCATCTCACCAGCAGAACTAGATTGTGATAGATAAGTCTGGATGTGGAAGAAACGGCTTTGCGTTAAGACCTTCAGAACTTTGACCTAGATTAAGAAGTTTTGTTCTGCTGTGAATTTTCAGAAGATTTTACTGAGCTGATTTATTGAGGATTCTTCAGACATGATTTCATTTGTTTCATCTGGATGAGAATCAGTGAACTTCAGTCTACATGTTCCATGTAGTGAGGAGGTTTGCGTTTGTTAATGTGGAACATAATGATGAGGATGAGCAGGATAATCACTGATGAAGGACGAGTCGGGTTCAGCAGCTCCGGGTGTCAGCAGTTACATAAACATGATCCAGATGGATTAATCTGGCTCAAACCAGCTAACAATTAACCAGATAGTCAATACAAACAGGTTGACTGGGGCAATGTATAGAGAGGCTTCGGTCCTCAGGTGGTCCAAGTTCGAGTCCTGAACCTCCGCTCATTTCCTGTCTACTACTGTAGATAAAGGTCACTAAACAAAATAAAACAAAACAGTTTACTCCAGAATGTTCAAGTTTTCCTCCAAGATCTGATGCGTACAGCTCTTCCACTCCAGAATATTCTGCTGTTCGTCTGCAGAAACCTTTGCTTATAAAGTGCCAATTTTCTTGGAGATCGTAGAACAGACGTCAGAGACTGATAGAGTCAAACGCATCTGACAGAAATCACCGTCTCAGATCCGAAGGCTGATAGCCAGAGTTTAAATCAGTAAATTAGGATTTCACAGAGACTCGTTCTAGAGTCAGACGGTGTTGCTCAGTGTTCTTCAGCGTTGCTGCTGCATGTTTTAGATGTTGGTCCTCTCCATCCTGATTCAAATGACCGGGTCACCATCGGAACATCATCAATGTCGACACAAGTCAGTCAATGGTCTACTAACTTGAGCCAGATGACTTAGAACAGAATCATCTAAAACATGGAGCACAGTGGTTCCCGGGGACCAGAGTTGAAGAACACCGATATAGAAAGTTCCCAAGAAACAAGTTTAGGTGCACTTACTGAAACTTTAACTCATGAACTGAAGTCCAGACTGTAAAAATGGTGGGAGTGCCCTTCAAAAGGCGTCAGACTGTCCAGGGGTAGCGAGAGTTTAGGTGTGAAATGACAGAAAGGTGACATGTCAGAGGTTCTGTACGACACCGAGAGTGCTGAACCCGACTGTTGTCTGTCAGGACCAATGACACAATGGATGGATGAGCAGACAGAAGGCAGCAGTAGTTACCTGCATCCACGTCAGCTATGAAACAGCCCAGAAAGCAGAGAGAAGAAACACAAAGCAGAACGAGATGAAAGACGCAGGTCATCAACACATGCAACCGTCCACCAGGACACGTCCAAACTGGATGGAGCTCAAACACCTGCATCTGCTCACTTCCTGTGTGTGAACTGGTGACGGTTGCCAAGACATCAATGTTTAGGGAGTTTAGAAGCAGGAGATCTGGAAGTAGTGGGGGCAACCGAGTAGATACTTCTCATTTTCCAGATGTATAATCCTAATTTCTTCATGAACCTAGATGGCTCTGAGGGTGCTCCAGAGTTTTCTATCAGTTCACTCTCAGGCTTCAGGTTTATGGGAAATAAAGTCAGGTTTAACCTAACTGTTTCAAACGTCTGAGCTCTGAATGAAGAAACGTCAACAAGTCCAGCTCACATTCACGAAGAGCAAGCAAATGTCTTCCCCGCTGAAAACATCAGCTTCAGACGTTTTCAGATAAACGTGATCCTGACAGAATCCACAATCAGCAGCTTGATTCGGTGTTGGCGGGTGATTCGCCGGCCAGGGCTCCTCCTTCCTGTAACGGATTCCAGGTGCTGCTGCTTCCAGTTTCAAACTTTCAGCTTTTCTCCAAGACGCAGCCGTCGTCCACGAACGTACCACCCGTGAGTTTGGTTCGTCTGACGTTTCACCCGCCAAGGCTCCAGACTGCAGCCTCAGAACAGTTCTGGTTTGTGCTTTTGTGGTGCTGCGCCCAAACCAGCAACTCGGCTACCAATCAATCACCATGGGAACGTGCTGCGGCATGTTTTTAGACGTGAGAAATTTGCTTCCAGAGGACTTTTCCTGCCCCTGAGCTGCTGTAATTACTCTGAAGTTCTCCAAAGAACAGTTTCAGAGAGATTTGTTCTTGTGTGTAATCGAAGCAGATTTGCTGTGTCGGTGCCGGGGTCGCCAGATCAAAGACCTGGAGGGCGGGGGCTCAGACACAGTTCTGGACCACTGATTGTACTGGAGTAAACTAATCAATGGGGTCCTCCTCAGCCGACTGCTTCATTCCCACCACCTGGATGCAGACCTTAGTGGTCGGTAGAGGAACTGCAGGTCCGCATTCAGACCCTAGTGGTCAGTAGAGGGACCACAGGTCTGGATCCAGACCCTAGTGGTCAGTAAAGGAGCTGTCCCGCTCAGTCCTCTGACAGGTAAAACCCCAGAGAACTGGAGTCATGTCCAGTAGAACCACTACTTTACATAGAAAAGCATTATGGGATGCTAGATCATATCCTGTCAGCTGTCTTGGAGCAGTTTTATATCCTCATAATTATTATTGCAAATTATTTCTCGTGAAGACACTCAGACCAGGAACCAGCCTTGCAGCCCTGAATGCAGCTTCCTCTTAGAAAACCAGTGTTAGTCCGAGTCTGAGAGTTCAGGTCCCGTTAGTGCTTAATGGATGAAACTGGGACCGAGTACATGATCATGTGACCCATGACTGACACTGCAGAGTCAGATCTTACTGCGATGTTTCTGACCAGTTAGTCTGGGACTCTTGTTTAGCGTCTTTTAGCGTTTTTCTTTTTCTCGTTTCTGAACGTTTTTTGAACTCAACTTTGGTCATAATGTTTTTATTTTCTTTACAGATTTTTCGTTGGTTGTGTCACTTGTGCCTCTGTTCAATGTGGTGTTTCTACTACAGCACGACCTCATCATTCAGATAAGAGCAACACCTCAACTCCACAGCGGCTCTGAATCTCCTGAGACGTGGAGCTGAAAGCTGGCGTCCTGAAATATTCAAGCTGGACAACTCTTGGCCTCAGGACGCTGCAGAACCGGGCAGAACATAGACAGCTTTGCTATTAATATTAGATGAATATGGCTGCCGCTGCAGGGAGGCCTGGAGAACACGCCAAGACAGAGGACAGCGAAGGCATTGCTTACTGTCTCCCGTGGGCCTGATTCTGGGTCAGTTCATTTAAATCTGGGTTTCTGGAGCTCCGATGTTCCGCGGGTGGACAGACAGAAGGGATGAAGCAAAGCTGAATCGAGTGTTTCTAGGTTTTTCAGTTTGTGACTTACGGCCGATTGGCGGCGTTACTCCTGAAGGTTTGAACTTTTGTGGATTTTTTGGTTCACATTGACCACTCGAGCTGGTTTGAAAGAAATTTACATTTTTTTGTTTTAAGATTTGATCAACCAATGAAGACCATCTGGATGAAAACCAGCAGATCAAAAAACATGAACCTAAAAACTGTTAGTTATTTCCCATAAACTGTAGTAATCCTCCACAAAACATCGGTTGGGAGGCTTGTGTCTGGAGGACGGTCCCGTCTCGGTTTCCTATCGTTCGATTACACAGATTTGGGTTGATTTGTATCACGAACATGACCAGTTTGGTTACTGAAGATACAGATCCACCCAGAGTATCGGTACCACAGGCGGCTTCTCACCCTCCGGTGACTCTTCCTGGACGTACGTCCCCGTCAGGTACCGGTGGACCAGCGCTGACTTACCGCTGGCCAGATTACCCACAATGCCCTGGGGGAGAGAAGACATCCGTTAGTGCTGGCGAGAATCAGCGGACGGGAGCTGAGCATCCCAGGCACTCACCACTTTCAGCTCCGGAACAGTCCGGCTCAGCGTCCACTCCTGACTGTTGACAAACGCATCTGAAAGACAAATGGAAACACAAAGAAATCACACAGAGATAAGACAACAACATGACCTCCACTTCCTGTCGGGGAGGAAACGAGTCGCTGTAACGAGGAAGAGGATAGTCGCAGCCAACACAAAGGAGGAGCAGCAAGGAGGTTTCAGCCAAGTACAATTCTGAGCTGCAGAACCTCCGATTTAATAATTCAGGACTATCATTAGTAATATCTGAACTTTGACAAAGAGATATCTTCTCAAATTAACGCCATCTTCCTTCTTTAACCAACATGCCCCCGATCTCACTGACGTCAGAGGTTAGGGTTTATTACACATCAAAACCATTTGGACTCCTGCTAGAAGCAGATGGGAGTTTTCCCAGAGCCCACAGAAGAGCAGGCGGCTGTTCCTGTTGCTAGGATACGGGACACAATCCTCACTTTTCCAGGATGGATGAATCTGTCGTATTGGTGTCTGTCTGGACAGAATCCAGGGAGCAGCCTCTTGACTGGCTGGAATCACAGAGGGGGGATTGTCTGAACTGCTCCGGCCCCTCCCATCTGATTGACAGGATGTTGATGCAGCTGCTTCCTGTTTTCAGCGGCAGCAGGTGACAGACCAGCAGCTGGAGGTCACAGAAGATGGGTGGACAAGGAAAACGTCCTTCACTCCCATTACTAAAGAAAGAACTTGTGGACATCTGAGGACAAAGACGCTTTAATGAAGGTTCATCAAGTCACAGAGACTGGAAGATGAATCCAACCCTGCAGAGATGCTGAATGGGGTGATATGAGGGATCCCACACTTGAACGCGTCTCTCAACACGATAGACAGCTGTGATACTTTATGAACGCAGAAACCCATATCAGGACCGCTCATCAACCCACCAGACTTTGACCCTCTAATGCACAGAACCAGCTCATTCACATGCTTCTGCTGAGTGCTCTGAGAACTGAGGATAACAGATCCACCGGACACATCCAGATGTTAGTCCGGGTGGTAGAGCAGACATCTGGATGATGTCACAAACTTAAGTTAAGAAAAAAAAAAAAAGCAATAGCTCCACCCATGAGGGCTCCCGATGAGACCCGCCAATCACCAAGTCTAGAATACTGCTAAATAAGCCTCAACTACCATCATGATGAGGTCACAACGCAGCTGAGGCATGCTGGGAATCCAGGTGAGAAATGTCAGAATGACAAGAGGAGTCATCCGGAAACCAGTTCTGCTAAAATCTTTAGTAACAAGATCTTCATCTTCTGGCTGTTCAGCTGAGGTTTTATGTCTTAAAATCATGAGAAGATCAACAAACAACTCATTCAAACCCAAAGACTGGACTTCAGCAGACCCCGTCACTGTGAACAGGAAGAAGGCGGTACAGGCGGTACAACTAGACTTTATTGCCGTTTTGCTTACGGCCTGCACTCTTCTAAACTCACTTTCCGCTGACCCACTAACCCTGACCCACTTCTCTGAATACGTCACCTTGTTCGCTGCTGCGACTGGTCCTGGCACACCAACGCCACGCAAAGGCAGTTTGATTAGAAGCCGTTGCTGCCACCTCGTGGATGGGGAGGAACTACGGATCGTCTTCAGACTTCCCTTTCTAGATTTCTAGAGTCTGATCTGTCAGTTAGGAGGGAAACGTAGGAAGGAAAAGAAACGTAGCCCTGGTAACACCAACATTTCCCCCAGTGTGAGTCCTGTTTTCACACACTCTAACCAATCTAACACATCCGAGGGGAAATGCTGGTGCTACCAGGACGTGGGGGCAGCTGTGAAGTGGCAGGCAACCAACCGTACACGATTCGACACAAAGAGGTTATTGGACCGTCAGATCAGAAAACGGACTGAAATGTTTCTCAGCTAACCTTTTACACTCAGTACGGTCTAGATCCAGCTGTTGGCAGGAACCGAACAACAGATTTAACTGGGGTTTCTGAGAATTCAGAAAAAAACGACGCCAGGTTGGCACTGCACGCCCTTTCATGTCTTCGGGTTACTTACAACCGCATTATCTGGCTCTAAGAGCTCGATTAAGAACCGAATTATGTGGCTCTAAGAGCTGGATAAAGAACCACATTAACTGGGTCTAACAGCTCATAAAAAACCGCATTAGGTGGCTCAAACAGCTCGATTTAGAACCGCATTATCTGGATCTAACGGCTCGATAAAGAACCGAATTATGTGGCTATAAGAGCTGGATTTAGAACCACATTATCTGGCTGTAAGAGCTCGATATAGAACCATATTATCTGGCTCTAAGAGCTTGATAGAGAACCGCATTATGTGGCTATAAGAGCTGGATTTAGAACCACATTATCTGGCTGTAAGAGCTCGATATAGAACCATATTATCTGGCTCTAAGAGCTTGATAGAGAACCGCATTATGTGGCTATAAGAGCTGGATTTAGAACCACATTATCTGGTTCTAAGAGCTGGATTTAGAACCACATTATCTGGGTCTAACAGCTCGATAAAGAACCGCATTATCTGCTCTAACATCTCGATTTAGAAGCGCAATATCTGGGTCTAACAGCTCAATTTATAACTGCATAACCTAATCTACGAGCAAACGATCGGTTGTGATGAACATCAGTCTGTTGTGGTGGTCGACAAAAAACCTGCCACCATAACCTCCACACACCAACTATGACCTAGATACCAGTCACACACACACAAACACACATGCACTAAGCCGTTATCACTGCCACAAATCCAAGAAACACCAGATCCAAATACAGGTCAAACTTCATCCCAGCAAACACACTCAGGATGTCAGGCGGCCAGCTACAGACCAGATGAAACCGGTTCCAAACCAAAGAAAACCAGTTACACACCAGACATACTAGTTACACACCTTATATAACCAGTTACACTTTTTTTATTAAAAGTTTATTTTAACAGGTAAAAGTTTGAGAACAAATATTCATTTACGAACAGAACCCGGTCAAAAGGCACAAACAGAAGTACAAAAAATAATATATACAAAATAAATACAAACAATAGTAAAAAGCATAATATCTGTATAGGGTATATTAGTACTTTAACAAATATGAGGGTGTTTTGCCCAGAATGGATTAATTGGGAAGACGCTGGAATAAAGATACAACCAACCGTCCAGTAAATGGAGATCTCTGTGATCACATATGAAATTGTGTTTGTGGCAAGACGGATGGCTGAGTGGCAGTGGGTCCAGTTTCTTTAAATATGCTTTCAGGGCCATCTTGTAAATGATGTCACCATAATCCAGAATGGGGAGACCACTTTTTTTGACAAGAGTCCGTCTGGCAGCACGAGTGAAAGAGGATTAATTGCAGAAGAAGAAGGCTCATCGAGGTTTTAATTCTGACTGTACATTATTTATATGCGTGGAGAAGGAGGAGGAACCCAGCCAGATGCCAAGATATTTAAATGAGGAGAGTTGATCCGTCTGCACAGATGATGTTGGGTGGGTTGGAGGCGTTGCTTCTACGATCGAAGATGATACGTTTGGTTTTATTGGAACTGAATCGGATGTGGAGGTTATGAAAAGACTAATCAACAGAGGTGAGGCTGAGCTGGAGCGTGGATGCTGCAAAGTAAAAAGAAGGGCAAAATGAATAAAGGGTGGTGTCATTAGCAGGTAAGTGAATCTTAGCACTGCCCGCTGCGCTTGCCATGTCATTGATATTGATGGAGAAAAAAATGTTGGGTCCAGGATAGAACCTCGTGGCACCCCTTTGAAAATGCTAAGTGGGTCTCACTGGATGTTCACCACTTTCACCTGCTGGACACAATCAAAAAAATAGCTGACAAACCATTCAGAACATGCAGTGGACAGACTGATGCTGGTTCCAAACCAGATACAACCAGTCACACACATACATATAAAAGTAAAGTTAAATACAAGTAAAATGCAACTCATTAAAGGCCAGCTGAAGGCCAGTTTAAAACAAGTTTAAAGGCTAATTAAAGACCAGTTCTTGCCACCAGCAAATGCTTATGTTGCCATATTTTACATTTCGGCTGGACAACGATTAAGAAACGAGGAGGAACCTCTTCTGTACATATTACAAAAACACCAAAACCACCTAAATTTACAGCAGAGCCAAACCCTAGAAGTAGGCGCCGTCCTCAAAAAAGCAGGGCCATGGTGGGGGCTGCTCCAGCGAGGGTCTTTTTTCCTTATCTATGAGGAAGTTCCTGTATGACTCCTGCTGACGTCACAGTGGAGCAGCACCAGTTTCCCAGTACAAACAGCTATTGGTCGGGATGGGAATAGCAACTTCCTTTAAGGTTCCTAGTTCTGCTCTGGTAAGGTTCCCTTATTATCGTTTCTGGCAAGGTTCTATAGATTTTATAGGTTTTTTTTAGAAAGGTTCCTCGTGTGGTTCCTGGCCACGTTCCCAAATTTTACCAGCAGAAACCCTACTAGTGTGAAAGTGTTTTCTTGCTGAAATCTCAGACTGTAGTCTGGTCCGCAGTCCTGGTCTCTGCTGAGGTCAAGTTTTCTTTTCCTGCTCATTCACAGATGGAGCAGGTCTGTCCTGTAATCATGAACCAGATCTAGATCAACCAGAAACCAGGAGGTTTCTGCTAATGTCTGGAATCAGTTTACAGATGGTCCAATGGACCAGAGATGGAGATGGAGTCCAGCTCTTACCCACATCTGCAACTGTTTAATTGTTACTATGCCGTGCATGGGCAACACCTTTCTGGATTTTGTTTTCTCACCTGACCTTCAGAATAAAGGCCTCTGCTGGTTGTTTTATTTGTGATATCTGCTTCAGGCTGCTCAGTCAGATCAGAGTACTTTCCCAGGATGCCGTTTTCTTTGAAGGAAAATCTCTAAATCCTCTTAGAGGTTGTAGAAGAATCCATTGATCCTGGTGTTTCCCTTTTCCTTCAGCCTTTCAGCTAATCTAAGCTAATTACTCCTGAAGATGCTTTTTCAGATGGTTTTAACCATTTTGATCTGAAAACAAGCACTTTACACATTTTTTCCTAGTAATCTTTTAACATAATTGTTCATCTTTTTCTTTTCAGCTTTGTTTCTTATTTCTACCAATATTTTTGCCTTGTGTTCTTATGTCAGGAGGAGGACAAGAAAAGAAACAAAAAAAAACTGAAACTGTAGAGGTGGAAGTTTGAATTAGATAGAAGCAGAAGAAAACAAGTGGGAAAGGAGAGGAAAAAAGGAAGAATGACAGAGCAAAAGGCAGAGGTGAAGACAAAGAATGATGCAGGAAAAAGAGATGGAAACAAAGAAAATAGAAATGGTCTAGGAAAGAAAGATGTAAAAAACAGAGAATGAAGGAGGATACCATGCAGGAAAGGGAGAGGACAAATGAAGTACAGAGAAAGAAAATAAGGATGAAAAAATAAAGAGAAAGGAAGCATTGAGGTGTGAACCTGAGGAAGGAAAGATGGGAGAGAGGAGAGAAAGAGGACTGATGATCCATGATTCCTTTATCATCCATCTCTGAAAAAATGTATCCCAGTAAACCACTGCAGAGGAGAGTGTGTTTTCTGACACACATGTGGACATTACTTCTGCATGGCTGTGGATTCAGGTCACACACACACACACACACACACACACACACACACACACACACACACACACACACACACACACCCATGTTCTCTGACCTGTTTCTCCACAAACATACATCCATCTGCACAGACTGAGTTTGGTGTCTGTGAAAACACACCAGCAGGAGGAAAACCCCTAACTTCATCCAAACCCAATGCCAGTTGGCTAAGAAACCATCAATCAGCAGCCTGGAACGAGTCATGTGACTTCTGAGTGGAAGAATCCAGAAATATTCAAAGAAAGATGGATCCTTTAATATGACTAATAAACTCAACTTCCACTTCCTCCTCCGCTTGTTTTCCACTCTGGACAAGAAAAAAGGAAATACACACAGATAACAGCCCCTCCCCCACCCTGATGGAGCAAGATGCGAGATGCCACCATCTCTGCAAACTAATGAAAGACAAACAACAGCGTCCTCCAACAAATGTCACAATCCCATCTAAAACATACACTTCATCTAACCCGCAGGACCCCCGACCCTCAACCTGTGTGCATTTCAGCGTTTGTGTGTTCCAGTGTTTGTTCGTGTTCTAGTATGTTTTCGTGTTCTAGTGTTTGTTCGTGTTCTAGTGTGTCTTCCAGTGTGTGTGTGTTTGTGTGTTCTAGTGTGTGTGTTCCAGTGTGTGTGTGTTTGCGTGTTCTAGTGTTTATTCGTGTTCTAGTGTGTCTTCCAGTGTTTGTGTGTTCTAGTGTGTCTTCCAGTGTTTGTGTGTTCTAGTGTGTGTGTTCCAGTGTGTGTGTGTTCTAGTGTGTGTGTTCCAGTGTGTGTGTGTGTTCCAGTGTGTGTTTCAGTGTTTGTGTGTTCCAGTGTGTGTTTCAGTGTTTGTGTGTTCTAGTGTGTCTTCCAGTGTGTGTGTGTTCCAGTGTGTGTGTGTTCCAGTGTGTGTGTGTTCCAGTGTGTGTTTCAGTGTTTGTGTGTTCTAGTGTTTATTCGTGTTCTAGTGTGTCTTCCAGTGTTTGTGTGTTCCAGTGTGTGTGTGTTTGTGTGTTCCAGTGTGTCTTCCAGTGTTTGTGTGTTCTAGTGTGTCTTCCAGTGTTTGTGTGTTCCAGTGTGTGTGTGTTTGTGTGTTCCAGTGTGTCTTCCAGTGTTTGTGTGTTCCAGTGTGTGTGTGTTTGTGTGTTCCAGTGTGTCTTCCAGTGTTTGTGTGTTCCAGTGTGTGTGTGTTTGTGTGTTCCAGTGTGTCTTCCAGTGTTTGTGTGTTCTAGTGTGTGTGTTCCAGTGTGTGTGTGTGTTTCAGTGTGTGTTCTAGTGTGTCTTCCAGTGTTTGTGTGTTCCAGTGTGTGTGTGTTTGTGTGTTCCAGTGTGTGTGTGTTCCAGTGTGTGTGTGTGTTCCAGTGTGTGTGTGTGTTCCAGTGTGTGTTCTAGTGTGTCTTCCAGTGTGTGTGTGTTTGTGTGTTCCAGTGTGTGCGTGTTCCAGTGTGTGTTTCAGTGTTTGTGTGTTCTAGTGTGTCTTCCAGTGTTTGTGTGTTCCAGTGTGTGTGTGTTTGTGTGTTCCAGTGTGTGTCTGTTCCAGTGTGTTTCAGTGTTTGTGTGTTCTAGTGTGTCTTCCAGTGTTTGTGTGTTCTAGTGTGTCTTCCAGTGTTTGTGTGTTCTTGTGTGTGTTTCAGTGTTTGCGTGTGTTCTAGCGTGTTGCGTTTACCGCTGCGGTTTACGCTCTCGATACTCGACTGTGTTGGTACCGCTCCCTGGCATCGCTCCGAAGTTCTCCTGGTGATTGGGCTCCCCCCTCTGGAAAACATTCCGCTAAAGAAGCGGGCCAGACGCCTCTCGCTGGAGCAGCCCCCGCATGCCCTCAGCATGGCCCCACTTCCCTCGACATCCCCGCCCTCAGTCCCCAACCGCAGCAAGTCGCTGTTGTCCAGTGTGCGGTTCTTGCCCTCCCGCGCCCCCCCCCTGCGGCTCAGTTCCGTCAGGGAGTCGGTCCTTTTGAGGACAGCGCCCACTTCCAGGGTTTGGCTCTTCTGTCTGGAGGGGTGTGGTCTATGGGGGGCCTGGGGCGGGGCCTTACTGTTGTGTTTGTCTTTAAGGAGTCCTTGCAGACGTAGCAGCTCACTGCCGTTCCTGTGGCGGAAGCTTAAACTGCGGCACAGTGGGACAGGCCTCAGCGTGGTGGAGACCGGGGACTGGGACAACCCCCCTCCAGAGCTTCTCTCCTCCACACTCTTGGCCTTCATGAGTCTTCTCTTCCCTCTGCCATTTTCCACAACAGTTCCAGTAGTTTCAGACCCCGTGGCCCCTGCAGGCTGTTCTGGGTCTTCCCTTGCCTTCAACTCCCTCTGCAGCCTCATGGGGTCTTTCAGCCTGCCCAGCTCTAGCTGACTGGTGCTAAACGTCCTGAAGCTCCTCATGCCCCCCCCCCTGAGACGAAGAGTCAATTCGCTCATTGTCCACCTCCCTCAGCTGATTCAGCACTGATGGGGGGCTCTCTGCCCCCCCTCCAGCATGGTCCAGACTTTCCCTCTTCACCAACGTCAGGGAGATCCGGTAGACGGTTCTCCTTTGAGGACCCCCCCTCTCCATCCTGGGGGAGTCTAGCAGAAACATCCCTAATGAAGATCAGCTCCTTGTCAGTCTAGAAGTCATCCAGCCTCTCTAGCATTAAAACTCCTGCCCCCCCTCCCTAAGTCGAGGGTGAGCGTTAAAATCCAGGCTGTAACAGCAACTCTGGTTTACAGATGTGCAAACAGCAGCAGATCGGATTCATCCTCCGCTGTCTGAAATAAGACGTCTTGCAGCGGCGGCTCCTGCCTGGAGCCCCGGTTCCTGTCTCGCTTGCCGTTCAAACAAACCGTGACCTGGTTGCCGTCCCGGGCAGAGCCGCGGCCGCCGCCGCCGCTTCCATTGTGTCTCCCTACGGCGCAGTGGCAGCAGCAACCGGGTTTCAAGCGCCCTCACGCGGCTTCGCCTGTGGCAGACTCTCCGGTGGCCGTTTCGGCGCGGGGGACGCGCTCGACACTCGGCGGGATAGGCGTACCGGTGGGCGCTTCCATGGACTCTGAACGGACACGGACACGGAGCGTGACGGGAAAACGCGGAGCGGAGCGGGGTGACGACACGTACACGTCACACTCCGGAGAGCCGTATGGCAAGCCATCTGGGTGTTAAAATGTCACTTCCCACACATATTTAAAACATTTTAAATTAAAAAATACAAACAAAACTGGAAGACCAACAGTTAGAATGCCAAAACGACATTAAAATAAGCTCCACCAGAGAAGGAAAAAGACCATAGGACTTTTTTTTGTTTAGTGTTATACTTGTGAATTGATCATTTAACAAAATCTGGTATTATCTTAACGTACACACAAGTTTGATTGCAGCAATTTGTACAAATTGAGGCGATGGTAACATATTGCCTCACTTCCTGTTCTCCATGCATGTGGGATGTAGGTAGATCTCTGTTCTCTTTGGATCACTGATTTGTGTTAAATTTCTTTATTTAGCCACATATTTTATGGTGCTTCAACTCTACTGCTAACCACAGCTGCCAACTCTTGCTTCTCCTCTCCTGTCTTTGCCAGCTGTGTGTCACATGACCACTGCCTCTTGTAGGGATAATGGTACCTGTAATATATGAAGTCTTTTTGTAGCTTTGGAAGCAAGGTTGTCTGAATTGGAAGCTCAGCTCAAAACTGTGGAAAATAAACCTACAATGAGCCAGGCCACGTTAGCCAGCACAGAGCCGCATAATGTGACTAATCTTTTATTTAAAAATGTTTTCATGCATGTTCTATACGTTAATGTTTTTTTTACATGTTTTATATGAAATTGTGTTTGAACAACTTCTATGAGAATGTTTTATACATGTTCATCAAAAGAATATTTTCATACACATGCTATACGTGTAATATTTACATGCATATTCTATAAGTGAATGTTTATATACATGTTTTACATGATCATATTTTAATGCATGTTCTATAGGGGAACACATGATTTCATGAAAGGGCACAGAGGTATTAGACATTAAGTTAAATTCATAAAATCTGGGATCAAGAACAACTCCAATGAAATTTGGAATTTTTTTTTTAATGAAAGTGTAAACTGAAGCTCAAGGAGAAATAGAACAAGAACTGACAGCAGCAACACCAACAACAACAAATTTACACATTAAATCTATACTTCAGCTCCAAAAATGTGTTTTTATGACAATGTCTCCACTAAACATGTTCATATTTGTACAGACATGTCAAGAATGTCTGTAATTGAAGCAGCCATCAAATAACAGCCTTCACTGGTGTTTAAGGTGCTTAGAACTTAGAAATGTTGCAGGAACACCGTTAAAGTATCCCCATGTATAAATACTTAAAACACCAGAAAGTACTCAAACCCACATCAGCACACATCAACACACAGAATTCCCAGCATTTTCCACACACTTGCAGCGCACGGCTGCCCCCTGCTGTTCAGCCAGCATTGGTGCACAATGTGTGGACTTTCATTCTGAAAGGGAGCCTCCAGATTTGCTGATTTAGCCTGACAGATGACTCGTTCAAGGACCATCAGAAAACTAAAATTTAAAAGATTTTTCTAATTTGACATGTTAAGTCAAACTTTATTTCTTGGGGTTTTGTTTATTTATGTATGCATTTATTTATTTTAAATGATGCCAATAACACATGCGTCAGGTTTTGGAGCGATACATCTTTAATCCATCTGATAAAGTGTGCAGCTCAATCGTTGGCTCCTCATCCAGGAGAGGCCAGGAACCACTGGTTAAACCAAGCAAGAAGCCAACTACGTTTTCCAGCATTCCTACTCCACTCTTTTACTAGTCTGGCTGTAGCTCCACCTACATCACACATCAGACTGCTTCTGGTAAAGGATGACCATACTAGAACATCAGCTGTCACATCAAACTCAACCACTCCCACTGTTTCTGTCTTTCATGACAGGCCTGTCAAGATGATGCGTTACGGTGGAGTATGAAGGTTGTCAAACTGTGTAGGAAGCTGCAGACACGGCGTGACCAACAACCATTGTCCGGCCCGTCCAGGTATAAAAATAGTCCTGACTTCCATCCGCTCAACAATGAGGCCGCCTATTCACGTCTGGTTGGTTGAGTTCACTAACAATGAAGATCTCCTCATGTAGAGGAAGGTGGGGGTACGAAGGTGATGTCACTTCCTGTTTGTGAGGCGCAGCAGATGCTCTGCAGCCCCCCCTCCCCTACCGCCTTTCTATATAATTTATTCTATAATTATTCTAAAACAAAATCAAATCACAAATGTGTTCTTTTAAAATCATAATTTCTTTAATCATCATTAAAATGTGATCATTACAAAATTATGAAAGTATTTTTATAGCATAATTACTTCTCTGAAAACTGCAGGTTTAAACTGAACTTTAAATTGCGTGTAACATTTTTACTTTAATCTTGTACTACCGTTATGTCTATTCATTTAATACTTATTGTAAAATCATGATTATACATCTAAATTTGTTCTCAAAAATATTAAATTTCATTCACATACAATTTTTAATTTTAAGCTCATGCTTAAATTTTTTTCTTCTGATGAAAGTACTTATTTTCATAAATTTACTGTAAAGTTTGTTTATGTCCATAAAATTTATTTCTAATGCTCTTTAAATAATGATAAATAATAATTCTGGAATAATTTAGGACTTTCTTGTTCTGCTTTTTAATGGCTAAACAGTATTGATTGTGAGGCATTTTGGAACTTTTATCTGTGAAGTAAATTAACTTTATTCACTAAAAGTCACCTGTCAAAGTGATGGATAAAACCAGCAGCCATCCATTTAAACATTATAACAGAAGCGACTAGTGTTTACGGTGGCGTACGACTGCCAACTCACCAATAACCTCCCAACCAGAGGTCTCCAGCACCGGTCATACCACGGGTGCCTGCAGTGGGGGAGCAGATGTCTCCAGGTTTAATCTAAGATAACCTGCTGCCTCCACAAGTAGATTAGAAGGAAATGTGATCTCCGGATAATCCCAGACATCCTAGTTCACATCGTGTCACTGGAAGAGCGAGCTGGTTTTACTGGGAGTGATGGCGTGAAGCTCCGGCAGCATTGATGACGGATGCTGGTCTGGAGGATCAATGTGACTCACAATGAACGCTCCGGCTGCAGCAGCATCTCAAAAGATAAAGACGTGGCTCGTTGATCTTTGTGGAACGTCAGCACGGATAAAGACTGAGGAACATGATACTGAGCATCGCAGGTCAACGGCCGTTTCCAACGCATGTCTCTCTTTCTGCAATTCTAACAGCAGCGTGCTCGTGTTCTTGATAACGTCAGATCTGGGCTTATAGGCGGACATGTCTACAGTTTAACTGGTTGTAAAAACAAACGCGTAACACCAAACAACCAGAAATGGGTTCTGGTCCATCTATTGCTCTAGCCCAAGTCTTTATAACCATTACTTTTATACAATGCGTTTTCAAAGGATTTTAGGCTTCTGTTTGCCAGCCGCGTTATAAGTTCAGCAGAAGGGAAAAGAAAAAAAATGAAAACAGCGAACATTTTAAAATACACTATCTTTATAACTTTACCACAAATATATTCTGGTAAAACAATAAAACCGCATTCTGTCAAACAAAAACAAAGTTATAACTTTATATTTACTCCTCTCAAATCTTCTATTACGCAAGGGACGTTCATCTGTATAACATCTGTATATTACAGAGACGTCAGAACATCACATAAGAGAATTAAAAAGCATTATTTAAAATTTTGACAGAATGAAAAAAGAACAATAGATAAACATCTGTAGTTAAAATATGATCAAATTTTGAAACTCAAGCTTAAAAAGTATCAGAGCAGATTTGTGTCCTAATTTAAGTGCAGCTGAGAACAGGTGAGTCTCCAACCTGGATTTAAATAAACTGAGTGTTTCAGCTGATCTGAGGTTTTCTGGAAGTTTGTTCCAGACATGTGGAGCAGAGAAGCTGAAGGAAGCTTCTCCATGTCTGGTTCTGAGTCTGGGAACTGATAGAACACCGAATCCAGATGACCTGAGGGGTTTGAAGGTTCATACTGGGTCAGGAGGTTCGGACCATTCAGAGCTTTATAGACCAGCATCAGAACTATAAAGTCTGTCCTCTGACGGACAGACAGCCAGTGTAAAGACCTCAGAGCTGGACTGATGTGGTCCAGGTTTTTGGTCTTAGTGAGGACTGGAGCATCAGAGTTCTGGATGAGCTGGAGGTGTCTAACTGATGTTTTAGGTGGACCTGTAAAGATGCTGGTACAATAATCAAACCTACTGAAGATGAATGCAGGACTAGTTTCTCCAGGTTCTGCTGAGACATCAGATCTTTTAACCTTGATATGTTCTTGAGGTGACAGTAGGCTGATGTTGTTATTGCCTTGATGTCCATCCATCCATTTTCTATAATTACAGTTATATAATAAAATTATAATAATTATAATAATAAACCTTTGAAGGGTCACGGGGGTCTGCCAGAGCCTATCCCGGCTCATTACAGGCGACTGGTCGGCAGTCTATCACAGGGCCACAAACAGAGACAAACAACCGTGCACGCTCACACTCACACCTATTCACCAATTTAGAATAGTCAATCAACCTTGTATGCATGTTTATTGGACTGTTGAGGAAGCCAGAGTACCCGGAGGGAACCCACACAAGCACAGGGAGAACATGCAAACTCCACACAGAAAGACTCCCGCCGGGCCGGGAATCCAACCAGGAACCTTCTTGCTGTGAGGCAACAGTGCTGACTACTAATCCACAGTGCTGCCCCTTGCCTTTATGTGTTTTTCCAAATGTAGGTCTGAGTCCATCACTACACCCAGATTCCTGGCCTGGTTGGTGGTTTTTAGGTGTATAGATTGAAGCTCTGTGTTCGTTTCTCTTTGGCTCCAAAGACAATCACCTCAGTTTTGTTTTTGCTTAGCTGGAGAACGTTGTGGCACATCCAGTCATGAATCTCCTCAGTGCATTTACCAAAAGCCTGTACAGGGTCTCGGTCTCCTGGTGACATTGTAATATATATATCTGTGTATCATCTGCATAGCTGTGGTAGTTTATTTTGTCGTTCTTTATAATCTGTGCCAGTGGGAGCATGTGGATGTTAAACAGAAGAGGTCCCAGGATGGAACCTTGGGAAACTGAGGCGTCTCAGTGCTGTGGTGCTGTCTAAAACCTGACTGGAAGGCATCATAGCAGTTTTTTTGTGTTAAAATGTAACTGAGCTGTTGAAAAACCACTTTTTCAATTATCTTTCTTAAATAACAGGAGATTTGAGATCAACTTGTAGTTGTTCTTTTGTGACTTGTCAACATTGCCTTTTTTCAGCAGAGCTTTAATTACAGCTGCTTTAAGTTGCTCTGTTTTACTTTACCTTGTTGCCACAAAATGCATTCTGGGATACTTGGCCATCTCAAGTCTACAAAAGCCTCCGCTAGATGCATCCTCGCTAAAATGGGGAGAGCCAAAAAACATCTGGGAATTTCATCTGCTCTTGTTCAGATGCGTTCTTGCAATTGGAATAGAACTGTGGCTGCAGATGAGTATATTTCATAAGAATGCAAGAACACAAATACACCAAGAACAGATATTGTAAAACAAACCAACATCTCAGTTCACAGCCTCCTACAGTACCACCGACAGTGCCTACTGAGCATGCCCAAAGCCAGGCTGCCTCACCATGACTCATCTCAGACATTACAGCAATAAAAACTGCTGCAGATTTTTAAAACACACACCAGAGATGAAGCATTTCTCTACTGTGAAACACTCCAAACCCAGTCCATTACGGTGACGGACCGATCCAAAAATGAAACCAGTATAAAAGAAGAACAGATCTGTTTTAAATCTGTTTTAGATTGAAAGCGTTGTGGATGAGGACCAGATCAGCTTTGTGGATGCAACCTTGAGGTGATATCCAACAGAGCATCCCTTCAGCATCATTGCACCTGTTACTGTAGGTGGTGTTCATTCAACCAGATACCAAGACTATCCAAGTGCAGTGTCCTTAAGAGATCCTCCGCCCCTAGAACCAGACTCTGCAGAACCATGTGGTCCAGATGCACCTCAAGGTTGCTCCACCATCAGGTCTCACATTAACGATGGGAGCAGGCGGATTAGTGTCTGACATCGTCGTGATCCTGTGGAACAAAACTGGTCTCGGTATTGCATGACAATTATGACCAGAAGAGATAAGAAGCTTTACTTACATGTTTAGTTTTGTCGTGAACAGAAGGTAGAAACCACAAACTGGTGCTGAGCAGAAATCCTCTTACACGAGGCTCTACATCTGCAGTTCATCACCTGCATCATTTTTTTCGCCTTGTTTCATTTTTCCCATGTTATATTTTTTCATGACATTAGCACATGCAGATCAAAGTTAAATGTGACAGCATAAAGGCTCTGAAAACCCTTATAACTGAAGTTCTTATGTACTTACATATTATTTATTTAGTATAATTACACCTCTATAAACTATATACATGGAATTTCGATGGGCTTTCTTCTCTTCTAAACCTGACTTCTGGGTACAAATGTAAAAATCATTTGATAGCAGTGAGTCTTAGTACTAGGCAAACTACTTCAAAATAACAACGACGTATTAATTTTCACTGAGGCATTATTTAAGAAGAAACAAAAAGGAACGAGGAAGAAAAAACAAATCATGTTGGCAATACTAAGTACCCCTCAGTCCTGCATTAGGACATAAGCGCTTCCGGCCCGCGCTGCTGATCACTCTCACTGATGATTTGATAAGCAGCAGGTGTGCAGACCTCTTTAAAAACAGATGTTTTGGCCTCTGGGCAACATCAGTTAGTATCGACAGTATCACGGGTTAACAGAAGCAACTTGATTTTGTTCAACAGTGAAACTAGTTGTTACAGTTACTCATTACCACATATTCATTGACACGACGTTTCATTGTTTCACGCGTTAAACCGACTGTATTAACTTCAGGGACGTGACTGTCTGCGTTCCTGTCAGGACGCAGCCAGCCCAGCCGAGGACGGCTCGGCTCTGGTGGACCAGTGAGGCTCCAGGATGGCCAAGGTGACATCCTACCTTCTATGGCGATGACGTGCTCCCGGATCTGGTTCTGAAGCAGCGGCTCTTCCACCCGCTCCAGAAGCTCGTAGATGGAGTAAATGTTCGGGTGCACCGACTCGAACCTATGGATCTCGGCTCGGATGGCGGCCGAGTTGTGGAGGTGCTGCTGGTAGTTCATCCCGTCAAAAGACGCGGGTCCTGGTCCTCCTCCTCGGCGGTGTGATGCGCTTTTACTGTCCGGCGAAGGCAGCTGCTCCCCGGGGAGCTCCGCCGTCCAGCTCCGCTGCCGTGACAGATGTGCGGTAGGCGGAGCTCTGCTTCCCCATATCCCTACAACCCCGCCGCGAGATTAAAGCCACTCTTGACCGGCGTGTTGGCGATTTAAAGCAGCTTTATGAGTCACTCTGATCCATCCTTGACAGAAGAAGCAGGTCGGCCTGGACGCTAGGCGGCTAACACCCTGTAGCTCCCACCTCCGTCCGGTTTTTGTCTCGACTCCGGGACCAGCAACTGCTCCAACGGCAGAATTCCCTTCTGTTCAGGTCTACACCCCTCCAGCGGGGTCGCGAGTGAACTCCGGGTGGTTTGGATGTTTAGGCCGACACGTTTTCCAGAGGTTTGCCCCGCTAACGGGTCCACGGTTTCCCGTTCAGGTTGGAGCCACTGGATCCCGCCGGGAACGTCACCCTCACAGGTGTCAAATTACACGAGCCGGCGCGCGAGTTCCGCCGGCGGATTTCAAAGTAAAAGCGGATGTAATCTACATTTCCTACCTAAATTAAAAAAAACGAAATTGACCCCCCCCCCCCCCCCCCCCCCACTTTTTTTTTTTTTTTTTATATAAACTAAATCACCACAATGACACGCCCTCGGATTAAGGATGTCATTCTTTACCTAGTGTACTTTTAGATCTCGGATCATGAACCATGTTTGAAAAACAAACTACTCAACAACATCCTGGTTGGAAAAATAGACTTTTAATAAATTAAATACATCAGTTTTCCACCCATGTGGCCTATTTTCTTACACCTTTTTATAACAGAACACTAACAAATCTGCACTTAAATTTGTGCCAGAGGAAAATCACAGAAATGTTAACGTTACTATTTGAGTACTTTGGGTGATATTATATATATATATATATGAGCTTTGTCTTCTGTTAATATTGAGTCCACAAATATGAATAACTGTTGAACGCCGCCCCTCGTTTTTTGATGAATAAAGCACTACAGAGGTTTTAACCACATTTAGAACGGAAGTGGACAGTGCAAACTCGAACCATGTAACTCCCGGCTTGAGGAATTCCTCAACTGGAGGCAAAAGCGAGTCCATCTCCACTGACCCCCATGTGAATATGTAACTTCTGTATTCAGTCTGGTTCAACCCATGACAACTCTGAAGTGGTGCAGTTTCTATGAAGCAATACTTACTTTACTTATAACATGACTGACAATGTCTGGCATCGTACTGCTACGGTGCTCAGCAAAGCGACCAGTCATTTGTATTAACCCAGCGTCGTCAATCAAGGTCAAATCTGTTTTTGCCATCGAGTCAACGTGGTAAAGAGCACATCCCACTGGAAACATCTGCCAGCAGCTCTGCACATATTTTGGCGGGTTTCAGCTGGAGGACCTGGGGGCAAAGCTCACTGTGATTGACATGCAGTGGGTGTGGTCCTATCAGCTTGCTGAGTTACATGGCTGCACCTCCTATAAAGAAAAAGTGACTTCAAAACCGGTCTTCAGGAACCATCGGGGCATGTGACCGAATACTTCTTCCATTGTGTTTTAGTCTATGAGTGAGGCACTTTTAAGAGGGGTCTAATAGAACTTCCCCTTCCTGTTCAAGTATGACCCCTTCAAAATAAAACCACAAGCTGAACCAGTACAACAACGCTGCTCACGTAGGAGTTTATTTTATGGTTTATTTACATAGTCATACTTGCCTAAGTTTGTGATTAAAACCAACTAAATTACTGAAAACCAAAAGTTGTTAATTTAAAAAAAAAGAATCACCTCCACAGAATGAGATATGAGCATGCCCAGTGCAGTCCAGCTCTATTGTGTGGAAGTGGGAACCTTCCCCCCGTCCAGCATCAGGTAGTGAACGATGCCACTCTTCTTCTTCCCGCTACTTGCAGACTTGATGCAGAGGTTGTGTTCCCCCACCGTGAAGTGTGTCTCAGTGCCATCATCCACAAACTCCCCCTGAGGAAACACAGCAGATGAAACACTCTGGGATCCGTGGAGACTCGTTTTATCCTAGTTCAAATGCGTTCCCAGGCTGGGCTCAGTATACACACATGTGGCTTTTTTCCCCCCTAAAATGTTCAGAGAAACACTTAAATGGACCAAACACAATTCATATACAAATGAATATTCTACTTATGTCAAATTTAAATCCGGATATGACCTTAATGTAAAATTTAGTTATGTATTTAGTCAGTTAAATGCTCATGCTATGATCAAACTTCAAATAGATCCAGCTTAACTCCAGCCAGAACAAAAAAAAATCCATGCAGTTCCTCTACTGACCACCAGGTTTTGAAACCAGACCTGCAGTTCCTCTACTGGCCACCAGGTTTTGGATCCAGACTGCAGTTCCTCCACTGACCACCAGGTTTTGAAACCAGACCTGCAGTTCCTCTACTGGCCACCAGGTTTTGGATCCAGACATGCAGTTCCTCTACTGACCACCAGGTTTTGGATCCAGACATGCAGTTCCTCTACTGACCAGTAGGGTCTGGATCCAGACCTGCATTCCCTCCACTGACCACCAGGATTTGGATCCAGACCTGCAGTTCCTCTACTGACCACTGAGGTCTGGATCCAGAGTTAATCTCCACTGACGTCCATTTCAAACAGTTTTGGTCTCCATAGTTTTCTTATCTATGACATCTGTACAGGGATTTTAACCACTAGTATTTGCATTAATTGGGGGCGTGGTCTCTTGATTGGCAGCTAGCAGAGTCAATAGTCAACACTACTAGCTTCCAGGCTTGGTTCTACATGGTGCAGAAAGGTGGCTGCGGACCTGGTTGATTACTGATCGACCGATCACAACACAGTGATCCTTAACATACTGTCTGAGCTGAAAGCCATCAGTGGTTCTCACCGTCGTGTCCATCTTCTCTCCGTTGCACCAAACATCCATGGTGTCCTTTTCTGTTGGAAAGAAAAACAACGTTTAGTGAAAGCAGGAAACCCCACAAGTGAGTTTATCGACATCCCAGCATCCGCTGTCTGACACAAGACAGACTGAACACAAGGATATACAGACAATACTCTAATGGGCGGTACCAGCGGGCCTGGAGGCATGTTAGAACACGCCCACCGTAGTTCAGTCCCCACAAGTTAGCTATCTTAGCTTAGCTCATGCTAATCTATGATGCTATCAGCGGCTAGCTGTTAACTGTGATGTCACCACTGAAACATCTCATGACTGCTGGCAGAACCGAAACCAGGACAAGCAGAGCTGAAACCAGCGTCCCAGTCACGCGGCCTGCCGATTGCAGGTCTAGACCATTCACAGGGGCCTGCAGGTCAACGGAGCCTAGCGAACTGAGCTACCAAACAGTAGGCAGCTAAAAGAAGCAGAGCACAAACACCAACCTGGTGACTTGTGGTGCAGTAAGCCAACCTGGGAGGGTCCTGCGGTAAAAGGACGAGCTAGAGGCCACCAAGATGGACATCCTTCAGTTAGCTCTGGTTTGACCACATTTTAGACTGTGAGATTATTATGAACGTTTTTGAAGTTTGAAGCCTCCTTTGACTTTTTCAGCCTCTTGTTGTTAGTGTCCCAGGTTCTTTGGAGTCCTTTTGCTGCCATCAAACTCAAGGTGAGCTGATATTTTTCATGAAAGGTTCTCTGTGTTCCTTGTCAAATAAAATCTGGGTTTTATTTTCATTGACAGAAGTGCTGCAGGTTTAGTCAACAGGTCATCCAGAAGATTCTTTCCTTAAATACCCATCCTGATCTGATTAACCGCCTCCACCTACTTTCCTGTCTCAGACATCACTGGACTCTGAAGTGGAAACGCTCACCGAGGACAACCCTGCAGTCCACGCCGTCCACCTGCAGCTCCCAGGTCTTGGTGGTCTTGGCTCTGTCATCAATGAACTTCTGGAGACTCTTGCCGTCCACATCCAGCGAGTACTCGTAGGCAAAGCCGCTTATGGCCTCGATGTGGATGGTGGCTCTGGTGTTGGTGGCGCCCAGCGTGAATGTCTCCTTCCCCACCAGCTTGAACATCCACTCCTTCCTGATCACTTCCTGTTGATGGAACAGAGATCAAAAAAGCTCCAAGTGGATATGATTTCACAATAAAACTGCAGCTCTAACTCTTGTCAAAGTGGAATGAACTCAAACTTCAGAGTTGGACAACCAGTGAGGAACAAGAAAACACCAGGACATTCAAAAAGCATCAGTGACTTATTCACTTCTTTCATATTTATGAATAATTTAATATAATATAACATTTCAGAACATTTCAGGAACAGACTCTCAGATGTAAAGATGGACAGAGCTTTTCCAATCTGAGACAATCTCTTCAAACATTTTCAGGAAAATGTTCGTCAACATAAAACAGTGAAGACTGAAGATATCTCCATCTTAGTGTTTAATACGACGAAAAGATTTAGAGAATTAGGAGGAGACCCTGTGTTGAGGGAACAAAGCTCAAGGTCTAAACTGGATCTGGAGGTCTTCAGATCCTCTAGCAGCTCTGCATAAAAAACAGACACGATTCGCACCTGGAGATCACTGCATGGACTCAGGAACACTTCCAGAGATCTCTGTCTGTGAACACAGTATAATCCAGGAGAAGATATATGTCAGCACTGTCAAGAAAGATCATTTAGAATGGAAAACTGTTCTGTGTTCAGATGAACATTTAAAATTCTTTTGAAAACCACAGAGGCTGTGTCCTGCAGACTACAGGTTTAGGGTTATTACTGTCTATGGGGCAGCTGGAACATCTGGAAATGTCACCATCCAACACCATCAGCAAACCACAGATCCACCATCCAACCACCAATCCACCATCCAACACCATCACCCAACCACCAATCCACCATCCAACACCATCACCCAACCACAACTGCACCATCCAACCACCAATCCACCATCATCACCCAACCATCAAGCCACCATCCAACCATCTAAGACCATCACCCAACCACCAATCCACCATCCAACACCATCATCCACCCATCAATCCACCATCATCACCCAACCACCAATCCACCATCCAACCATCAATCCCCCATCCAACACCGTCATCCAACCACCAATCCACCACCAAACCACCAATCCACCATCCAACACCTTCATCCAACCACCAATCCACCATCCAACACCATCAGCCAACCACCATTCCACCATCCATCACCATCACCCAACCACAAATGCATCATCCAACCACAAATGCATCACCCAACCACCAATCCACCACCATACCACCATCCAACACCACCAGCAAACCACAATTCCACCATCCAACCATCAATCCACCATCCAACACCATCATCCAACCATCAATCCACCATCATCACCCAACCACCAATCCACCATCCAACACCATCACCTAACCACCAATCCACCATCCAATCGCTAATCCACCACCCAACCACCAATCCACCATCAGACACCATCACCCAACCACAACTGCACCATCCAACCACCAATCCACCATCATCACCCAACCATCAAGCCACCATCCAACCATCAATCCACCATCTAAGACCATCACCCAACCACCAATCCACCATCCAACACCATCATCCAACCATCAATCCACCAGCAAACCACCAATCCACCATCTAACCACAAATGCACCATTCAACACCATCACCCAACCACCAATCCACCATCCAACCACAAATGCACCATCATCACCCAAACACCAATCCATCATCCAACCATCAATCCACCACCCAACCACCAATCCACCACCAACCACCATCCAACACCATCAGCAAACCACTAATCCACCATCATCACGCAACCACAAATGCACCATCCAACCATCTATCCACCATCACCCAACCATCAATCCACCATCCAACCATCAATCCACCAGCAAACCACCAATCCACCATCCAACCACAAATGCACCATCCAACCATCAATCTACCATCATCACCCAAACACCAATCCATCATCCAACCATCAATCCACCACCCAACCACCAATCCACCACCATCCAACACCATCAGCAAACCACTAATCCACCATCCAACACAATCAGCAAACCGCCAATCCACCACCCAACCATCAATCCACTATCCAACACCATCACCTAACCACCAATCCACCACCCAACCACCAATCCACCATCATCACGCAACCACAAATGCACCATCCAACCACCAATCCACCATCCAACACCATCACCCAACCACCGATCCACCATCCAACACAATCAGCAAACCGCCAATCCACCACCCAACCATCAATCCACTATCCAACACCATCACCCAACCACCGATCCACCATCCAACCACCAATCCACCATCATCACGCAACCACAAATGCACCATCCAACCATCAATCCACCATCCAACCACCAATCCACCATCCAACACCATCACCCAACCACCAATCCACCATCCAACACCATCACCCAACCACCGATCCACCATCCAACCACCAATCCACCATCATCACGCAACCACAAATGCACCATCCAACCATCAATCCACCATCACCCAACCATCAATCCACCATCCAACCATCAATCCACATTCCAACGCAATCACCAACCACCAATCCACCACCAACCACCATGCACCATCCAACACCATCCAACCACCAATCCACCATCCAACACCTTCATCCAACCACCAATCCACCATCCAACACCATCAGCCAACCACCATTCCACCATCCATCACCATCACCCAACCACAAATGCATCATCCAACCACACTCCACCATCATCACTCCACCATCATCCACCACCCAACACCATCACCCAACCAAAATCCACCATCCAACCACTTGTCCACCATCCAACCACCAATCCCCCATCACCCACCACAAATGCA